>VWZE01017357.1:103952-119489 GCA_013396675.1 Eubucco bourcierii | reverse complement strand
CCTTGATCACCACTCTCTATGTGCCACCATCCAGCCAATTCCTTATCCAGCAGTGCTCCACCCATCAAGTCCATATTTTTCCAGTTTGGTGGCCAGGATGTCACGTGGGACAGACTCAAAAGAAGAAGAAAGGGGACACAGTGACAGGACTATATATAGTCAAAACTCTATACACATATAATGACTTAATGGCAGTAATTATTTAATAGTAGATATATTTTCTTTTTCTTTTCTGTTTCTCTGGCCTACTTTTGTTACCTGAGAAGTATTAAGAACTGTATTTTCAAACTGGATTTTATGTGTGCAAAAAATAAGTCTTGTTGTGAAACAGAAGCTTGGTACCTTAGTATTCAGTCTCAAAGCATAGAATCATAGAATGGTAAGGTCAGAAGGGACCTCAAGGATCACCTAGTTCCAACCCCCTACCATGGGCAGGGAATTAGGGAAGCTCAAGGAAGCAGACTTTCACAATGAAAAATAATAACATTAATGCAAAACTTAACACCACAAAGAGTAGTAAAATGCAAATTATACGTAAGAGATTTAATGAACGTATGACTGCAAAAGGTTATCTCTTCTGAGATAAAAATTACTGGAACTTAGATATTATTTTTTTTGGTAGGAACTGCACATGAACAACTTGCCAAGAAAAAGATCTTACCAGACTGTAATATTGTTGGAAATAGTCAGTTCTTAATGAAGATCTTAAGAGCCAGAAGGAAATGAGCTTTCACAGTAAACTACTTTTCAGTCATATAGTCACTGTTACTTAATTATCCTGTCTTAATGAAGACAAAAGTGCTTCTGCAGTCAATTTTATCATCCATGATTCTGAAAAGTCTTCACTTACCGCTTCTGATGTGTCCTAAACCTGGTGGCTTTCTTCATATTATCCTTTCTGTGGATACTGATCCAGTACAAAAACTACATGACAACTGTGATTCTTAAAAGTGAAATGATTTTACAGACCATTACACTTCTAACATAGAAACACAACCCTAGATGTTGTCTTCTCAAACAGATGGGTGTTCAAACAGCTTCCTGATGTGTGCAGGTGTCTTGAACACTGACAGACTAAAAGGCTGTAGGGAAGAAAGCAAGGCTCTAGAATGTGGCTAGGGAGGTAGCAGAGTAAAGGAACCCTCCAACTGTGAGTGTGATTTGCTTTTTAATTTTCTACATTTTTTTAAAAGTTGTGCTCCCTCTCTTCTTTTAAACATGGAGCTTTGTCATTTTCCCTGGCTTTTCTTCCTACAGTAAATATATTCTTTTCCTAAAGCCTTCTGTGTCTAGAGGAAATAGCTAAATAGCTGTTTCTGTCATAAGTGTACTTTAATTAGTGATGCTTAGGTATCTGTGAAAGCCCTTCCTTTTATTTCCTGATTATATGAATATCCCTGAATATCCAAACTGACTTTCAGATCCAAGCTAGTGGGGAAAAAAAAATAGGGTACCCTAATCTCTTATAGTGTAGTATTAGCTCCTTCTTAGCTGTGAAACTCCTCATTGAACTCTCTTGAACCTTGACAGGTAGTCTGAAAGAACGATGTCAAAATCTTTGCTTTATGTACAGCACAGTATATTCATTCAAGAGCAAAGCACAACACTCCACTATAATTTGCTACTTCTGTAATGTTTACCTGAAGATCAGTGAGCCAGTTAACAAAATATGTTAGAGCCCGGTATTGACATTCAGGATCTTAGAGGAGCCTTTTCCTAGGATTGTGATTCCTTCATATAGTTTCTTAGTTATGTCTTATTTCCACGTGCAGAATATTTGCATCTTTTCAAATGGAATCCAGAAAGTGAAATAGGAGGTTTATGCTTTTTTGTGTCTAGTTAGTAAAGCCGTTTGGGACAGTGCAGTTGTTGCACATATGCAGTGTTTCTGAAAGGCACTTTTAACCTGTCAGAATCATAGAAAATGAAGTCTTACACATTTTGTAATCATAGAATGGTTTGGGTTGGAAGGTACCTCTAAGGTCATCCTGTCCAACCCTCCCCTGCAGTGAGAAAGGACATAGAGTCATAGAATGGTAAGGTTGGAAGGGACCTCAAGGATCACCTAGTTCCAACCCCCTGCCATAGGCAGGGACACCTCCCACTAGTACAGCTCACTCAAGACCTCATCCAACCTAACCTTGTACACCTTCAGGGAGGGAGCATCCACAACCTCCCTGGGCAACCTGTTCCAGTGCCTCACCACCCTCACTGTAAAGAACTTCCTCAACATCCCCAACTAAATCAGGTTGCCTAGAGCCTTGTTGAGCCTCACCTTGAATATCTCCAGGGGTGGGACCTCAACCACCTCCCTGGGCAACTTGTTCCAGTCCTCCACCACCCATTTGCAGGACATCTAGTGAAACCCTTTGTTCCTGTAACCACTGAGAATTTTCATGTACAAGACTGCCTATAAAAAACACCCAAATGTCTCAGTAAGATGTAGGCAAGATGGGCTGCAAGAACAGACTAATTAATTGCAGGTGAAAGATCATTCCTTATTCACTGGGACTAAAAGAATCAAAGGAAGTATTAACATGAAAGATAGATAGATAGATGAAATAGGCCCTTATAACCTTGCTCCCTAATCAGTAAGTAATCGTTAAATATAAAGAAATCAGAACTGTAGTGTAAGTATGGTTGTAATTACTCTTTAATCTTAGAAACTCACATTATGATGGCATTCTTCTATAATTAAAAGTTGAAAAGCAAAATAGGTTATTTTTTCTCTGCTTTCTTAACTTTTTATTATTAAATAGTATCCTGTCCCAGTGCTGTATGTCAGTCTTCTACTTGTACTCATGCTACCTTGCCAGAGTATGCTAGTGAGTTTGTATTTTACCATGTCTCTCTCCCACTTGATGCTAAGAAACTACTTTTACTTTCTGCCTTCCTACAGAGAGAGAAAAAAAAAAAAAAAGAGAGAGAAGGGAAAAAAGAAAAGAGAGAGAGAGAGAGAAGTAAGACTGATTTAAGTGGAGATGGAAATTGGTAGTTCCAACCAGCTTCACCCTATCTCTTCCTCACTGTGGCATATGAGGAACCAGGCCAGCGTTTCTCCTAAGTTTGTGCAGTGTGCTTTCTGGAGCACTGTTGCAATATAGTTAGTGAAAACTCCTTAGGAACTGATGTTATCCCAGTGTGACTGTATACCTGTGTGCAAGGATGAGCCCTGGTTACGAAGGAGCTGTTCTGTGGTTTCAAACATTGTATTTTCAGTGCTGATACAGCAATAACAGTATAATTTTAATTTCCTTAATTTCTTCCTCTGGTCTACAAAAAAGAAATCTCTATTGTTTAGAAGCACTACACATTGTTGGAAAACGTTTTTTCTGTACTTGTATGTGCTAGTCATGTCTACTTAAGCACCTAAAATGAATCCTGGATCAACATTGAAAGAAATCTAGCTGAATTTGTTTCAATGTGTGGAGCTGCTTGGCGTGCTTTTGGAGTTCTACATCTCGTGATGTTTAACATCCTGTAAAATCATAACTGCATGCATGCACAGTATGCAATCCTCAGGCTGCTGCTTTATATAAGCTTGAGTTTATAAAAGGTATGAAAGCTGCATATTGAGGGCTCAAGATGAGATCCATGTAGTTACATGTATTATTCTCAAATATGATATTACCATACATGTTTTTTGACTGAATCCTATACTTCTTTCTTTGTAGCTGTAAGGAATAACTTTGAGACTATATAAACATAACCTGTGTTAATCTCTGCTTAAATCAATAGAATGTTTCGTAGAATCCTAGAATGGCTTGGTTTGAAAGTGACCTTAGAGATCACTTTCTCCAACCTCCCTGCTGTGAGCAGGAACACTTCTCAACTAGATTTGGCTTCTCAAGGCTTATCCAACCTGGCCTTGAACACCCCCATGGAGGATGCATCCATGGAGCATCCCTGGGCAGCCTGTTCCAGGGTCCTACCACCCTTGTACTGAGGAACTGCTTCCTGAGACCCAATGTAAACCTAGTCTCCCTCAGCTTTAGACTCGTTCCCTCTTGTCCTGTTGCTAGACACTCTTACGATAAATGCCTCTCCAACCTTCCTGTAGCATCCATTCCTTCAGGTACTGGAAGGCAACTATAAGGTCCCCTTGAAGTCTCTTCTTCTCTAGGCTGAACAACCTCAGCTTTCTCAGCATGTCATTGTAGCAGAGGTGTTCCAGCCCTTGGATCACTTTTGTGGCTTCAACAGCTGTCTGTCCTTTTTATGATGGAAACACCAGAACTGGATGCAGTATTTGAGGTGGGGTCTCACAAGACCAAAGGGACAGAATTCCCTCTCTAAACCTGCTGGCCACACTAGAGAAAGACCACTCATATCAGAGGGTGTTAGTTCATAGGGTTAAGTTGAGCAGGAGCAATAATGAGAATTCAGATGCTGGTTAAAGCTGAAGAGAGAAGTAAGCGATAATGAATTGGACTGTGTCTGATGATTTTCAGTTCATGTTTATTTTCTGAAATAGCTTGGATGTCTGCTCTGGTTTTCCAGTACAAACCTCTTTATTTTCTGTCTTAACAGCTTTTTTACAGCTCAGTAAGTTTTCTATCAGACCAAACTTTGTTTCAAAATTATAACCTCTGAAAAATTGAGCATGGAGATACCCCTTCTTGTCCTCTTCCAACATACATATTTAAGTGCATTTGTATCTCATTCCTCCAGTTTATATGCTTTGTCCAGGAGGAAAATATGAGAAAATTCAGTTCTAACTCTGATGTTCTCAGAAAAGTGTGAGCTCCTCTTTTACAGATTTCTAAGGTGACTGCAGAGTATTAACTATTATCAAAATAGGTATGGAGATCCATGAAGTAATTATTTAAAGTATTTTAAAGATTAATTCAAATAGTTTCTTTATTTTGTCAGTAGCACATCAAATTTCAGGGAGTGAAAGGGGCTTAAATTTTGTGCTGACTTTAAGTTCACTATGGCAGTCCTCTCTAGAAAGAACAATAAGGTGAGTCTGTTCATTGTGGCAAGTAACAATTCCTGGTGTTCATTTAAGCTCTTTACTGTTATTCCTGACTTTAAGAGCACATCCACAACTTCTTAAGTGGTAAGTAGTTCAAAATAAATCTGGGGAATAAAGATTCTATCAAAAAGGAAATTGAGGAAGCTCTTTTTACCTTACTGTTTAAGTGCCTATCCCATAAAAAGACTGCAAAGGATAGCAAAAATTCGTGCAGTTGGTGGAATAGTCTGTAAGCGATAGTTACTCTTGACTACAATTACGGTTTAATAGCATGAAGGCTTCCTAAAACAGATCAGGAAATCTGAAAAGAACCAGGAAAGTTCATTGTTTTGGTAGATGATGTGAAGTGGGCTGGAGATATTTCTGTACCATTCCTAGATGATCCATGTTGAAACTGCAGCTTACCTTGCCGTTCGCTGTGTTTTGTACCGATGCTAGCATAGTTGCAGTCTCAGCAGAGATAAGGAATCACTAATTTAAACTGTCATAACAGATGTTCTAATCTTTCAGGACAAAAGTGGGTTTACTCTAGTGTTAACTGTTGGGAGGCTTTTCCAGGATGTTTTTCAGTACCAGAGTCACTTGGTAATTCTCAGAAATGTAAAACTGGAAGAGGTGGGGGTGGTCAACCTCCAGTAAGTATTTAGCTTCACAAAACATCTTTCTAGAGTAAAAGGCTCTCTCTCTCTAAATTATCTATCATATATAGTAATTTTCTCTGTATAGGGTCTGCTCTTCCCTGTCATTTAGGCATGCACTATATTATTAATGCCATAATATCCATAACTGTATGATAATGTTCTTCCTGATTATTTTGATAGTTTGTATATATTCATAAAAATAGTAGTTTGCCACTTTCACAGGCAGTTGCCACTTCCCAGAATACTTGTTCTTATTGGAGTTGTGAATTTCTCTGAAGATAAAAATTTCATGAAGGGTGTTACCGTTAAGCTGATTTGTATTCCAGGTAACTGTTTGCTGAACAGGCTAGCTGGAATAATACTGAATTATTGAATTTATTGGCACAGCCCTAGCTTTAACTGTGTTTCCAAACGTTCCATGGTCTCACTGTTTAATCTCATGCATGTTAACATTTAAAACTGTGTTCTGGTGGTCTAACTCATTTATATTACATTCTGTACTGGATATTATGTGCGTGTGTTTTTAACATTCTAGTACTGGAAAAATTGTTTTTGTTGTGCTTGAGAAAATAAGGCTCTGGACTTTCCTGGCTTTTAAAGTCCTGTAATTAAGATGTAACAGTAGATGAATACTGTTACTGTATAAATTTTAGTGCATGTTACATATACTTTTTTCCTACAGACATTGACGATGCTCAAATTCTTCCTCGTCCACCTCGAGTCAGACATTTTTCACAGAGTGAGGATGCTCCGAGTGAAGTGTTTGGCGCATTAAATGAGGAACAGCCACTGCCACGAAGCAGCAGCACCTCTGACATCCTGGAACCATTCGCAGTTGAACGAGCCAAAGGTGCAGTTCCTGTCATTGACAGTTCATCCCATCATGCTCCAAGTTTACAGAGTTCCACTGAGACCTCTTCAATGCATAGATCCACTGAAAGCCATATCACTGATACAAATAGCAGAGAATCCTCCTTGGAAGTTGGGGATAGTATTTATGACCATCTTTGTCATTTAATAGGGCCGGTAGAATTTGCAAACAGAGCCTTTGAACAAAGCCAATATGTTGACCTTGAAGGTGAAGATGATCTCCTTTCCTCTCTGAGAGAATATCTTAAAGAAAAAGAAGAACTTTGCGGTAACTTTGAGATAGATAAATGTGAGGCTTCTGCTCACGAAGTTGATACATCAGTAAATAGGAATGATAGATTTCCATTGGATGGATTAGAAAACAGAGATAACACCAGCCAATGCACAAATAGCACCACTGTTACAGAAAGAGCTGATAACACAGAGCTGCACCTAGAACAAAACCAAAGTGGCTTTATAAGTAACATTGCACCTACTCAAGTAGATGTTTTTACAAGAAATCAAGCGCTCGATAAAGCCAGACAGTTAAACGTTGATAAACAGTATGAAAGCCTGTTTATTCATGAGTCAAGTAGTCCTAGCTGCAAAGAAGGGAAGAGACACCTGTACAGGCAAGCAGCTACTGAAGCTGATGTAGATTTAGATGTGGAAGCAGCAGTAGCTGAAAAGCATAAAAATGCCCAGTGTAATGAAAAAGTCACCAACTCGCGTGTTACACAGGCAAAGAAAATTCTTCCTAAAGCACAAGTTAGCCCTCAGATGCCTCACATCACAGGCATAAACAAACTGTCACCAACTAAAAGGAGTATATCTGAAACCGTAACTCATAGGGCTAAAATCATGAAAATAACAACTAAGAAAAGAAATAGTGTTCATGTTACTTTTAGGCCATCTACAGAATCGGTTCAATTTTACAATCCTCTTGAGAGCAAAGAGGCTGCTTGGAAAGCAAGACTTCGTAAACTTGGTGGCTTCAGTAGTAGTGGTAGTAGTGGCAACAACAGCAGTACCAGTGCAAGCAGCAGCCCACCACCTGTCACGGAGCTGGTTAGACCTGGAATATATAGACCTCTAGAGGCAATCAGTGCTGCTCCAACTGGCAGCAAGCAAATTAAGGAATCTACAGACACTCAAGCAACCATGTTGCAAAAAGACGGTATCGCAGTTAATCAGTTGCATAATCGTAGTGCCTTTAGAGCATCAGGTCAGGAGTCAGCACAACAGCAGGGCTCCCTGGGTGGTGTTTATAAAACTGTTGTACATGCTCTTTCGAAGCCGAAGGCAAATGTTTCCCCACAGAGGCAGAACAGAATGCCAGCAGAGGCTCCACTGAGGGATCTGTACAGTCATGTAATGGGCTATTTTGGAAGGAAAGCTGCAGGTGAGCACTAACAGTGTGCAGAGCGCAAAAGGAGAAAAGCAGCACCAGTTTGGCTTAATGCAACTGAAGCAAGCTCTGATAAGCAATCAAAAGGCTTTGGGATGATCACTGCTTTCCCTGTTCGGTTATGCATGCGCCTACAGCCAGCTGATTTTTCTCCCAGCCTAAGTTACTTTAAATTACTAATTTCCCTTTTCAAGATGTTTAGTTGAACCTCTTTGCTGCTGAAGACCATCAGGTTAGGGAAGAGGAAGAGACAGTAAATGACCTGATAAAGGATTGAGCCTTGAGAATTTTTAATTTTTGCCTGTCATGCAAAGCCTTAAAATTCAGCCTATTGAATGATTGGCATCAGTATATTTTATAAGAATGTACTATTTCCTTCTGAATGCAGTTTGTTTGTCAAAAGGACCTGGCTCCTGACCAGCTGGGTTGAACTAATCGTATTTCTGGTTCATTTAGTGTGTTTTCTTCTTCCTCCTCTTCCTCCTTCTACAAAACAAACAAAAAAAAACCCTTAAATTTACATTTGGAGGTCAGTTTAGATGACTTTAAAAAGACAGTCCAAAACAAATCAGTTACTGAAATGATTACATTACAACACTTCTCTGTGAGTCTAATTGTAAAGCTTGATTTGAGTCTTTTTCAAAACGTGCTGTAGGTCTTTCTGTATTCATTCATCAACATGGATGCAGTTACATCTTGGCAACATCTTCCATTGCTTGCTTTTTTGTTTTCTTGGACTCATGGATGTTCATGAAGGTCTCATGATAGTCTTTCTCCTGCTAACTATGAGACCTCTGTGGACTGATCAAAAGAGAAGATTGTCATTCTAATATCCGTTGTCTTAGTCCATGTCACCTTAAATGAACAATAAATTAACTTTCAGCAGTAATGTAGGTTTTCTTTTTCCCCGTTGTTATGCTGGCATGATTAACAGAGGATTCTGTACTGCATTCTGCATCGAGATGTTAATGCCACCTGAGGGCACTCTTTGTAAGCATAGTACCACAAGAACGTGACTGTCCTGGGTCTCACAAAAGCGATTTGCATCCCTGCAGACTCTAGACCTCTGAAAAAAAGAGATCTCTAGAAAGCACTGTTTTAGAAGTCAATTTATTTGAAATCTGGAAATCTGTAACATTTTAACAGAGCCTCTTGATTAGAGTAAGCTAACATTGTGGAATAAATCTTACAGAGGAAACATGAATTGAAATAACTTGAGGATTTTAAAGGTGAAGATTATGAAGTGAGGTCTAACAGCCACAGTTATATATAACACTGATAAATGTGTGAACTTTAATTAATTGTTCATAACCATTGACCATCCAGACTTCGAATTTTCATTCCATGTACTAATTTAATTACATAACATTTTCTTTGCACTATTTATACTAACTGTATACAGTGCCACTTTGACATTTGTCATTAGTACAATTTACAACCCAGTTTCCTTTTTCCACTACATTGCTTTTCATTAGGAATGCAATGAAGAAGGAGCCTGTAAGAATTGTATAAAACTTTTAGGATTTATTACTTATTTGTCATGATATGGAGGAAGAATATATGCTTTATTCTTAAAGCAAGCATTAACAACTTTGAGTAGTGCTTACCTATAAGCTTCTTGCTCTGAAAGGTGGTACTGGAAATTGACTAACCCCTGCTTAGTGGGAAGAAGAAGCCGTACTAATTCTTCAAACAGAATCTGCTTTGAAAGAGAGAGAAACTTAAAATGCATGTTTAGCAATTTTGATTTTTATTATTTTTTTTAATTTGTGTTGATCAGCAGGTTTGTTTTTTTTTTTAAATTTGTTACTTTTTGTTTTGAAACTACCTTGGCGTGTTCTTTACTATATATAGTTGTTCATTTGCTTTTAGCTAATAGAGAGGACATGAGTCAAAAGCTGCATCCTATTGATAGTGATATTGGCAGTAGCAATACAAATGTTCCTGACCTCATGGATGAATTTATAGCTGAGAGACTCCGCAGTGGTAGTGCGCCGGTAAGCCTCAAACTTCCTACTTCTCAACTATTCCTTACAGTATGTAAGTCTGCATATATATGAATTATAAATCAGTTCACTAAAATGTATCCATCTGGTTTTTATGAACTAGAAAGAATTAAGAGTATTGAGTTGGGGCTCTTCAGCCTGGAGAAGAGAAGGCTTTGAGGAAACCTTAGCGTGGCCTTCCAGTATCTGAAGGGGGCCTACAGGAAGGCTGGGGAAGGATTATTTACAAGGTCCTGCAATGACAGGACAAGGGGCAATGGGCTTAAACTGGCAGAGGGGAGATGTAGACTGGATGTTAGGAGGAAGTTCTTTACAGTAAGGGTGGTGAGGCACTGGAACAGGTTGCCCAGGGAGGTTGTGGATGCTCCCTCCCTGGATGTGTTCAAGGCCAGATTGGATGAGACCTTGAGTAACCTGTACTAGTGGGAGGTGTCCCTGCCTATGGCAGGAGGTTGGAACTAGATGATCCTTGAGGTCCCTTCCAACCTTACCATTCTATGATTCATTTTGCCTTGCCATTTTGTTATTTTCATATCCATTAAACCTTCATTGAGAAAGCGATGCAGAAGTTACTGTCAGTTGAATATCTCACAGAATTAAAGAGCTTTAATTGCACCTGTAAAGAGCTTTGTACACAGACACTTGCAGAATAATGGTTTATATGTAAATTTGTAGTCCTTAGTGCGGTGTGTGGTTAGGCACCATGCTGTAATATGGTAATACTTCTCTACAGATATAGTCAGCACAGGAGGCTACGAAACTATACTAGTACACATTTTTCCTTCACCTTTTTATTTCACTTACACGTGTCAAAGAGGTTTTTGTAAATAGTTCTTTACTAATCGAATCAATATAGGCTTTTTTTCTTACACGTTTCCAGAAGTGTCATGTTGTTTGGAATGTTGCTCATAATGAGAAATTTTAATCAGTTTTAAATCAAGAATTTCTGCTTGCTGTGGAATGCATAGAGAACAAGATGAGTGATTTGAAGAAAGAGGTGGTTTATTAACTAGCAACTGAAGGGAGGTACCAAAAAAACCCAAACAACCGAATTGCTAATGAAGAACAAAATGTAGTGTTTCAAAGTTGTTCAGTTTATTCTGCTTAGAATTTTGTAGGATTTTTAAGAAGCTTGTTTTAAGACGTACTTCTGTAGAAGAGTTCCCAGCAAGTAGTTTAGTTGCTGGTCAGTGGGTGGGAGAAGAAGATTCTTTAAAGCAATTAGGAAAAATTATTATCTTTTATAAATGACAATAGAGTACCAATAGAGTTTGTCCAAATACATGCTTTTTTGATTTTTTTATTGAACTCATGTCTGGGAAACTTGATTGTTTCTGAAAAGTGTTCTTTTTAGTAAGTCTTGAGTTACAAGACAGAAATACTAACTTGAAGTGTGTAAAAAATGTTAATTTAGTCTGCAAATTAATAGATGAGCAAACCTCATAGCCAACCAGAAAAGAAGAGAGATCAAATACTATTTGTTTTCACGTGGATAGGTAAGAATATTGATTATTAATAGTTCAGATGAGAATTAATACTTTCCTTAGGTAACAAAATCTAGCCAAAGTAAGTTTGGATATTTTGAAACTGCCATTGATTTTGTAGTACAGCACATGACAATAGATATGCCTCCTTAAAACAGAGTATCAACCTCCTAATTTTGGGCTGAATGCTAAAACCTTGTATTAAGGAAAGCTTGTCAGTCCTAGTAAATCTCAAATCTGACCTAATGCCTGTGTGGCTAGTCTGAATCCTTACCTTTTAAAGTATGTGCCCAGGAACTAATCATACAACTAAAATTTATATTTACAAATTCTGTGACTCCATGGATTTTTAACTTGCTGCTGCCTGTATAGCATTTTGGAAAGTCTTGCCTACATATGTAGTGGGATGACAATTTGTGCTTTAGGTACTTGAAGAGTTACTTGTTACGTTCTGACACTTGTGAATGTGAGATTGCTTCTTCAATTTTACGTAAGTCAACCACTCAGGACTGTAAGATAATTTAAGTCCCTTCAATATGTAGAACGTGACAAGAAGAGGAAGCAGCCCTGGCAGCCTGGAAGTTCCTAAAGACCTTCCGGATATGTTGAACAAACAGAACCAGATGCGTCCTATAGATGACCCGGGGGTGCCTTCGGAATGGACATCACCTGCCAGTGCAGGCAGCAGCGACCTCATCAGTTCTGACAGCCACTCTGACTCCTTCAGCGCCTTCCAGTACGATGGACGCAAATTTGAAAGCAAGTACATTTTTTCCACAAGTAAAAACATTTTTGCTTGCTTGCAAATTGGCTTTTTTTTGTCTTTGTTAAACTAATGTGCCAGCAGTTTTCTGTAAAGAGGTCTTTATTTCAGTTTCCCAATGAAATCATTACCGTGTTATGGAGCAAGCAGGGTTCTTGAGAGAAGCTGTTGTGTTTATGGTGTACTAAACAAAACAGCAGTACTACTGTGTAAAAAAGCGGAACAACAGTGAACAGAAGTTGGAAAGCAATATTGTCTTCTACCTGAAGAGTATCCATCTGTTCTGCACAAAATAGGAAAAGGTTGCTCTTTTGGAAGTTACTTGAGTTCTTTTGAAAACACTTATGTAAAACTTTAAAGAAGGGCTTCTGATATTTTTATAGCTATAGATAAGTCAAGATACTTGCCATACTATCATGGTAAAATTACTTGCTTTGTGAACATTATTGTGCTTTCTCTCATAATTAATGCTATTCATTCTTTCTATTTATCCATTTCCAGTCTTGTACAGTAGAAGGGGTCATTGTGGTTATTGGTTATCACTTCATGGATTATGTAAATGAAAAATAAGGACCTATTTACAAGGTCTTGTAATGACAGGACAAGGGGCAGTGGATTTAAACTGGAAGAGGGAATATTTAAACTGGATGTTAGGAGGAAGTTCTTTCCAGTGAGGGTGGTGAGGCACTGGAACAGGTTGCCCAGGGAGGTTGTGGCTGCTCCCTCCCTGGAGGTGTTCAAGGCCAGACTGGACGAGGCCTTGAGTGAGCTGTACTAGTGGGAGGTGTCCCTGCCTATGGCAGGGGGTTGGAACTGGGTGATCCTTGAGGTCCCTTCCAACCTTACATTCTATGATTCTATGAAAAATAATACTTATATGGCAGAAGTAATTGAACAAAGTACAGTATATTTATTTTGAAACAGTGTATTAGTAGCACTGGAGATGCACATGTGGATATTCCATGAAGGATTTGGGAGGTCTTTGGCTTTTGTTTTTTATACCAGTGTGTTTTTAGATTGTATGTTAATTCAGTGCTTTCCTCGTACAGATTTCAGCTTTGGCACTGAGGCAGGAACACCAGCTTCCACTGACGTTGATGCAATTTCAGCACAGCAACAGAGTGCTGAGGAGCAAGAAGTGGCCAGTCTAACTACTCTCCACATAGATTCAGAAACAAGTAGTCTCAATCAGCAACCATTGTCTGCTGAAGCTGCAACTATTACTGGTAAAGTAGTTAAAAAAAAAAAAAAGAAAAAAAAAGCCCCAAACCCAAACCTAAAATCCCCATGTATTTCAGAAGAATTCAACTTCCAGTTTCTGCAATGAATCTATAATCTATATAAGATGATTCTTGGATTTCAGAGGGGTTTTTTTGATAACTATTGACAAGTAGTGAATGAAATAGCAAGACTGGAAAACCTTTGTTTGATTTAGCTACCCATATGATCACTGGCTTGATGCTAAATGTATCTTAAAGCCTTCATGAAAAATTCTGTATGATTGCCAGGGAAAAATTCTTACCACATAATGTATACTGGATCTCTTACAAGTGTCTTTTACTGGTTGTCAAATTGCTAGGTTTCAGAGAGAGTTTTTTTTTTTTTCTTGGAAGGCCTTGGCAGTGCACTGCATCACACTGAATTATCATGAAATGCTTTTGTATGTGATATCCATCCACCTTAACCCCTCTTTGTATTGTCATTTGTGTAACTGGGAGCTTGTAATATTCAAAATGTTAATTAATACCTCTTTATATTTTCTGTTGTGTAACTGGGAGCTTTTAATATGCAAAATGTCCATTATTGTGCCATACAAGATCAGTTTCCATTTGTGTAACTTATGAATTCTTTTTTTCTTAATACTTCCCCTGTTGTTTTCATTAAAAAGTAAGCCTGTTAGGAAGCAGTGTTTGATAGCCTCGGCTGATGAGCTTGAGGCTGCAGCAGTTTACTTTGCAGCTGTTCCTTGAGAGAACAGCTATTAGGTTAGCAGCCATCAGGTGATGCAGTTAACCCAAACTGAATGGGCTCCTTTCTGAAAGGTAGAATCTTCCTCTCTCAGGAGTATTTGGAAGAAGTCTCTTACCAGTTTCTGTAAAAGAAGTAAAGATGTCCTTGGTCATTTTCATACTTGTTCCATTACTGTTATCTGCTACCATTTCTGTTACAACCTTGGGAACAAGTATACCTATCTGTGAAAGCTTATACCTACATGCAGCATCTTATTTTCCGTGAGAAATCAAACCCTGCATTTTCTGAGATATTGAAAGACATCTTTACTTCCTCTGCCACAGTTTTCACTTTCTAAAAGAGCATTTCTACTGAAAGAAGCATGGTCTCAGCTTTCTTGGGCGTTGTTGTTCAGCTTGTTTAACAATGTTCAGCTTGACTTTCATTCTCTTCATTTTTTTTCTTTGCTGTGTGCCTGTTTAAAGCCCTTGCAGCAAATCTGTTCCTTTTATGTTTTTTGTTTTTTTTTTAATGTGTTAACAATTTCATTACTGTTTGGTCTTTTCATCCAAGTTTCCCCTGTAATTTAATTGATAAGATGGCAATTAATGACTGGGTTGTCCATTGTGTGATTCTGTGGCTGTCTCTCTTGTTTGGACCACTGTTTTAAAGAGGCAGCTGTTGTGTATCACATGCATTTGGCTGTGTTTTCTGTGCAGTTACAACACCTCTGTTCCACACCACAACAATGTCAGAGCTCATTGTCTAATTTTTGCTATATTGGCATATAAGAAAACAGGAGGATATTCTTTTCTTCAAAGTTTTATGAAGCGTAGAGGGCTATCTAGTGAAAATCACACCCATGCAGAATCTCACAGCAAGGAGATTGCAGTGGGAATTCACTGTGTTAGATACCAGAAAAGCCATGCAGAAACTCAACCTCAAAATGCACTCTAAAGAAATGAGTTTTCATAGAATAGCTTAGGTTGGAAGGGACCCTAGAGATCATCTACTCCAAACTCCCCACCATGGACAAGGATACCTCTCAACTAAACTCAGCTTCTCAAGGCCTCATCCAACCTAGCCTTGAACACCCAACCCCCAGGAGTTTTCAGTGGTTCTGCCACTTAGAAAACTTCTTGTTTCTAAATAGTTTTGGTTTGAAGGTATTTTGAAGGAAAGTTTTTACATTTTACTTTGCACACAGGCATGGTTTCAGATTCTACACAAATTAGTGAGTTTACCGATTGCTGTTTACTAATCCTAGAAAACGCTGAAGCCATAGTAGTCTGTCAAATTTAGATGCATATATGTGAAAGCATCTTTTAGTGCTTCTTAGAAGACTCTAGTAGTTCAGCAAATTGTCCATATTATTTCTGTCCATTTTCTTCCATCAGATCGTTTCCCCCTCCCTCCCTTCCCTGTCCGTTTCCCCCTCCCTCCCTTCCCCCCTCCCTT
>VWZE01017357.1:72329-103881 GCA_013396675.1 Eubucco bourcierii | reverse complement strand
CGTTTCCCCCTCCCTCCCTCCTTCCCTTCCCTGTCCGTTTCCCCCTCCCTTGCCCTCCTTTTAGTTCAGATAGTCCTTTGCAGTTCAACAGTGTAATTAGGTTTTTGACCACTATTTCTGTTTTGATAACATGGACATTTTGTATCAAGTTTTTAAAAGAATTTGTTCTTTTTGCAAGAAAGAATACCCAACAATTTGAGTAAATTACTGTTCTGAAAGACCTTTGCATTGTTGTCCCCGAAGTTCAGTTCATCTCCAACACTGAACTGTACATGTCAGTCTAATATTTTTTTGGTCTCAGTTGCTTTAGATAAAAGACTGAAATGACTAGATTTTAATTCTTCCATTTTTAACATGTGTAGGGAACTATGTGGTGAATATCTGTTCTTTTTTTCTTTTTTGTGCTATCTGCCTGAGCTCACATTTTTATAGTGGTCTTTAGGCAAATGCAGTAAGTGAAAGTAAGGTAGTGCAGAAGAAAAGTACAAGCACCTGTGCCCTCTTCACAGAAGAGACCAAATAGTTGCCTAAAGATGGTGCTCAGTAGTGACCACGATAAAATGCCTTTGGAGCACTGCCATTTGAACACTTTTCCTGGTTTAGAGGAAGTAATAGCAGAGGAAATACAGAACTTTCCTCAGCCCGATTGGCAGATGAACATTGCCAGTTAAACATTGCCATGAAACGTTACCGGTTACTGGTTTGAGCTTTTGCTTATCAATTAACTTGTGTGTTCCCATAAACCTGGAAAAGCTGTCGTTCCATAAAAATACCTACTTGAATTTCTCTTCAGCCAAGCATTTTGGTAAGGGAATGCAAAAAGAAATTTGACGAGTTTCAGAACAAGGAAAGTGCTGCAGACCAAACACATTTAAAATCGCTTGCACCTAAAATAGAGCTCTGTTAATCCATGTACCTATCTGATATTGATGTTCATCTTGGCTTTCCTGCATGTAATTTGTTTTCTTTCAGAGGACCATTCAGAGGCAGATCTTCTTACAGTTCTTAAATCTTTTCTTGCCCAGATTTGATATATGGAAGTGGTTCAGTTTTGGGGGTTTGTTAATGGTATATTTAGACAACGTTTCAGTAGCTCAAGAAAATAGAAAAGGCTTTTAAGGTAACTGTTAAAAATTGCATTTACAGGCTCTGAAAGTGCTTCTCCAATCCAATCTGCTCTTGGATCCCGATCACAGACACCCTCTCCTGCCACTCTTCATGCAGATCATATTGAGCAGAAGGATCTGCACCTGGATGAGAAACTCCACCACTCTGTTTTACAGACGCCAGATGACCTAGGCAATATCTGGAATAGAAAATATAAACCTGTTCTTTCTTTATTTCCAATGCCATGTAGTGAAGTAGCTACTGTCACAGTAGTTGTAGAGAATCCTGTACAAGAGTATTTCATCTGCACTTTAAAAGATTTTGTTACAGTGATTTAAATGCAAACAAAAACCTTTTACATTTTATCTTGCATTTCATTGGAACTCTTAGCAATGGATTAAGAGTTCCCATGTTTATAATTGTTCTTTTTGATGCTTAGAGTCATGGCAGCTTAATCTAGTATGTTTTATCATTGATGTACAAATAATAAGACATAATTTTAAAATAATGTAGTTTCTCCTTGGAAGTTTGGTTCTTTTCCCTTTCATATTTAAACAAATCTCTAATTACTTCAGCTACCTTAGCTGTTAAATTCTAAGGTGTGTTTACTTTGTAGATACCAAGTTCTCATTTCTCCCATGTTTGGTCTTATGAAAACCAAGATCCTATATATATTTGAGGCCCTTTAAGTAACTTACCAATAGACAGAAGTGTAATGGTTTTGCTTTGTAGTTTGAAACCTACCACCTAGAAACTGTTAGTGTCTCTACCACAGTGCTCCAGATACTCAAAACAAGAGGCAATGCAATTAGCCTGAATTCAGATTTAATTTGATTTTGTATGCCCATGGGAGCTGCAAGATTTTCAGATCTCAGCACATTCTGGTGCTGAGGTGTTTTGAAAATCTGAGAGGGACAGAAAGAAGATTCTGAATGCCTGCTGCTTTAAAGCTCATTAACTGGTTTAGTGTGTCTATTTAGATTTAGTGTGTCTGCTAAGCTAGGTAAGAGTGAACTGAGTAGACTTTAGCCATTGTAATCTATTGAAATTTTCTTTATATGGAGGAACAAGATTAATCATCTTCCACCTTTAAAAAAAACCCAGTTCATTTGTATGACACTGATGTGTAGGGAGAACTAGGTGAGAGACTGTGTGGTGTTATGTTATTGAATGTTGCCTCACCACATGTGCAGACTTAATACTGAAAAAAACAGCAACCAGATACAAGTTTACTCTCACCTTTCTCTTCAGTTTGCAATCAAACACATTCCTAGTAGGTTCTAAAGAAAAGAATCTTTTGTTTTTATTGGGAAAATAATATAAAGTTGAGATGTAGTTTTACATGTAAGCAAGCGAGAATTCATTGCTTCCAAAGAATGTGAGACAGCAAAAGTGGCCTCACCAGCTCCATCAGGTCCTTATCAGGGCTTCAATGATTTTTTTTTTTTTATAGAAAAATGTAAGAAACAGGACAATTCTTCCTCTACAAAGTTTGATAATAGACAGATAGTTAACTATGTCCAGTGCCAAGGTGGCTCAATGAGTAAGAAGTATCTTGCTGTGAAAGCCTCATCTTTTTTTTTCCTCTGGTTTGGCTTTACGAAAACTGTGTAGGTCATAGTTATATCACAACTTAATTTTTTTTGAGAGGTAGGTCTCACTATACTATTTTCTTCCATTACAGAAACTACTGAATTCCCCTCAGAATGTTGCAGTGTGATGGCTGGGGGAACTCTTACAGGATGGCATGCAGATGTTGCTACTGTGATGTGGAGGCGAATGCTAGGAATTTTGGGAGATGTGAACAGCATCATGGATCCAGAGATTCATGCCCAGGTTTTTGATTACCTGTGCGAACTATGGCAGAATCTGGCCAAGGTAAAAGAACTGGACCTCTTCTCCAACTTGATCTGATAGGGCAAGATTTTCAAAAGGGGAAAAACATCTCCCTTTATATTTACACCACTCTAAAATATTTGTCTTTTTGTTTTGAATAATTGCAGATAAGAGACAACCTTGGTATTTCAACAGATAATCTAACTTCGCCGTCTCCACCAGTTTTAATTCCCCCGCTGAGAATTCTGACACCATGGCTGTTCAAGGTAAATTTGAACACTGAGCAGTGAAACAGTAATGAAATGCATGTAGGTGCAGGAGTGTTTTAATGTGACTTTTGGATTTATTAATAATAAATACTGTTCTAAAACTGTAGGCAACAATGCTGACTGATAAATACAAACAAGGAAAACTACATGCTTATAAACTCATTTGTAAGACAATGAAGCGAAGACAAGATGTTTCACCAAACAGGGATTTTTTAACTCATTTCTACAACATAATGCACTGTGGACTTCTTCATGTTGATCAAGTAAGTTTAATTATGAAATTTCAGGTTAATATAAATACTATAACTAAAGATGAAATTGTTTTCTCAGAAGTACTGAATGGGTTTCCAGCTGAGGAACTTTGAACTTTGTTTTCTGAAAATATCTGACAGATCCTTTTTCTAAATTGTCCTCATGGTCTTGGTTGTAATCAGGAGTACTCTTTTTTTAATGTATGGACATCTCCATTTTTTTCCCCACTAATAAACAAACTGCACTGCTTTTCTTACTGGCTCATATTGTGTATGGGCAGCAGGAGTAGGGAAATGATTGTGCTCCTGAACTTGGCACTGGTGAAACTGCAATTTTGGACCACTCACCGTAAGGATGCTGAGGTACTGGAGCGCATCCAAGGAAGGGCAACAAAGCTGATGGAGACTATAGAGAGCAAATCTTCTGAGGAGCAGCTGAGGGAACTGGTGTGCTGGTTTGAGGATAATTGGAATATTTTAATAGAGAAAATTACACTATAGGCTGTGAAAGGAAAACATCATGATGTCTACTTCACTCATACGCTTGCTGGAGAATTGTTTGGGAACACTAACCAAAACAATAGATAAGGGAGTCTCTCTCTGGCTCTTGCTGGAACAGGAGATGCTGGGGTGATCTAGCAGCTTCTGGGCTCTGGCTCCTCTGCTGATTAANCTGAGTGCTAGTCTGGGTCATTTTACAAAGTGTGGGGGGGCGGGGAACTCCCAAACCTTCACAACTGGGGCTGTTTAGACTGGAGAAAATGAGGCTGAGGGGAGACCTTATTGCTCTCTACATCTACCTGAAAGGAGGTTGTCACAAGGTGGGGGCTGGTCTCTTCTTCCTAGGAATAAGTGACAAGTTAAGAGGAAATCGCCTCAAGTTGCACTAGGAGAGATTTAGGAAAAACTTCTTCACTGAAGGAGTGGCTGAGCATTGGAACTGCCCAGAGAAGTGGTTAACCACTATTCCTGGAGGTGTTTATAAAAAAATATGTAGATGTAAGTCTTAGGGATATGGTTTAGGCAGTGTTAGGTTAATGGTTGGAGTCTACAATCATTGAGGTCTTCTCAACCTTTAGTGGTTCTCTGATATTGCCATTTTATTTTTATATCACTGATGCTGAAAAATTAGTGAAAGGAGGAAAAGTGCTCTCTCTGCGAATTTGAGATGCATTTTAGTAGTTGAAATGTTTTATACTTTTTTAACAATATTTTAAAATAAATTGCATCCTGTACATTAGATTTAAAATCTGCCTCACTATGCCTACAAGAACATAGTATGCTGTGCTGGATAATTCTATACCAAAAATGTTACAAAACACTTCACTAAAATTATTTCTCTTTGTTTTGGTTCCATATGGGTATGTGCAAGAGGTTAAACCTTTTTAAAGTTATAGACAGATTTTGCAGAGGATTTAAATGTGTTATTAAGAAGCCATAGTGGTTGATGATCTTCTGAGTACATATTTAAATCACAGAATGGTAGGGGTTGGAAGTGACCTCTAGAGATAGTCTAGTCCAACCTCCCTGCCAAAATAGGATCACCTAGGGCAGGCCACAGAGGAATGCATCCAGGCAGTCTCCAGAGAAGGAGATTCATTTATAGAACTCTTAAAAACTAAACTTAAATTAATTTAAGATGTGTCCTGCTGTCAACCTCATACAATAACATTCAAGATGATGTTGATCTATAAAGTATACCACATTTTAATTATACTAACATGAACGTACTTAAGGAATTTATCACAGTATCACCAAGGTTGGAAGAGACCTCAAAGATCATCAAGTCCAACCCAATACCATAGACCTCAAGACTAGACCATGGCACCAAGTGCCACGTCCAAACACACCTTGAACACCTCCAGGGACAGTGACTCCACCACCTCCCTGGGCAGCCCATTCCAGTAGCCAATGACTCTCTCAGTCAAGAACTTTCTCCTCACCTCCAGCCTAAATTTCCCCTGGCACAGCTTGAGATTGTGTCCTCTTGTTCTGGTGCTGGTTGCCTGAGAGGAGAAGGTAACCTTCCCCTGGCTACAACCACCCTTCAGGTAGTTGTAGACAGCAAGAAGGTGGCCCTGAGCCTCCTCTTCTCCAGGCTAACCAATCCCAGCTCCCTCAGCCTCTCTCCATAGGGCTGTGCTCGAGGCCTCTCACCAGCCTCGTTGCCCTTCTCTGGACACACTCAAGCACCTCAATGTCCTTCCTAAATTGAGGGCCCCAGAACTGGACACAGTACTCAAGGTGTGACCTAACCAGTGCAGAGTCCAGGGGGAGAATGACCTCCCTGCTCCTGCTGGCCACACTACTCCTGATGCAGGCCAGGATACCATTGGCCTTCTTGGCCACCTGGGCACACTGCTGGCTCATGTTCAAGCAGGTGTCAATCAGCACCCCCAGATCCCTTTCTGTTTGGCTGCTCTCCAGCCACTCCCACCCCAGTCTGTAGCTCTGCATGGGGTTGTTGTGGCCAAAGTGCAGCACCTGGCACTTGGATTTGTTGAGCTCCATCCCCTTGGACTCTGCCCATCTGTGCAGGCTGTTGAGGTCCCGCTGCAGAGCTCTTCTGCCCTCCAACCCAGCAACATCAGCCCCCAGCTTGGTGTCATCTTGGTGTTATCTTCATGTGCTGGTCTTTGTTCAGTTATTGCCACAATAAATCTGCTTTCTTGCTTTTTCATTTCCACCTTTGATAAATTCTTTGCTTTTTTACATTCCTTGTTCATTTTGTTCATACTCCTAACTTTTTTTCCCCCCTTTTCTTCCTGCAAGGATATTGTCAATACAATCATCAAACACTGCTCTCCTCAGTTCTTTTCACTTGGTTTGCCTGGTGCCACCATGCTTATCATGGATTTCATTGTGGCAGCAGGAAGAGTGGCTGCTTCTTCTTTCCTCAATGTAAGTATTTGTCAGTTCATTCATGTTTATGTATGCATGGAAAGGATTTGAAAGAAAACTGGGAAATACTTTGTCTTGATTAGGGTGTTAACTTCTCCCCAGAAGTCAGCATAATGGTTAGCAAATACAGATCTTGTCAGTGGTTTACTCTAGAACACGACACATCCAAGTCCTCTGTAGAAATGTGAAGAATGCAAAAGTGTCTGTGGAAGCAGAGACTCTTGCTTTACTTCAGAGTTCTTGGAATTGTGACTGTCTTTTTTTCTGTGCTTTAAGGTGTTTTAAAATAGATGTCCATTTTGACAGTGCCTTCATTTTAAAAGTACATTTATTCCTCTGTATCTCTGCTGTGCAATGACTTGATTCAGGCTTGAGAACTCAAATCTGCTAGTGTTTGCACTGTTTGGATGTATTTCTCATATTGTTACCCAGGCAATTTCAGCTTTATATAGTAATACTGATATGATTACCTAGGTGCTGTTGGCCTTGCATGACTGTACTCTCTCAAAGTTTCCCAATACTCCCTTCCAATTGTCTGCGAGTTTTGACTGTTTCTCACATCATTCCCCCTCTAACCAACTATGAAATCGAGCCTCCCTCAAGGTACTCTTTGAAGCCTCTGTCAGCTTCTTACACTGTTACCTGTCATGTCCAGCAATGCCTCATGTCATGTCCAGTAGTTTTCCACATCCTGTTCAATTAGCTGAACCTGAGACCCAAGCCTACTTAGCAACTCAGTCATTTGTCTGTAGTCCTAACAATTCCTCTGCTTACTTTTGACCATCTTGGAAAATGGGAGCATGGGGTGTGCATGAGTAGCAATCCATGGGGTTGTGGTCTCAGTTTGCTCAGCTCTACAGAATTTGCAGGCAAAAGGAAATGACTGTGTAGAGTTTCAACCATTGTTCTCTCTTAAGGCAACTGTAGTTGTCAACCTCTTGATTGCAGTAAGAATATATATTTTCTTCCCCCATCTTTTTTTTTTTTTTGTTGTAGGCACCAAGAGTTGAAGCACAAGTTCTTTTAGGATCTCTAGTCTGTTTTCCCAATTTATATCATGAACTACCAGCTCTTCACCCAAACATTCCTGACATCGCCATGTCTCAGTTTACAGATGTTAAGGTAGAAATTTAAAGCGTATTTGTTTAATATGAAGTTGTTGCAGTGTATACTAACTAAAATTTTAAGATTCTAATATTCAGAAATAATTTCACATTATCAGGCTCAAGATCTAACTTTATATTACTAGTTGTAAAACTTTAGACTACTAAACATACTTTATAATTGCTATGAACTTAAAGTGGGTTTGTATGTTTGTGAAAGGAAGTGATGTGCTGTCTCACCTTTTGAAACCTACTCTCACATATTTGGTGAGCTGAGACAAAGAGATTCAACACAGAATGATAGGAGTTGGAAGGAACCTCCAGAGATCATGTAGTCCAACCCTTCTGCTAAAGCAGGTCACCTAGATCAGGTTGCTTAGTAACACCCACCATAATTTACTGAGAATTCTCAAGTGGTGAAATCTGCCTGTGTTCCTAGGAGCTTTAGAAAACCTCTCTACATAAATATGTTTTGGACAAAAAGCAAAGATGCATGGAGACCTTACTTTCTCTGTCATAACACAGAGTTGGGTAGTGTGCCAGCATTCTGAAAACAGGCAGAGCTCATTTTGTATGTTTAATTTCTGTATAGGTGTCAGGCTGATTACTATGCCTAAGAAAGGCTCCCCATAAGTTTCCAAACTCTTTCCATTTAGAGAGAGATGATGGCTTGAAAGCTACTTCACTCCCTTTCAGGGACAGACTTTGAATTTCTTCTTTTGTATTACTATTGTTTACTTGCTGTTTAGCTGAGCTTTATTAAGAGGAATCTATGCCAGTTGAGTCAAAATTCTTCTTGACATCATGCTTAAGGCACTGTAGTGACTTGTTCTGTAGCTACCTGCAAGGACTTTTAATCAGTGTGATTTTGAAAAAATGCTTGTTTAAACCTCAGAGTAGTAGATTCTTTCTGTAATATCCTTCAGCACTATTCACAGATGCTAGCTTCAAGGAGTCTTTTGTTGTGTTTCTTTTGGCAAGAATTGGATAAATGGTTAATGAGCAGAAATTAGGGCAGTATCCTGTAGAATGTTCTTGAGTTAGCACAATAACAAGCATCCTGAGTGAGCTAGAAGCTTGGAGTAGTGGTGAGCTAACAGATCATCTGACCACAAACCTAGAGACTCAACAAACAGCATGCCTGTGTGCAATAAAATTCTCTTTTTCTGAATTCATGTGATGGAGTTGTTGGCAAATCAGTGAATATCTTCCTCTTTGTTTTAGGAACTCATAATTAAAACTGTGTTAAGTTCGGCAAGAGAGGAACCATCTGGTCCTGCACGGTAGGTCATCAAAAAGGAGCTAAATTAATTCTTTTATTGTACTGTTTTGAGGTGGAAATATTAGAGACCTTGAAGTAAAAGTTCTTCTGTGTGTATTTCATGGTTTTCTTAACCCTATCACAACAGGTGAATTTGAAATTTGTTTGTAAATAGACATAGTGAAAGAACAGACAACTTCTGTCAGACCAAATGCTGATCTAGGCCAGTATCCTTTTTCTGATAGTGAATGACAGGAAGAGGGGTGTGTGTGTGTCTGTGTGTCTGTCTGTGTGTGTGTGAGTGTGTGTATATTGTCTCCTGGCAAAGCTGGCAGCTCATAGCTTGGACAGATTCACTCCTATATTGGTCAAGAACTGGCTGGAGGGCCAGACCCAGACAGTGGTGGTGAATGGAGCCACATCCAGTTGGCAGCTGTCACTAGTGGTGTGCCCCAGGGATCAGTGCTGGGCCCAGTCCTGTTCCATATCCTTATTGATGATCTGGACCAGGGGATTGAGTCCATCATCAGTAAGTTTGCAGATGACACCAAGTTAGAAGCAGGTGTGGATCTGTTGGAAGGTAGGAGGGCCCTGGAGAAGGACCTTGAGAGGCTGGATGGGTGGGCAGAGGCCAGTGGGATGAGGTTGAACAAGGCTAAGTGCAGGGTTCTACACTTTGGCCACAACTCCAAGAATCACTACAGGCTGAGGACAGAGTGGCTGGAGAGCAGCCAGGCAGAGAGGGACCTGGAGGTACTGGTAGATAATAGCTGAACATGAACCAGCAGTGTGCCCAGGTGGCCAGGAGAACCAGTGGCATTCTGGCCTGGATCAGGAACAATATGGCCAGCAGGACAAGGGAGGTTATTCTGCCCCTGTACTCAGCACTGGTCAGGTCGCACCTTGAGTTCTGTGGTCCAATTCTGGACCACCCAATTCAAGAGAGAGGTTGAGGGACTGGAATGTGTCCAGAGAAGGGCAACAAAGCTGGTGAGGGACCTGGAGCACAGCCCTGTGAGGAGAGGCTGAGGGCACTGGGGATGTGCAACCTGGAGAAGTGGAGGCTCAGGGGTGACCTCACTGCTGTCTACAACTACCTGAAAGGAGGTTGTAGCCAGGTGGGGGTTGGTCTCCTCTCCCAGGCAACCATCAGCAGAACAAGGGGAGACAGCCTCAAGTTGTACCAGGGAAGGTATAGGCTGCATATTAGGAGGAAGTTCATGACAGAGAGTGTGATTGACATTGGAATGGGCTGCCCAAGGAGGTGGTGGAGTCACCATCTCTGGAGGTGTTCAGGAAAAGACTGGATGGGGCACTTAGTACCATGGTCTAGTTGATAGATTGGACTGGATGATCTTGGAGGGCTCTTCCAACCTGGTTGATTCTGTGATTAGGAACATAGCTTTGTGTATCTCTCGCAAGTCTGAGTGCTGCTGCAGTTACCCAAGCTATAAATCTCTATTCCTTATCTCTTCCATAAAATCTCAAATGTTTTGTGTTTCATTACACACTTGACCCTGTTAAGCTTCAGGGAAGTCAGTTATCTGAAATATGTTCTACTCTCAGATCTCCATCTGTAAAGATTAATAACTGTATTAATCAAATACCTTTTCTGTCACTGAGTCTGAAAAGGGAAGTGATAGCATGAAAAACTCTGCTTATGCTCTTAAGCCTGTGACTCTAACGAGATTATAGTCACATAACTACACCTAGAAACCTTACAGACTCCTGCATAATTTGCACATCAGCGTGTCATCAAAAGTGAAATGCTTCTCTGTAGCAAGACATAGAATTGCCTACTCTTCTTTGTGCTGTAAGGTTTATTTTCAGAGTCAGATTGCACAAATAGTCTACATTTATCATTAAATCCATGCATTTTCTTCAAAAATAATTGAGATTCATACTATGGGAATAGCAGCAGTGTAGATTGCTGCTACTCCTCTAAGAATGGAGTACATATAAATCATATCTGGTAGTAGCTTACCTGAATAGTCCTGACATTTTTTCAAAGAAGAAATCTTAGATAGACTGTTTCAATGCTCATCTCAATTTTTGCAGTCAGGTTAGTTTTATGACTAGTATATAGGAAAAATCTTCTCTGCTGGAAATCAAACTCTGCAGTGATTTACTGCATGTCAGAAGATTTCTACCAATTTGCTTCTTTTACCGTTATCTAGATGCAGAATGTCCTTCAACTTTTACTCCGTGTGCAGTATTTTACGAAGTTGTTTATTATTTTTGTCACTTTTTTCTTACATTTCTTCAAACTCTTTATTCTTAAAATTGTATTAAGCAAAGTATATTGGAGGCAGTCTTGCAATTGAGATTTCAGTGATAAACTGCAATTGAGATTTCAGTGACAATTGAGATTTCAGGTGGTTTGACATCTTACACTATCACATAGAATTAAATCCAAGGTTTCTTTTTGCTGCCTGTTAGCAGTTTCATGATTTTGTGTAGCCTTGAAATCGGTTTTCTACAGCACAGGGTTCATAGCCTCCTCTCTTTATGTTTCTATTCTAGCACATGACTTTTCCATCCACGATATAATGCTTTGCAATCCCCATGACCAGCTTTTGTCATGTTAGTTTTGGATTGCCCTCCAGTTTTATCCAGAGGACTTTGAATTCTGAAGTTGTTTCCCAAATATTTGTTGCCTGTATTCTTGAAGAGATTCCTTAGGCTAGCTCCTTAACATTTCTGAACATATTTCATCCATCTCTGCTGATTTGGATATGTAGATCATAGAATCATAGGATGGTAAGATTGGAAGGGATCTCAAGGATTACCTAGTTCCAACCCCCTGCCATAGGCAGGGACACCTCCCACTGGTACAGGTTACCCAAGACCTCCTCCAACCTGGCCTTGGACACCTCCAGGGAGGGAGCAGCCACAACCTCCCTGGGCAACCTGTTCCAGTGCCTCACCACCCTCACTGTAAAGAACTTCATCCTAACATCCAGTCTAAATCTTCCCCCTTCCAGTTTAAACCCATTGCCCCTTGTCTTGTCATTACGAGACCTTGTAAATAGTCCCTCCCCAGCCTGCCTGTAGTTCCCCTTCAGATACTGGAAGGCTACTCTAAGGTCTCCTCAAAACCTTTTCCAGGCTGCAGAGCCCCAACTCTCTCAGCCTGTCCTTACAGGAGAGTTGCTCCAACCCTCTGAGAATCTTCATGGCCTCCTCTGGACCCGCTCCAACACTTCCATGTCCTTCCTGTGCTGAGGGTTCCAGAACTGCACACAGTACTCCAGGTGGGGTCTGACAAGAGCAGAGCAAAGGGGCAGAATCCCCTCCCTTGCTCTACCAACAAAACATATGGAATGCTTCACAAATTTGCTTGTCATCTAAATACTAAATACTCTTTTACCTTTACATTTCTGTTTCCTGATATAAAATGAACAAACAACAGCAGAAGTTGAAGTACTTAATCACAATATGTATGGTCTCTGTAGCATTCGTTTGCCCCACTTCTGTGCATTCTTGTTTATCGTCAATCAAAAAAATGTTACTAGGAATGAACAAATAGCATTCCCCTCTCTTGTTCAGAGCTTCTGGAACATGGCAACAAATATGAGCAAACTCTCATGTTGGGAAGCAGGAACCTTCCACCACAGTTTTCACTTGGTCTGAAGAAAATGCATTTTAATTTCCTCTATGGAGTGCCCAAGTCTGCCTTTACTAGGGTGCTTGAAATGTCTTCCATGTTTTAAAATGTTACAGCGTTATCACAGAATCATAGAATGGTAAGGTTGGAAGGGACCTCAAGGATCATCTAGTTCCAACCCCCTACCATAAGCAGGGACACCTCCCACTAGTACAAGTTATCTGGGTTTTGTGCTGTTCTTTTCAAACTATTTAAACCACATTTGTTGGACTTTAGCAAGACATACCATGAATTATAAAAGAATTCACATTCTTATAGTGTGTTTCCTAACAACTTGTCCTCCAACATTGTTTTGCAGATGTGTTGCTCTTTGCAGCCTTGGTATTTGGATCTGTGAAGAGCTAGTTCATGAATCTCATCACCCTCAGATCAAGGAAGCATTGAATGTGATTTGTGTTTCTTTAAAGGTGAGAGACTTAACGCTTTTACAATGCATATTGCCTTTATGTGTAAAGATACTTACCTTTGCAAAGTCATGATCACATTTTAGCATCCTTACTTCACAGTCTCATTTTCAATTTTAGTGATAGAATATCAACAGTATATTCCTTCAATAATATCTGTTTAAAAACTGCACTTTTAAAGCCTTTTTTTCCCCCAATTGATGAGTGTATTTGTTTTCCTACATTTTTGCAAACCTTTTCCATATTTGCTTATATTTGATGGAATAAGTGGAATGTTAAAAATACCTCATTTACCAGCATTCTGCAAACATGTTTGCAGAAAATATGGGGGGGGCTAGTATTTCCCAATTTATTTTCTGAGCCTTTCCATATTTCTTTAGAGTAATCTAGTCTTTCTGCATATATACATGGATGAAAATTGTGATGTACACCTGTTGTACACAGCTTGCATCACGTGCTGAGGACTAACTCCTTTACAGTAATGGGAATCTGAAATGTATCTTAGCAAATCAGTTGATCACATCCTGTGAAGCAGGATTTGAGTCTGTGTCTAAAATGGGTAGCTGCAGGGCTTTTAGTATTAGACTCTAAATTGCAATTTCCTGCTTTGCAAAACAACATTCATCCTCTGCAGCTTCATTAATACTCTCTTCCAGGGTTTTCCCCTTGCTTTGTAATATTCCCTAACTAGTGCATTTTATCAAGTTCCTGTGCAAGTTTGGTATTAAGCAGATGATGTTGGTGTTATATTACTTCTGCAATTTATCAAAGTTTGAACCATTTTTAATCCCAACATTGACTATGATTTCTCATATTTTCCTTTGACATTTATTAAATAAATTGTGTATCTCATTTACATTTAGTATAAATTAACTTCTTGAATGGGAAGACAAATAAATATCTTTTATATTTCTAACTTGTTTTGCTTTGTGTTGGCAAAAGCATCCAGAGCATGTTGACTTTTCTCCTCTTCCTAGCAGTGGGATACATTCACAATCAAGTCTAATCATGAAATGAAAAGTTCATAAATATATCATGAGAGAAACAGATGAGCCTTAATTTGTTTACCTAAGCAATCTCCTGATTTCCTGGTAGTCAGAGATTTGTACTCTCAGAATGGTTTGTTTTCTTATTTTCAGGAAAAATGAATGGATAGGGAGCTGTAGTTCTAGTCCAACTTACTGATAAGTGCAATTGAGCAAACAGCATTGAGGAGAAATGTTGTCAGCAATTGTATGCCCATTTTTGAAATACAGAAGCATATTCAGAACTATGGTCCAGCAGCTCTGAACACAGCCAGCAGTTCTCCCAGCAGTGTGGTGATATTGCTGTATCTATATTAACTTCTGCTGAGTCTGAGCACAAAGAATCCTGATCAGCAATCCACACTCTTGTATCTCATGATGATTGTATTGGTTTGAGTTTAAGCTTCCCAGGGGACTCAAAATATATCTAACAGGAACCAATACCGTAATAGTAGGATGCCTCCCCCTCTCCCACCCCTTTTGGAAAGGAAGAAAGAAAGGAGGAGAGAGAAGGGATAAAAAACACCCAAAGAACAATCCTGCTACGATTTGGAAGTTAAAAGAAAAAACTTTAACCACAAATAAAAGGTATTTAAGGTAGTGGAGTTACAAATAGGTATAGGGAAGGGAAAACAAGGTACAAAATATATATACAACCAAATGGATGGCAATGGATGGAAGGGATGTCCACAGTGTGGTAGAGACTGGCCACGTGGGAAGACAGGAGAATAGGAGCGAGAGTGGTGTCAAGCATGCAGGACATGAGAGGAGGGAGAGGGAGAGAGAGAGCAAGTGCAACAGGAAGTTCGTCTGTTTATGTAGGAGGTCCAGACAGGAAGTGGAAGTGGGCTAAACACTACACCTAGGGTCAAGCAGACATGGGGTCAAGTTCTGACCACTCCTCCCACCCAGGAGGGTTAACCCTTTACGGTTATACTATGCTTCTCTCAAAAATGTTGCAGATAGTCACTAAACTGCGTTATACAGGCTTAGTTGAATGAGTGGTAAACATAGGGTAATTGAAAGCTAAGAAAGATTAAACTGCTGAGGTAACACCCAGAGAGCAATGGATCATTGCTATGCCTTTGAGAAGAACCACGAGGGTTAGGTACCAGGCAAAGCTGCCAGTTCATTGACAGGTTATTTTTTTTCCTCAGTTGAGTAACTTGTAAAAAATTATATCCACAGTTACATTGCTAAATACAAAATCATATGAAAGTAGTGAGCTCTTATGCTTATTAACATAGAGTGTTTTGCAAAGATAGGGAGTTGATACAAAATTATTCAAAATTAATAATTGATATTAATCTTGATATCCAGGCAGAGATTGTTAATAACTATGAAAACTATTTATTAACATTAAGTCTCGCCAGAAAACTTATTTGCAAGGTTCAAAATGCACAGTTTGGAAATTTGTGCATACAGGGAACAGGCAAAACTGGAACACTTTAATGGTAATTAGCATAAGCAAACAATTTTACTGGCAGAGACGCTTTGTGCGGTCACTTATGCTGCTTGCAGGTAGTTGTTCTGCTTAGCCACTGGATGGATGCAGGAAGCTCCTTTCTGCTTATGGCAGAAGGCAATTAGTGATTACAAGAGACTTGAAGTATTTACTCACAAAAATATCATGGGACAATACCCAAAGCATGTGGTGGGGCTGCTGCCGGGTCAGAAGCTGTTAGAGGCTTTGGAGTTTCCTCAGGCTCCTGGGTGCCGGAGAAAGGAGGCAGATGATCTCTGCCCTGGTCCTGGCTCTCTTGGCAGCAGGCTTTCGGGTGCAGGCAGATGTCTTGCGGTGTGCAGTCCGAGCACGGTGTCACGCTGACTGTGCAGGCCGAACGCGTGGAGGCATCAGAGCCTGATACTGCTCTTGGGTCCCACACAGCTCAGGATCAATGAGACAGTAAGCAGGCCTGGATACAATGGCAGAGAGCCCCTTTGTGCTACCTGCTCATCCATTTATATCCGTTCAGCCTGAGACTAATGGACCTTTGGACATAGATTAGCCAATCAGGATGGCAGTTTGCCCATATTAGGTGAAACTGGGGCTTTTGTCCTCTTTCCTGTGGCCACCACCCCCAGCACAGAAGGAGGGGAACAGGGGAGCACGCCTGGGCAAGCCAGGACATGTACAAGCCCACTTGGCCTATTTAGGCCTACCACAAAAAGAGTGGTGGGTGAAATGTTTGTAGGATCACCCAGCTGCCTTCATGTTGCCTCTGAAGGCTTTGGGGAATTGGATCAGGGCAAAGCAACTGACTTGGAAAGGGTGAATTTGTTTGCTGTCTGGCATAAGCTCAATGTTGCTGCCTGAGTTAAGGAAAAGTGTCCTTCCAGGACACACAGCTCTTTAACTGTCTGTTTGAAAGTGCCTGTGCATTCTTTTAAAGTGTGATATATTGACCAGACTGGGACAGATCTCTGAAGCAGGTGAAGAGTTTGATCTGTTTGGATCAATCCCTATCTTAGAATCATAGAGGTAAGGTTGGAAGGGACCTCAAGCATCATCTAGTTCCAACCCCCTGCCATAGGCAGGGACACCTCCCACTGGTACACGTTACTCAAGGCCTCCTCCAACCTGGCCTTGAGCACCTCCAGGGAGGGAGCAGCCACAACCTCCCTGGGCAACCTGTGCCAGTGCCTCACCACCCTCACTGCAAAGAACTTCCTCCTAACATCCAGTCTAAATCTCCCCTCTGCCAGTTTAAACCCACTGCCCCTAGTCCTGTCATTACAAGACCTTGTCAATAGTCCCTCTCCTGCCTTCCTGTAGGCCCCCTTCAGATACTGGAAGGCTACTCTAAGGTTTCCTCAAAGCCTTCTCTTCTCCAGGCTGCAGAGCCCCAACTCTCTCAGCCTGTCCTCATAGGAGAGCTGCTCCAGCTCTCTGATCATCCTCGTGGCCCTCCTCTGGACCTGCTCAAACACTTCCATGTCCTTCCTGTGCTGAGGGCTCCAGAACTGCACACATCATCTTGATCAAAATATCCTACACAGTGATCTTCTAATGAATTAAGGCTTGAAAATTTGGATGTGGAAGATTTAAACTGTATCTGTATTTGTTACTGTGTATCTTTCAGCCTTTCTATTAAGTTTGTGTCTTCACTGATTATTGTACCTTTTCTTAAATTAAAAAAAAAGAAAAAAAGTAATAATTAAAAATATCTTTAAGGAGAGAACAGAAAGCAATTAAATAATTTGCATAAATAATTTTAGAACCTCATCATCTTCTGTTTTCTTTATTTATTCATTTTTGGTTTTACTTTTTTTGCTTTTAAAAAGAAAAAAAAAATATTCCCTGTATTTTTAGATAGTAAACAACTGATTAATCAAAGACTCTGAACAATCTCCAGACCTTTTTCCCAGGTATATTTTTCTTAAGGAATATCCAGATGACTGAATTTATTAAGGTACTCTTGTTTCACCGCTCCTTTTGTCCTCTCCAGTGACTTTGGGGTTTTCCTGCAAGCTTGTAAAGAAGTTTCCAGCGATCTGGATTTGATCTCAAGTTCTATAATCATATTGCAAAACTTTCAATTTTGCTAATTTTTTTTTTGATTGTCAGTCGAGCTTGAACATTAGAATCTGTACCTTGCCTGCTTAATAGAATTGGATTAAGAAAGCAGTCTAAGAAACCAAGAAATTAAATCTTAAGTATTTGCAAAATATGGTTACCCTATTCTGAGTTCAGAGGTAGACACTCACCTTGCAGCACACACTTGAGACAGCTTCACTGCTAAGTAAAATGAGATTAAAACAGGTTAAATGTTTTGGTTTATTCTTTTAACAATGCAGGAATTCTGAAGTCACTCATCTTTACTGAATAGGTTTTTCATGATTAAAGCATGATTTACCTGGCTGTTTTCAGAGTGATTTGAGATTCCTCCGCTTTAAGGTTTGGAGGATTTGCTTTCAGTCAAGACAGAGTATTTTCTTAAATAAGAATGTATTTGAAGTCCTTCCCTTGGGGCTGTTGCATGTTATTTTTAATTCTGTGTGATTTATGCTGTCTTCTGAAGTCTGCAGTTTTGCTGTGCTAATAACCATTCCGCTCAGATTTGTCTTTAGCTCAGCTTTGTAGGATTTTCATGTCCTAGATGAATAAAATTCACTTGTAAAATCCACTTTGTGCTTGTTGCCTGATACACAACTTAATATTTTCAGGCAAGTGCAATGAAGGAAGAATCCTCAATTACATGCCCTGTGAATTAATAATTTATGAAAATGTCTCCATGTCTCTTCATTTCTTTGTTTTCCCACTTAAGAGCGTAGGGCAGCATGTGCATCCAGTCCCAAGCCTGGGGACTAAATGTGCAAATGCAATCACTTTTGCCTTAACCAACACAGTGGCTTAAATGTTTCAGTAACTGTTAAAGGCAGGCTCCAGTGCAACAGTGTTTTCCTGCCTTTAAAAAAAACAGAGAAGAGGAATTAGGCACAGAATCTGAAGTACATTTAATTTCTATTCATGCAAGTGCTGCACACAGCGGTCACTAACAAATACAGAACAACCAGTCTCACTATTAGTACTGTCTCTCCCATTTTGGACACACAGCTGTTCCCCTGCCCTCATTCTCAAGACCTCCAATTTCAGAATGAGATCCCTGTCTTTTTTTTTTTTTTGCAGTGATGCAGTAACATTAATAAACATTAAAGTAGAAATGAATTTGCTATTTCCAGTTTCATGATACTGTGCTCTGAAATGAGTTAGGAAACTCCTATCTCCTTTCCTTCGTTGTGTGCAACTACCTAGTTGTCTATCCCAAACCTTTGATGTTAGCTACTAACGTGGTCATCACCATCAATTAATTCCTCTTAAATTCTGTAACATTTAATTCTGTTCTTCCACTGAATAGGTATGTAAGGGACTACAACTGTCACCAGAATTTCAGATCACCTTACATACATGCTGTTATGTGAAATGTCATCCTTACTGTGCTGTGTTCTCTTTCCTAGTTTCCGAATAAAACAGTAGCCCAAGTTGCCTGCAGTATGCTGAGCATGCTGATACATTATGTACATAGACTTCAAGTGTATCAAGCTGATTCACCTCTAAGAATTATTCAAGTAAGCAATCTTTTTTTTTTTTTTAATTTTAAACTATTTTTTTTTGATGTAACAGTAAAATATATTTCACTGAAAGTATTAGCATATTGCAGTATCAGAGTATCACCAGGGTTGGAAGAGACCTCAAAGATCATCAAGTCCAACCCATCACCACAGGCCTCAAGACTAGACCATGGCACCAAGTGCCACGTCCAAACGCGCCTTGAACACCTCCAGGGACGGTGACTCCACCACCTCCCCAGGCAGCCCATTCCAGTAGCCATACTGACAAGTATGCTTCACAAAATGTTCAGTTAGTAGAAAGAAAATCTTACTGATAATTACAGAATCACACAGAATTGTCAGGATTGGAAGGGACTAGGGACACCTAGTTCCAACCCCCCTGCCATGGGCAGGGGCACTTTCTACTAGAGGAGCCACATCTAGCCTGGCCTTAAAAAACACTCAGAGACAATGCTTCCATCATCTCCGTGGACAACCCGTTCCAGTGTCTCACAACCATTGTGGTGAAAATCTTCCTAAAGTCTGACCTAAATCCACTGTCCTCTAGCTTAAATGCATCCTCCCCCAGTCATGTCACTATCAATACCCTAAAAAGTCCCTCACCAGCTTTCTTATAGGCCCTCTTCAGGTATCAGAAGGCCTCAATAAAGTTTCCTTGGAGCCTTCTGTTCTCCAAACTGAACAACCTCGACTCTTTCAATCTGTCTCCATTGGAGAGTTGCTCCAGCCCTCTGCTCATCCTCATGGCCCTTCTCTGGACACATTCCAGCACGTCCATAATTACTTGTGCTTGATGATTTTTGAGGTCTTTTCCAACCATAATAATTCATGGGTTCACATTGTATTTGCTTGCTGAGTCCAACATCAACATGTAAAATGGCTATGGCATGTTAATTTTTTTTTTTCACAAATACAATTGTATATAAGAATATTGTCAATAAGATGCACATAAAAATATTAAATACCTTCAAATATGTGTATTTAAGTTTAGTGTGCAAGTGACCACTTAAAATGTGGATCTACAGTTCTATTTTGCATATTCATGTGCAGAAGTTTGCATTAAGGTGTTTCAATATAAAGCAAAATAATTACAGAATCACAGAACTTCAGAGGTTTGAAGAGACCTCCAGAGATTGAGTCCAACCCTCCTCCAAGGCAAGATCCCCTAGTGTAGTTTGCACAGGAATGCGTCCAGGCAGGTTTTGAAAGTCTCCAGAGAAGGAGACTCCACAACCCCTCTGGGCAGCCTGTTCCAGTGCTCCGTCACCCTCACTGTAAAATTTCTCCTCATGTTGAGGTGAAACCTTCTGTGTTCAAGTTTGTAACTATTGCTCCTTGTCTTATTGCTGTGCACCACCGAAAAGAACTTGACCCCGCCACCCACCCCTCAGATATTTGTACACATTGATCTCAGTCTTCTCTTCTCCAGACTAAACAGCCCCAGGTTTCTAAATCTCTCTTTGTAGGAGAGATGTTGAAGTCCCGCAGTCATCTTTGTGGCTCTCCACTGGACTCTTTTCAGCAGGTCTCTGTCTCTCTTGAACTGGGGAGCCCAAAACTGGACACAGTATTCCAGGTGCAGACTTACCAGGACAGAGTAGAGGGGAAAGAAGAACCTCCCTAGCCCTGCTGGACAGGTCTACTTTGAATGCACTTTAAATAACAAGGAAATAAAGTCATAGAATAGCTGAGGTTGAAAGGGACCTTAGATATCATCTCCTTTAACCTTTTCACCGTGGGCAGGGACACCTCTCAAACTAGACTTAGGTACTTAAGGCCTCAGCCAACCTAGCCTTGTAAATTTGAAGCACAGAGAAAAGATAGAGGTCTCCCAGGTAACCATAAAGGGAATCATATGGAAGCTTCTTAAGATTAGCAAGTATTTCTCTGCTGCTCTGCAGTCGTATTACTCATTAAGTAGAGGCAGGGTATTTATAAATTCGATAATTCTGAGAAATGGTGGAGCTTAAATAGCCTCATACACAAACACATGTCAGGCTCCTTCCTGCACCCCACCTCTTTCTGCCTGAACATTTGGAGGAACTGTGTAATTTCATTGTCCATAATGCATCTACGTCAGTCAAGCAGAACATACTCCTTTGATACATTCTGCAAAATACATTTAAAAGGATTTCATTTAAACAGCAAAAAGCAAAACCAAACCAAAACAACCTGGCAAGGAATAATGTAATTTGTTTCAAAATAACTTTAGTTGAATTTTCACCAAGCACCTGTGAAATTGTGTCACATTTACCTGATTAAAAAATTGTTTTAAATGTTCAAATGGTCTCTTAAAAAGAAACTATGTTGTTATTTTCTCCAGATTCTGATAGCAACTATTACCCATCTGCTACCCAGTACAGAAGCTTCATCTTATGAACAGGATAAGAGGGTAAAGATTTTTCTTCTTTTTTTTTTTTTTTTTTTTCTTTTCTTTTTGGCTTTTTTCCCCTTGTTCTTATGTGCCAATTTAGTTCCAAAGGTCTGTGACATACCATTGTTGAAAAATTTAAGCTCTGCCTTGACATAGGAATTCAGCTGTTCTAACATAATACAATATAGTCTCAGAATTCCAGCAGTGAAAATGGATTTTGGAATTTTTTTGGAAGGAAAAGATGTGTCTTCAGTTTGCTGAGGCTGATTCTTTTCAGTAATTGGAAACTCGTTTTTTTTCCTTACCCTCAGTAAACTGAGCAAATAAAGTAATGTAGAATATATTCCCAGCTTGTAGAGAACACCTTCAAAAATATTTATAAGATAATGAGTTTTTTGCACTTTCTATTCTAAGTACATTCTTGAGCAACATAGGCTGTAGTCTCTAGATTAATTTGATTGTTGTCTTCCCTCAAAACAATTGTTGTCTTTTTGTGTTTTCAGTGGGCCTGACTCCCCTAGCTCAAATGGGGGCTCCCTTTTCACTTGATACTTACAGTAATACTTTCTACCCTCTGAAAGCTCTCTCTCTCTTGAATTATTTGGCTTTACTGTAGGACTGTGTGGCTCAGTGATCATTCAAACGTAGACACTTTAGTTCATCACTGGCAGCTCTGTTGTTCTGAGCCACCCATTCCCTCAGGAACTTGAGTTCATCTCTTATCTGTCCTCTCTGCTTGCTGCTGTAGACTACAGCAGTGTGCTAAGCTAACCACCTTTCCATTTGAGATGCTTCCTGTAAATCAACAAGTTTCTCCATGAATTAATGCAATCACTCTGTGTCAAGTATCATCAGTTACCTAGTTTGGCAAACTTAAACCTAATGGATTTCTTTGAAAATGGTTTAATATAAAATTACTTGGAGCTCTTCATCATTAGATTAATTATACAGTGCCTCTGAGAGACCAAGTTGTAATATGTTACGTGAAATAAGTATGATGCTTATGTTGCTTGTTAGTAAATTAGTTAAATGTTTTCTTTGAAAAACTTACTGAGCTTGGGAAATATTTCAGAGAAACTTGCAGCTATTCATCTGAATTGTTCCCTCTTCCACAGCAAAGTTTTTAAAATAAAATAAAAATTGTTTGAACCCAGTAAGTTGTTAATAATCAGATGGGGATGTGTGTTTTAATCTAATTCGGTTCTACAGTCTTCGTAATATCCCCTAGAGGGAGTCAGCTCTTTTGCTCACTGAGTGGCCTACAATGCAGAAATCAGTTGGATTTGTTTCAGATGATAGCCTGATGCTGCACAGCATTATTGACATGTTATGAAGGAAATTCTGTGTTACTGATAAAGCACTAAATGCAGCAGAAATTTTTCAGTTCTGCGTGATCCTTGATTGACTTTACAGTGAGATTTATGTGCAGAAAGGCACATCAGCCTTAATTTGTACCTGTGTAATCTGGCATTTAAAAACAACACTCTACAAATCAATTTTGAAACTCATGGATGTACTCTTAAGGATTGTGTTTGCTCAAGACCTGCCATAATGACAAGCTGACATCTTTGTTAAATATCTCAGTAGCCAAAGCTTTTACTAACGATGTAGGTTTTTAAGATAACAGTGGCTTTTAAATCTGCTGTTACTGTAGAAGGTTAACTTTACTGAAGTGAAAAAATAAAGTAAACCAGAGAATTAAAATACAGTGATAAATAGAAACTAACAAGTGCTGGGTTAATTGATTTGTAATTCAAAGTGTTTGTTCCAGTTGGTGGTTTCTTTACTTCTGTGCTTGTTGGATTGGATAATGGCCATGCCACTAAAGACCTTGCTACAGCCTCTTCACACTACAGGAGCAGAAAATGATAAGAGTGAAAGATCAGTTCTTAATTGTATATACAAGGTATGTGTTTCTTTACTTGCTAAATAAACATTTCTGTATATGGAGGTGCTGTCAGTTTTCATGGAAATGAAGACAGTAGTTTTCTGTAAGCTGACCTCTATACTGCACCATTGTGCTGTAGGTACATTTTACTGTACCTATTTGATCTTTGATATATTTGGAGTTGTTTCCATTCTGTCATGTTTAACCAAGTTCATTTCTGTCTGTCATATCAGTAGTGGATGCTTGTGTTGTGGAAGATCAGCTCTGTATTTAAGAAAAGAGGATGTAACTTTTATGTATGAAGCAATTTTAATTAGCAATAAGTGAACTGAAAAGTGCTAAGTTATAATTACTGTCTTTAGGGACACAGAACAAAGATGGGAATTTTTTTTTTTTTTTTTTTAATTTTTTGCAAGGGAAGGGGATTAAAACCTTCAGTAGCTTAGACCTAGTACATGTAATTAAAGAAGATAGGGTATCTAAAAATAAAGGTGGATTAGTGATTTGCTGTAAGTTTTGTTAAATTCCACTTCTGTGCAGATATTGTATCTGTAAACATCAAGTGCCTAAAATTTTCCAACCTCTTTAGTCCTGCCTACCTGGTTCTAACAAATCACCTTTAAAAATGTAAATAAAAGTAAACATAATTTCTTAATAAAACTATCGAGTAGAAACTTCAGCAGTTCATGTCATGCAATTCTGGTTTTGTTCTAGGTTCTGCATGGATGTGTCTATGGGTCTCAGTGTTTTAGCAACCCTAAATATTTTCCTCTAAGCCTTTCTGACTTGGCGTGTGTGGATTATGATCCTTTTATGCATTTGGAAAGCTTGAAGGAACCAGAACCACTGCATTCACCAGACTCTGAGAGATCTTCTAAACTTCAGCCAGTCACTGAAGGTTTGTCAAATTGCCTAAATACATGTTCTTTTGAAGGATTTTTGTCTTGGTTTCCAGTATTTAAGTGCTGGTCTCAAACATAAGTTTTAAGTTATACCTAGACATTAGACAGGAACTATTAGTATGGAGTGAGCTAATATAATTTTGAGCAATTACTGTTCGATTAACTGAAATAACTATCTTCTGAACAACATGAAGATCAATTTGATATGGATTCTTCTGTGCTCTGCATAGCAGGAAGAAGTGTTAAGTACGCAGCATGGATAAATGTCACTTTTCATTTTACTTTCAGTAGATTAGTTTTGTTTGTTGGTTTGGTTTTTTTCTTATTTTTCCTTCTTTTTCTAAGAAGATTTTGAATTTCTTTCCTATCTGGTCTTGAAATATTGAAAGATTTCTGTGAGTTTTTGTAGCCTCTTATAATTTATTGTAAATCTGTTTACACTGTTTAAAACCACAGTTATCGAGATAAATTTCCTCTCATCTACTCAGAACCTTAAAAGACACAGGAATTATAATTTTTTTTCAGGACTTGAAAATAAAAATAAAGAATCAAGACACTAAGCTATGGAGGAGTAGCTTATATTATGCAGTGAATCTAGTAAATATCAAACAGCTGCATTGGGAAGAAAATTGAAAAAGATGAGATTAAGACTGATACCAGAAACTCTGTGTAGTGCTATTCTCCCTCCATATTAAGTTGTTCCATTTAGGCTTCCTTAAAGGTACTAAGAACCAGATAAATGCAGCAGCTCTTTGTAGCAGCTGTGTGCTAACAGCAGGTGATTTTGTGGTCTGTAGTGTCTACGTGCTGTTTTTTATGTAGAGAAAATGGCTAATCATTGTGCCCTTGTCTAAGGCATGCTTCATCATCCTCAAGTACTTTTTTGGCCAAAGAATTCTTAACATAGAGCTGTTCCCTAATAAGCTCAGTATTGGATTGAACAAGTCTGATTTGAGAACTATTGGCAGGAGGAGCTGTAATTATTAAATTTACTGAAGAATGAAGCAAGGTACTATAGTTGGCTTTTTGTCAAATGGCTGTGGTCTTATTAGCAAAAAGTAATCATCTGCTGGGTTAGAATGAAAGAGGCTTCGAAGGATTCATTCTGTCCTAATTACAGTCTCACCTATACATATTATGTAAAGCTAATATTTAAAGCATTTGCCAAAATTAACTTCCCCTGCATGTTCTATTACAGTGTAGTGAATTGTAGTAGCTTTTTATGCCTGGCATCTTTTGTACTCTGTAATAATCTGTAATTATGGTTTAGCAGCAAATGCCGCACGGCTTGTTTAATCTGACGATCTGAAAAGACAACCCTGAATAGATTTGTCTTTAAATGAATGCAGTTGCACAAAGCCTTAGTATCGATATCTTGTCGTTTGCATTTCCCTACGTGACCTTCTCTTTGCTAATTTCTTGTTAAATTTCTTTGAAAAAGTCATTTCAGATGTTCCTTAATTAAGGAAGCTGCGTATGTTTTTAAAGTTTCGGGGCTCTGGAATCGTTAAGTCAGATGGTGAAATTTAATTGGCAAACTACAGCATTATATTATACAACCCCTGTCTTGCAACCTTGGCACTTCCAGTCAACGTTGCCAAGCAGAGAATAAAATTGGCACTGCTTAGCTGACTGCACAGCATCTGTTCTTCCTGGCATTGTTGGAGGAGTGAGAGGAGTAAAGTTGGTGGATAACAACCAGTCTGGGACTTGATTAAGGTGGAGTCAGTTAGTCCAAACTAGCAGCAGAGCTGAATGCCAGTGGTCAGTCTCTTTTTTTAGAGGAGTAAAAGTTCTGTCAGAGTTTGTTGGTTTGGGGATTGTTGTTGTTGGTTTAGGGTTTTTTATTCGTTGGTTTAGGTTTTTTGGTGGCTTTTTGGGGGCTTGTTTTTGTTGATGATGTTGTTGAAGTGGGGGCTGTTGGTTTGAGGTTTTGTTTTGGTTTCGTTTGGGATGTTTTGTTGTGTGTTTTTTGGGGTTGTTTTTTTTAAGGAATGGAAATGGGCAGGCTGGCGGTTGTAGGAAAATGAGGAAGGCTCTACAGAGACAGGGTGGGGACTGCTGGACTCTTTCCTTACATCACAATCACAGTTTAAAGTTCTGAACTTGTCAGAATTCTCAACAGGATACTTTTGATCAGTTAACAGAGTATGTCAGTCACATCTCCTAATGTCTCCCACTGTTCAAGGTCAGATCCATCACAAGTTTGATGGACACTTAGCCACAGTGTGATGTGGTATGAGACTTTTCAGTGATTCAGCTGTGTATCAGTATGTAGTGGATCTATTGAGAGGCTGGAGCAAGCCCTGCAGTAAATGGCAGAGCAGATATTTAGTAAATCCTTTTGAAATGGGCAGTGTGGGGAGAGAAGAGGACTATTCCCCTCTCTGCTTCAGTAACTTCCCAAGTCCTAATGAATCAACTGTACCTAGGACTATCTGGGAAATTGTCCTCCTTTCTGTACATTTCAAGTACAATGGTAGATTGCAGTATAAGATACACAAAGAATAATTTTGAAATTAACTGCTAAGTATATTAAAGTTAGATTTTAAATCTGAATGAGCTTTCCACAGCTAACAATAAAGACATCAGGAGAAAGCTTTTCTTGCCTCATCAGAACTCGCAGACAATACGTCTGTGGTGCTTTCATACCACAGGGAATCACAGGACTTGTCTACATGAAGGCTTGTGAATCATTCTCCAGATAGTGTTGACAACAACTTCCCCTGACTGCACTACTACAGGACAGACATACAAGTACTGTCTCTGCAATTAACTGCACCCAATTGGGCTAGATTCAGTTTCACCCTGGCAGGGCTGTGATTTCTTCAAGGACAGTGTAACATTACAGGCATTCCCTGTACAGTTTAGATGTGCAAAAGCTAACTTGGACTCCATTATGTCATGATCTGCATACCTGCTTCTACTCTTCTACTTGTCATTACAGAACCGTAAGTATGTATGAGGGAGAAGTAAAATGCAACCTGTCCTTCAAAGCTATTTTTTGTTTATATTAAGTGGAAAAAAGTGAAATTGAGGGAGTTTTGTAACCCTTGTATTAAGAAGGAATCCAGTTATGTGAAAATATATAGCATTAAACAAAGTCCTATATGCTTTCTGATGTTAATAGATAGTAAAATCAGACTATTTAGAGTCTAGTTGTAAGGAAGTAATATTTTACAGGCAAAATATTTGGAACCTTGTTCTTCACAGATCATAAATCTGTTAGAATTGTGATTGGTGAGTTGTATTTACCTTGCACACAGTGGTCTATCATTTATGGATTTAATTTAGTTACATTTTAATATGTTTTTTTATATAAATATTTCATGTATTTGTTTTATGTTTATCCAAACATATTTTAAACTCTTTTGCATAGATCAGTTTTTTTCCTAATATATTTCAACTCATGCAGAAATCTTTTCCTCATCTGTCATATAGTCTTAACTTTTATTTACAAAATATAAAGTATTTTTAAGGCTTTGCTGTTTGCCTTTTATTGAAAGGAAACAAAAAGTACACACTGAAATAAAACAAAACAAAAAGCAGCACTTTATACATGGTGCATCCATAATAGTACAGTTTGTGTTTTGTGAGAGATACTTTGAAGATGGATTTTTCTATACCTGAAGTCTAAAATGAGAAAGGGGTGGGACTTCCTATAACTGATGTAAAATACGGGCAGTTAAGCTAGATTGAGCTCTCTTAAGCTCCGTTTAAATGCAATGGAGAAAGGGAAGAGTTTCACAGTATCACCAAGGTTGGAAGAGACCTCAAAGATCATCAAGTCCAACCTGATACCACAGACCTCAAGACTAGACCATGGCACCAAGTGCCACGTCCAAACCCGGCTTGAACACCTCCAGGGACGGCGACTCCACCACCTCCCTGGGCAGCCCATTCCAGCAGCCAATGACTCTCTCAGTGAAGAACTTTCTCCTCACCTCCAACCTAAACTTCCCCTGGCACAGCTTGAGACTGTGTCCTCTTGTTCTGGTGCTGGTTGCCTGAGAGAAGAAAACAACCTCCTCCTGGCTACAACCACCCTTCAGGTAGTTGTAGATAGCAAGAAGGTGTCCCCTGAGCCTCCTCGTCTCCAGGCTAAACAATCCCAACTCCCTCAGCCTCTCTTCATAGGGGTTGTGCTCGAGGCCTCTCACCAGCCATCCCATTCCTCCAGTTTAGGCTTCTGACTGAGTTGAATCAATCTGTACAGGTCCATCATCCTTTAGATAGCTAAAAGGGTGAAGAGAGTTAAATCCAACCCTTGATCATTACTTTTTCCTTCTACTACCTAACTGCAGTTGTTTAGAAACTGTTCAGTTGAAGTTGAATTACAGAGTTAACAACACACCTTAAAGAAATTTGGGAAACCTCCATTGAGAAGAGGAGACCTTAGAGGAGCCTTACAGAATCTGAAGGGGGGCTACAGGAAGGCTGGGGAGGGACTATTGACAAGGTCTTGCAATGACAGGACAAGGGACAATGGGTTTAAACTGGCAGAGGGGAGATTTAGACTGGATGTTAGGAGGAAGTTCTTTGCAGTGAGGATGGTGAGGCACTGGAACAGGTTGCCTAGGGAGGTTATGGCTGCTCCCTCCCTGGAGACATTCAAGGCCAGGTTGGATGAGGCCTTGAGTGAGCTGTAGTAGTGGGAGGTGTCCCTGCCTATGGCAGGGGGTTGGAACTAGATGATCTTTGAGGTCCCTTCCAACCTTACCATTCTATGGTTCTATGGATTTGGGTTTTTGGTTAAGGGAAACCATCACCAAAAAATGATCTGTGATGTTGCAAAGAAAGGATTGATTTGTTTTATTTCAGCTTAACAGTTTACATTTCAATACGTTTTCTCTTAGTACCTCTAAGTTTTCTATGTCACTCTTAGATCAACAATACTATATTCTGAGGGAAGACTCAGTGAGAAGGATTATAATTTTATAAAAGAGGCAATGGCAGATTTATATCACAATTCTTTGCATTTTAATCCAACAGCAAAATTTCCCAGGAAAGGCTGTGGTGGGACTGGGAGTGTACCTTCCACATTTTAATTTGATGTTCCACTCAGCTTCACCATATCACCTTTCTTTTCCATCTGTCCCTTAGGCTCCTGAGGGAGTAAATTCATACACACAGGCACAATGAAACTGTGGTGGGGTTTGAGGTCTTATAGGGTTTGCCACAAAACACTGCTAGTGATAACCTTGCGCTAACAGGTCCCTCTCATGTTCTCAGATTTTTTGGCAGAACTTAACCATAGACATTTGGTGTTTTGGGGAGACCTCAGGTAGCTGTAAAACTCACATATCTTTACTCCTGGGAACCTAAGAGGTGTATTACCTTACTTAACCTGTACAGTGCCGAGTGCTAAAAACACTTGGTATAAACCCCTGACAAAGATGAGCCACCCTCTGCACATCAGCAACCAGATGCTGGTCAGTACTGCACTGATAAATTATTCTTCAAGCATCTAACTTACTTTCTCTTTGTCTTGTATAAACTTGCTTACAGTTCCTTCTTGTATTTCAGCAGATGGCACTGTAACTTAATTTCCTTGTATGCTATCAGTATCTGGACATTTAATTCAACACTGAATGTTTTTGTGTTTGTAAATCTTAAACCCCAAGAAGGTTATTGATAGTAAAAATACAATATCAAATTTGTTTATATTGATTTTCAAGGGCTCAATTCATTAAAATACTTGAGTTGATCTGAATCTTGAAAAAGTGTAAAAATTAAGTTGATTTTGCCAGCTATTAACAGGATTAAATGTTTTCTTTCAGTTCAGATATAGTGCTCTCTAAAGATGGAGAAGAGCTAGAATCCCCAGCATCTCTTACATGCCAAACCTTGTAGGAAAAAAACCCCATAGATGTACTAATAGTTTACTTTTCCAGATGCAGAATGCATCCATTGCTTCAAAAACTAAAGATTTGTCATGACAACTAAGTATGTGTTACAAATGTGCCTTTATTTTTCCAGCTAAACCAATTAAGACAACTCAAATTGCAAAAAGAAATTTCTTTGTTAGACACTCGTTTTTATTGTGTATAAATACAACAATGGAAAGGGAGATGAGTTAATTTATACCATACTTACACACCCAAGAGGTTACATTTTATCAGTAAATACTAAATGAAAAAATAACCTGGTTCAGACCATTCTAGTTTGATGGGGGTTTGATGATTAAAAAAAGATGGCAAGTGTTTATAGTAGTTTTTTTAATATTTAATGTGTTTAAAAATATATGATGTTATCCTTGATTTATCTTCCCCTTATAAATCTCAAATCCAGGGCATCCAGGTCCTGTCATGAGAGGCAGCCTGCAGAAATACACCCTTTGTCATATTGAGCTGATTTTTCTCTTCTACCTGTTGTCTTCTGCATAACAATAGTTCTTCAGTGGGAGTACCCTGAGCCACTTGAGTTTTGTCTGCCTGACAGAGTCACTTTGACCAGCTCTATACTTCTTAGGTAATAGAGTGGATTTGATAGAAGAATCCAGTAATAACAAAGTACTGGGGTGGAAAGGTGGGTTTATAAAACAATAAGAAACTCCTTTTTCTATATTTAGATAACATGGTCTGCAAGTGGAAAGTATACAACAGAGGAGGAGGTGGCAAAATTATATTGAAATACCAGTGCATCTGACAAGACAGATTTAACTTAAGATAGCCACAATTAACTTCTCTTCCTCCCTTTTAAGTTTTTCCAGCATGAAACTTCCTAAAATGCAGCTGGGGCATGAGATTTCCCTTTTTCTAAAAAAGATTGCTACTACTAGATTGTGTTCAGCATAGACAGCCCTGTCTTTGATTTAGTACTTTAAAATCATCCACTATTACTCTCAACCTAATTTACAGCTATATGCTCCCTGGGGAAATTAAGATGGATTAGAGGTTTTGTGCATCTATGTTCCTTTGTTTTTCACAATGTAATGATGTGGGGAAATATGAAAATCCATTTTGGTTGGAAATGGACTTCTTACAACACAATTATGATCTCTACCTCACAAACAATTTAAGATTTATTTTCACTAGATTGAGAAGTTTTGTATTTTAGAAAACCTGTGTTGATTACAAAGGTAAAGGTGAAAGAGGNAGCAAACAATGGTGATGTCTGCTTCACTCATAGGCTTGCTGAGATGTATAAAAACAAGAACACAAACATAGATAAGACAGAGACTCTCTGTCTCTCTAGCTGCTGACTTGGTCTTGCCCTCTCTGCTGAGTAACCTAACTAACTGCTTTCCTTCTAACTCCCCTGGCTGATCCTCCAAACGCACCTTGCGCGTAAGGCAAACCCCAGGACTCTGATTTGTGGGAGGGGGATTGTGTCTCTGTATTACCTTTAACTTGTATATTTCTGTAAATATTCCTGTCTATAGTGTATATCTCTGCTTGTGCATTGTGCTAAGCTGTAAATAGAGCTTCAGTCCTTAACTTCCAACCATCTGAGTCTAGTCTGGGTGCTTTTACAAAGTGGGGGGGGGGG
>VWZE01017357.1:36429-72316 GCA_013396675.1 Eubucco bourcierii | reverse complement strand
GGTGGTTTGAGAGGGGGGGGGGGGGGGGGGGCAGGGAACTCCCAAACCATCACAGAGGTGTGGTAATTGTAAAATAACAAAGATTTTTCTTTATCCATCTTAGGATATTTTCATGCTATTCATCTACAAGACCAGCATTCAGCGAAATGTGTTATCTTTTCCTAACCTTACCGTGCACATCATCTGTGTAAAACTCAGAAGAGACCCAAATAAATACATAAACCTCAGTGTTGTTTTCTGAACTCAAAAAGCCTGTGTTTTGTTTTTTTTTTCTCTTGCAGTGAAAACTCACATGCAACAAGGATTAATTTCTGTTGCTGCTCGGACTGTGATAACACACCTAGTCAACCACTTAGGCCACTATCCTATGAGTGGAGGTCCTGCTATGCTAACCAGTCAGGTGTGTGAAAACAATGACAATCCATACAGTGAAAGTCCTGAACTTTCTCCTGAACTTTTTGAGAACCCAAACCTTCAGTTCTTTGTGTTAAACAATACTTCCCTAGTGTCCTGCATACAAATCCAGGCAGAAGACGATATGCCTGGGGGAGGACTGTCTGCTGGGCTTGCATCTGCTAATTCAAATGTAAGGATCATAGTGCGTGATCTGTCTGGCAAATACTCGTGGGACTCGGCCATTTTGTATGGACCATCGTCTTTATGTGGGTCTTCACAACAAACCTCCTTTGCACTTTCCTTATCTCAGCCTGATAAACCAGAAGATACTCTTTCATCTTTCGAGCATGTGTCTGAGGATGTATCTGCAAGGGATGGAATTACACTCCAAGTAAAAAGGAAATTTAGAGACACTGTACCAACATGGGATACAATTAGGGAAGAAGAAGATGCCCTCGATGAGCTCCTGCAGTATTTAGGTGTTACAAGCCCCGAATGCTTACAGAGAACTGGTGTCTCCCTCAACATTCCTGCTCCTCAACCAGTCTGCATTTCTGAGAAGCAGGAGAATGATGTCATCAATGCAATTCTGAAACAGCACACAGAAGAGAAGGAGTTTGTTGAAAAGCATTTCAATGATTTAAATATGAGGGCTATGGAACAGGATGAGCCAACCTCACAAAAGCCCCAGTCAGCGTTTTACTACTGCAGATTACTTCTCAGTATACTGGGAATGAATTCTTGGGATAAAAGGTAAAAAGAAAAGACTCACAATTTAAGAACTGTCTTTAAAGAATTGTGCTGGTCTTGTCATGTAACAGTAAATGATCATAGAGTGAGTTATCCCAAAAGTACTCCAGGCCACCCAACAACAGATGAGAGAAAATGTGCATCTAAGGGAAAATGTCAGTTTTCTTCTGCATTTCAACCTGTCATTTAGAGAGACAGAAGGGAGGAATCCTGTCACCCTTATTGCTGCTTATATTCATTCCTTAGAAAAGTGTTGAAGAAGGTGAATTTTCTAGTAATCCTTTCAACAACTGTACTGAGGGGTGGTACCATGGGTAAAGAAGGCTTCTTTTCTGCTTTCTTTGCTTCCCATGTATGTTCCTGCAAAAATCATTACGTCTCTGTGCCAGGATGAGACTCTAAATGTGTCGTGTTCTCAACTATTGTGTTGCTGAACTGTATCCTCCTGCTTTGCTGGCTAGGAACATACTTGCATGCAGCCTCAAAGCATTGTGTCTGTTTATTAGCTAATGAGAAAGATGTGTCCTTTACTATACATATCAACATTGGCAGGGTTACTGTTTAGAACAACAGGAAACAAGCCATGTTCTAGTTACAAAAGTAATGTCTCTGTTTACATTATCATTTTTGTATGGGTGTAGATAGGTTTCTGTCTGCATATACATGTGAGTATGTACAAGTATTGGCATTCTAGAATTGAAGGATCTTTCTGAGGTCTTCTTTTGCCATAGCTGTCAAGTTCCTTTTTGGAGATATTGAAATATTTTCTTAGCTATGAAGAGAAATGGATGTTCTGTAAAACAAAAATAAACTTGTCAATGAGATATCACTGAAATCAGACAAAATTTATAACCCTTCTTATTTTGGTTTTTAATTCCTCAAGGCAGTGTAACTTTGAGAAGCACTGTTCTTAAATTTCCACTGTGTTTTGTGGGAAGCATCTTAAGACCATTTTGAAAGAAGTGAAAAGTGCCTTTCTTACTCAAACATTTTGTTTTGTTCTTTAAATTGTTACAACTGGGTGGGTGGATTAGTGAGGGATATTTTTGCTCTCGCCTGCAATTCAGAACAGCAAAAGCTCTGTCTTTAATGCACTGACTCCCTAGGACAGCAGATTGTGGACATATATTTTGTCATTAAGCATATATATTATGGCCAAGTTGAGTGTGCAGCCTATGTATGTGTCAAAAGGGAGTGCTGTCCATTCTTCCACAGAGGAGAGATTTATTGCAGTTGGCTCCCAGCAGGCTGACAAAAAGTAGCGGAAAGAAGAGAAAGTTGTACACCTCAGGGCTGTGAATGGTACAGGAGATTTCCTGGAGTTCAAATAAATAAACCAAACCTTCTCTTAAAAAAGGAATCATAATATTTTAGATAAGAAAGGCCTATTAAAAAGGTGAAAACGTATGAGGACAGGCTGAGAGAGTTGGGGCTCTGCAGCCTGGAGAAGAGAAACCTTCAAGGAGACCTTGTAGTACCTTTCCAGTATCTGAAGGGGGCCTACAGGAAGGCTTGGGAGGGACTATTTACAGGGTCTTGTAATGACAGGACAAGGAGCAATGGGTTTAAACTGGCAGAGAGGAAATTTAGACTGGATGTTAGGAGGAAGTTCTTTCCAGTGAGAGTGGTGAGACGCTGGCACAGGTTGCCCAGGGAGGTTGTGGCTGCTCCTTCCCTGGAGGTGTTCAAGGCCAGGCTGGATGAGGCCTTGAGTGAGCTGTACTAGTGGGAGGTGTCCCTGCCTATGACAGGGGTTTGGAACTAGATGATCCTTGAGGTCCCTTCCAGCTTTACCATTCTATGATTCACTGACTGTTCTTGCATGGACCTGAAAATGTTCTTGTGCCATTCTTAGAGTGTTTTGTATCTGCCAGTGAAGAGGTGATAAAAAAGTTACGAACTTCTTTTTTAGAAGGAGCTTTCATCTCCTGAAGAAAAATGAGAAGTTACTTCGAGAACTCAGAAATTTGGACTCAAGACAATGGTAAATTCTTTTAATGGCTGCCTACTTATTCATTTTAAGTGTGCTTGTGCTTAAATGGCTCTAATTGCATAGACGTGGGAGTTGAACTAATTTTTTTAATAGTTTTGTAAATTATTCATGCATTTTGCACTGTACAGTAATTATTGGTGTTGTTCAAGTTACATTGGTGTTATTTGCAGGGTGGAACACTACAAGTGGAATATAATGAGACAGAGCAAACTTCAGAATAACTTAGAACTTTGAATATTTGCATGCATAACATGGAATAGTTTTTAAACTTTGATGTATTAAAGAATTCCCATTTTAAGCTTTCAGCTAATTGTTTAGCTGTTTTCCAGTGCTGTTTGTATTCAGAGACATGGAATTCTAGCTGGAGAACTAAAAACTCTGGTTTTGTGGAAGTTGAAATGAAATCCAGAAGTCTGAGAAACCATCTTCAGTTTTTCTAGCAAACTGTGAACAGAAGACATTGCTATAATATTTAGACTCTTGATACAGTTGCAGAAGCTGCATTTGCCACAACCATGACAAGGCACTGTTGTTAATGGACAGTGCAGTATTGATAATGCCTGTTACAGGTTTTGCTCGTTTCAGCTACTTCAGTAGCCACTGGTACTGTCAGCACCATCCTGCATGTCACAAGTGCTGAAGTAGGTAAATGCTGCTCCTGTGTACTAAAACTTTAGAGAATTGCTGTCTCCAACTACCTGAAGGGTGGTTGTAGCCAGGAGGAGGTTACTTGCTTCTCTCAGGCAACCAGCACCAGAACAAGAGGACACAGTCTCAAGCTGTGCCAGGGGAAGTTTAGGCTGGAGGTGAAGAGAAAGTTCTTGACTGAGAGAGTCATTGGCTACTGGAATGGGCTGCCCAGGGAGGTGGTGGAGTCACTGTCCCTGGAGGTGTTCAAGGCAGGTTTGGATGTAGCACTTGGTGCCATGGTCTAGTCTTGAGGTCTGTGGTGATGGGTTGGACTTGATGATCTTTGAGGTCTCTTCCAACTTTGGTGATACTGTGATACTGCGAAGATCAGACTAGAAAGGACCAGAATCCTACAATGGGAATATGAAAACATAAAAGGTATTTAAAAAGAAGTCATGTAGTTGTTCTTTGCTTCTACTCTCTGCTTACATGGTTTTGTATTAGTAAAGACACTGTCTTGCAGTGACTGTCTTTTTTTACAGCCGAGAGACACACAAGATTGCAGTGTTTTATGTTGCTGAAGGGCAAGAAGACAAACACTCCATCCTTACAAATACTGGAGGAAGTCAAGCCTATGAGGATTTTGTAGCTGGTCTTGGCTGGGAGGTATTTATTAAAATGTTTCTATCCTAAGTTTGTTTACAAGGAAAGTTACAGATCAATTTAGGTGCTGTAAGTATTTGACTCTTTAGCGTTACTCGAAATTACTAAAGCAGAGTGGTTTGAAAGTAGGCTGTAGAACATCTCCCTTATGAGGAAAGGCTGCAGGAACTGGTTCTCATTAGTTTAGAGAAGAGGAGACAGAGGAGTGACCTCATTAATGTTTATAAATACATGAAGGGTGAGCTTCAGGAGAATGGAACCAGGCTCTTCTCAGCAGTGTAAAATGATAGGACAAGGGACAGTGGGTGCAAGCTGGAGCACAGGAGGGTGGACGTAAGAAAAGGTTTTTTTCACTGCAAAGGTGACAGAGCACTGGAACAGGCTGCCCAGGGATGTTGTGGAGTCTCCTTCTCTGGAGACATGCAAAAGTCACCTGGATACATTCCAGTGTGATCTACTCTAGGTCAACCTGCTCTGGCAAGGGAGTTGGACTAGATGATCTTTCAAGGTCCTTTTCAACCTCTGCCATTCTGTGATTCTGTGATGTAGAGAAGAATTCTGGGTTTTTCAGCTTTTTCAATTTAAGAAAAAATTTGCAGACAGAAATTATTCTGTAATGCCAAGTACAGGACTGCACTTTCATGAACCAATTAGGAGTCATCTTGATATCCCTGTAGACTTATAAGTCCCTTGAAAAATTTGGGAACCCCAAAAAATAAAAACATGCAGTTTTGCTCGTGCCCCCTTCTTCCTGCCTTCCACTGCAAGCATGGATGGATTGTTTCACACACTCTGCTCCATGTCTCTTCCAGAAGTCAGAAGTCCATCATCAATATAGATCTACAACTTTTTAGTCACCACTTAGATACTGTTACTAAGATTTCAGTTTTTGCATCCTTTCTTCCGACCACATAGGGTTAACTTCCATTGTGTAGTTTCAGCTTGGCACTGTCACAGAGAAGTACAGGAATTACTGCAGCTCCTGGCAGGCTGCATAAGGAACTGAAGCTTTCCTGTTGTGACTTGTGTTCGTCAGAAGTGTCTGCCTTACTTGTTCTTTTTCTTGCTCTTTAGGTATATAAGGACACTATTAGATTATCAGTGTGGATAATGGCTCTGACTTTTCCACAGGAATAGAGGAAAGCTGCTAGAAGTCTGCTGACTGTCACAAACATAGATGCTTATTTTGCTTATTTCCCACATGCCTAATTCCTCAGTGTTTTCAAACAGATTTTAGTTAGTTTCCTGGGATTTTTTTTTTTTTTTTTAAATTCACAGTATGAAAATTTCTCAAGAAGGCAATGAGACAGTTTTAAATTGTCTGACTTTCATTCAGGGTTTCTTCAGAGCTCATATCATTTATAAAAAAAAAAAAAATTAAGTGCATTTAAGTGGCTGCAGTAAACTGATCAGGAAATAATGAAGTAAATACTCACATAACCTTTCCTTTTCTCTAAGCTTGTCTTCCCAGCAGCATCTGTGCTGACCACAGAATATCGAATGCTACTGCAGCTGTTTTCGGTCTTGTCAGTAGCTCTGAGCTCTTAAAAGAGCTGAAAAGGGCCCTTGACTTTCAAAAATTCAATCACAATTATGCAAAATGTAAAGAATATATTTATCATCTGACAACTGGGTTGTTTTTTTTCCTCTTAATTCTTGCCTGGTCTTTATTTCTAGGTAAATCTCACAAACCATTGTGGCTTTATGGGAGGACTACAAAAAAACAAAAGCACTGGGCTAACCACTCCATACTTTGCTACCTCGACAGTAGAAGTAATGTTCCATGTGTCAACAAGAATGCCTTCTGATTCAGATGACTCTCTAACAAAAAAGGTAGGTCTTTCTGAATATTTGCCTGGAGAAGAGGAGGCTCAGGGGGGACCTTATTGCTGTCTACAACTACCTGAAGGGTGGTTGTAGCCAGGGGGAGGTTACCTTCTTCTCTCAGGCAACCAGCACCAGAACAAGAGGACACAGTCTCAAGATGTGCCGGGGGAAGTTTAGGCTGGAGGTGAGGAGAAAGTTCTTCACTGAGGAGTCACTGACTGCTGGAATGGGCTACCCAGGGAGGTGGTGGAGTCACCATCCCTGGAGGTGTTCAAGGCGCATTTGGACGTGGCACTTGGTGCCATGGTCTAGTCTTGAGGTATGTGGTAATGGGTTGGACTTGATGATCTTTGAGGTCTCTTCCAACCCTGTTGATACTGTGATACTGTGATTTTTTTCTTTAAAAAACCCAAATATTATAAGATCTTTGCCTGCCAATAGTTGGAATTTTACCAAAGTGGGTGAAGCCATAGAAATTATTCTCCACTGATTTCTAATTGCACCATGCTGGTGTTTTTTTGCTATCATTGCAAATGTTGGCAGAATCATCTGTAGAGTGGTGAAAAGTGAAGGGAGGTCATGGTTTTGTGTAGGAGAAAAGTGTTTTGTCTGAGTGTTGTTTTAGTATTCTGAGAATTTAAATGCCAATTAATAAATGCATTGACTACTTAAAATCATAAAATGGTAAGGTTGGAAGGGCCCTCAAGGATCATCTAGTTCCAACCCCCTGCCATAGGCAGGGACACCTCCCACTACTACAGGTTACTCAAGACCTTGTCCAGCCTGGCCTTGAACACCTCCAGGGAGGGAGCAGCCACAACCTCCCTGGGCAACCTGTGCCAGTGCCTCACTACCCTCACTGGAAAGAACTTCCTCCTAACACCCAGTCTAAATCTCCCCTCTGCCAGTTTAAACCCATTGCCCCTTGTCCTGTCATTGCAAGACCTTGTAAATAGTCCCTCCCCAGCCTTTCTGTAGGCCCCCTTCATATACTGGAAGGCTACTCTAAGGTCTCCTTGAAGCCTCCTCTTCTCCAGGTTGCAGAACCCCAACTCTCTCAGCCTGTCCTCATAGGAGAGCTGCTGCAGCCCTTTGATCATCTTTGTGGCCTCCTCTGGACCCGCTCCAACACTTCCATGTCCTTCCTGTGCTGGGGGCTCCAGAACTCTACACAATTACCTTACCTAAGATGACCTTTTATTCACTTAAGGGTCGCACACTGCCTATCAACTTAATTTTCCTTTTAAAAATTAGTTAAGATTTCAACAATGTTTATTATATATAGCATCTTTTTGTCTTTGTGCAGGCCCAAACACTCAACAGTGATCTGATCAAAGCCACATTTAAAAAAAAAAGAAAAAGAAAAAGTTTGTCTGTATTGGTATTTTTTCTTTCCAGTTTAATAAATTCCATATTAGCGATAACAGGTTACGGTCTCGAACATGTGTCCTATTATAAATGAGCAGTTAGCTATCATTAGACCATCCTCTGTCTTGCCTACATACATCTTCAGATCTGCTAATCTATTCAGTAGACACGTTAATGAGAAGTGGTTGAAGTGTAATATTGGAGGAACTGAAGCTGGTTGACCTCAGCATGGAGTTTAATACTTGTAATTAAATTAGATGGTAGACAGTTAGTAAAGAGAGAAATAGCCATGCCTCTGGCAAACCTCAATTATTAATGACTGTTTTGTTCTTCATCTTCAACTTGAAGGAAAAAATGTTATTGTTGCTATTATAGACTGGCTACAAGTTCTGACTTCTCACTGTTGCATCTTACACTGGTTTGTTTGGGGTTTTTTTTAATACTAGAAAGAAGTTTTTTTTCCTGTATGCCTATGTTGCCGAGTCCTTTCTGTTCTTTATTTCCTGAAATAGAAACAGGGTAATACTTAAGTTGTTAAATGATTTATAAAGCTTAAGTTGTCAAATGATTTCTAAAAGTAGCTTAATAGCAAAAAATAACTAATTTAAAGATCAAATTGTTGTTATTGTCCTAGTGTAGAACAGTGTGTGTATAGATATTTTTCTAAACTGACTGACTTCTGTGTTTTTAAAACAGAAACTCTTTTTTTTTTTTTTAAACACAGCTTGAAATTATCCTTACAATATGTGTTTATAATGTTTGAATTGGAGCATTAAAAAGCGTTGACAAGAGGGAAGATGTGATGCAGTGAGAATTAATTAAATAGTAAAGAATTTTCAAATGCTGTGAACTTAAGCAGAACACACAGGCAAGGTCTCATGTCCATTTCCAGGAGCACCTTGAATGCACCTGTAGGCAAGGTTCAGTGCTGGACCAGTCCTCTTGTGATATAGCTTGTGAAAATGGTGTCAGATGGACTTTGGAACAACTCCAGCTTGCCTCAGGCCTGTTTCTCCCCTCCTTTATCAACAGTCTCACTCTTCAATAATTTGGAATACTTGAAATTTGCATGGATATGTAGAATGTATCAAAAGATTTGGAATCTATTTGTAACTTAGCTATTGATGGGCTGTTTAATCAAGAAACTTTATTTTATGTGACTTTCTTTCCTGTGTCTTGGTGTGTGTTTTTTGTTCTTCAACAGCAGTTTCCAGATGAATGGAGAATTGTGAGCCTACTTCTGTCTCTTCTCCCTTTCCTAACTCCTTTTGGCCCATTTCAATCAAATTTAACAGAGATATGTTTCAATTGTGTTCATTTCATGCATGTTTGATGAAGGTAGACTAAGCAAAGGAGACAGAATGAGAGACTCTTAGTGCTTCTACTCAAAAGGTAAAGACTGCATAGGAAGCAGCATTAGATCTCAAGGAACCAGCACCAGAGATGTGCTGTGAAAGTCATTATAAACTTGAGAAGAGCATCAAGTGAAGTTTGTATCTTGGGAACAGACCAGCAAGTGGTATCAGGAGACTTGAGTAGGAAAACAGACTTAATTTTTTTACTAGTTCTGCAACTGAACACATCAGCAAAAGGAACATGTTTTGTGAGATGCCATCCAGCTCACATACTAAGGGAACCTTGAAACCATTAGAGAACCATGTATGTGCTAACAATTGTAATTGTTCTGAGTGCATGTAGAGTTCATGACCTCCAGAGAAACCTGAGTTTCTCTCTCCCTTTAGCTTTTCTACGGCTCTTTTACATGACTTCTTTGTCTGTTATATTCAGTGGGAGGAAAAACCAAGCAAATCTGAAGTAGTTGGCGTAGGACTGCTGCTGTTTTTTATATTGTCAGTGTGCCTAGAGGTGCATGATAGGTCCATCTTAGAAATGGAATTTAAATTAAATTAAAACAAAACTTCTTCCTGCCAGTCGAGCCGCTGTAAGACCAAGATTCTGCTGTTTCAGAGGCTAAGCCAATTTAAAACTTATTTTCCATCAGTCTTAAAGAGTAGTAAATATGACTTTTAAGGGTCCTGGATGCCTCTGAAGCATTTGTTTCTGAAGGTTTGAACAAGATCAAGAAAATATGTAAATTCAAGGAAAACAGATTAAACTCTTCTGGATGTGTAAAGGAACTTAACATTGAAATTAATATATCAAACAGGTATTTAATTTGCAAATAGTAATTTAAAAATTATCACTGATATTGCAATCCATTTTGATTTGCTTAGAAGTTAGAGAACAAAGTATTTATGCTCCCCTTACAAGAACAGTCTTGCAAAGAGAAGTGTCAATCAGCATTCAATGGAACTGTGAAGACAGTTCACAGAGTGAGGAAGCTTGTGTATGGGCCTTTACAGCCTATTACCTGTCCAGCTACTCCTTCATCAGCCTGAAGTATTGTAGGTGAGAATATTATGCACAAGATATGCAAATAAAAGGTAGTAATTGTTTTAATGATTGGAGTAGTAATTCATCTTGGGCTTTGGGTGTATTACATGATTTGAGGTTATATATGCCATCATCCTAACCACATAGAGGATTTATAGCTGCCAGTATTCATAGCTGGGGGGTTTTTATTGTGATATTAACATTGATTGAGAACTTGAGGGTATACAGAGGTAAATTTCTTGTACTCAGCACTGGTGAGGCCACAGCTTAAGTATTGTGTCGTGTTTTGGGCACCTCGACGCAGGAGAGCTGTTGAGGTATTTGAGCCGGTGCAGAGGAGGGCAACGAAGCTGGTGAAGGGACTGCAGAATAAATCTTATGAAGAGTGACTGAAGGAACTTGGACTGTTTAGTTTGAAGAGAAGGAGACTAAGGGGAGACCTCATCAGTCTGCAAAACTACCTGAAAGGATGCTGTAGAGAGGTTGGTGCTGGTCTCCTCTCACAGGCAATTAGTAATAGAACAGGAGGGAATGTCCTGAAATTGCAACAGGGTAGGTTTAAAATGCACATTAGGAATTTTTTTTCTTCACAGAAAGAGCAGTCAGACATTGGAATAGGCTACCTGAGGAAGTGGTTGAGTCACCATCCCTAGATATGTTTAAAGGTCATTTGGATGTGGTGTTTGGGGATGAACTTCATAGAGTAGGGTCAGTGGTTGGACTTGATGATTCCAGGGGTCTTTTCCAACCTGAATACTTCTGTGATTATTAGTACCATATTTTTGATTTTTAGTTACAATGAAATAGACATGTTGCTTTTTAAAGAACCCACCAAAGACACCATAGTTGTTGGAACAAAGTTTTGTGAAAAATCCAACTAGAGGGTGCATATGCCATAGACAGCAGTGCTGCTTACATTTAATGGGCAGAAGTAGCTGCAGTAAGCCATTACATCAAATGTTTCTGCTCCTTCTGTTCTTTTATAATGAACACTTTCATTTTTGAAGAAGAAAAAAGTTGGGGCTAGCCTTTATGAAAAAAAAATTTAATGGCCTTTTCCCCTCCTTTAGGTAAGCGAGTATTAGAAATTACAGTAATTTTGGCAAGAGTTCAAGGGTTAATGCAACAGATAAATAAAAGGAATTTTCTGTAAATTGAGCCCTGCATTATTTCACTTGTCTTGCCTTTCCAAACCTAACTCATTTAATTTTAAAAAGTAAATACTTAAATTCTTCCTGACAGTGTGCTTTGCTTTTACTATCGTTTATTACTTCAATTATACTTGGTATCACTTAGAACAATCTGCCATTTGGAAATTTCAGTATAGCCTGCAGCTTAGTATTAAGTCTGGCTGCTATTGTAACATGTACAGCATATGACACTAATGTATCAAAATTAGATTTGATCATCCCTCCTGGTTATATTTATTTCACGTTTCTTTTGTATTCAGTTAACATAAATGTATTAGGAGAGCTGACACATGATGATGGCTGTAGAGTAAGAATATTTTAAAGTATTTTGAGTTAAATTTGAAATTTCAGGTAATCTAACGGTCAGTCATTTTTATATATTTGTTTTAATGGAGTAGAGTTTCAAAGCGAGCCTACAAAAAAATCTGTTTGTCTCTGACATCTCCTCAGGGCTGTGATCCCGACAGCTCAGGTTTAAAATGGCTAAAACAAAGCTCTTAATCTCTTTCTCATTGCCACCTTTCCGGATCACCACGGATAGCACTAACGTTGTGCCCATCACATATGCCTGTAGCCTGAAATCGTCTTTAATTTGGTCCTCTTTCTGGATTCTTCTGTTCGTTCTGTGACTTGTAAATTTAGAACGGCCAGGTTGGGAGATCTGTGGGAACACGTAGTAGCTTGCACAGCTGGTGGTGAGTTTTGAGTAACTATTGACACAGGTTTCAGTCTCTGCACATGTATGTTCTGTGTGCACCAAATCTGGTTCTGTTAGATGACTGGGACCATACCTTCTTCTGCCCCTTTACTCTGCTCTCCTCAGACCCCACCTGGAGTACTGTGTGCAGTTCTGGAGCCCTCAGCACAGGAAGGGCATAGAAGTGTTGGAGCAGGTCCAGAGGAGGCCATGAAGATGCTCAGAGTGCTGCAGCAGCTCTGTTATGAGGACAGGCATTGAGAGTTGGGGCTCTGCAGCCTGGAGAGAAGGCGGCTTTGAGGAGACCTTAGAGTAGCCTTCCAGTATCTGAAGGGGGCCTACAGGAAGGCTGGGGAGGGACTATTTACAAGGTCTTGTAATGACAGGACTAGGGGCAATGGGTTTAAACTGGCAGAGGGGAGATTTAGACTGGATGTTAGGAGGAAGTTGTTTGCAGTGAGGGTGGTGAGACACTGGCACAGGTGGTCCAAGGAGGTTGTGGTTGCTCCCTCCCTGGAGGTGTTCAAGGCCAGGTTGGATGAGGCCTTGAGTGACCTGTACTAGTGGGAGGTGTCCCTGCCTATGGCAGGGGGTTGGAACTAGATGATCCTTGAGGTCCCTTCCAACCTTACCATTCTATGATTGTTCTTGGGAAACCATTCTGTTGTCTGTCCTTTAGATTTCAATGAGCAGAGTTGGTTTAGTATCTTTGTCCAACTTATGTCCAGCACAGTTAATTCTGTGATGCTTCCAATTCCAAGGACATAAAGAATCCAGATTAAAGTTGAAAGACATCAACTTGAAGTGAGACTCTCTTGAAGTGGAATAATTACAGTGAATGATGTATTCTCCAAATGTCTGCTGTGCTAGCAGGAGAGCTTTGTTGTGGAGCACTGCTCAATTTCAAGGTCCCTCAGTAGGGACCTGAAAAGTGAAGAAAACCTGCAATTCTTTCTAAAAGGTTTATTCAAGACTTAGCAGACCTTGGAAAGCTTTTCAATCCAGTTTTAAATATTGACTCTCTTTCGTGATTCATATGTTTTTGATGAGCCAAGTTGCCACCATTCAATCTTTCCTGTAAGCTTTACTTGCTGACCAAGGTGAGGACGTCCAAAATAAGCAACAAGGAGTGCTATGGTTAGTGACAGAGCTGCTTCTGATCAACTGTTGGAAAGGGAACAGAATGACTTATTCTCCAAACATTAAGATGAAATCAGCAATGTCCAGTCTTGGTTCACTTGTCTGTTACTTTTGTCAGTCTTCTACTTTCTGTAATGGAAGCAAGATGTTGATCATAGTTTTCATCTTGAGAACTTCACATCTTGTGATAATCCACTGTTCATGGTTTATACCATCATTCGCCTACTTGCATCGTCTGATTTTGACTCTCAATCCATTTTATCTCATAGAGAGGTTATTCTACACTTTACTCACACTAGATCTTTGCTAAATAATTCTTGGTAGTAATCATGAGGTGAAATACACCTGACAGGACTTGGAACTCCTTGGAATATTCAGATTCTTTTTCCTGTTCCTCCAAAGAAGTTGGTGATTTTAGCCTGGAATGTATCCTCACACATCTATGGGAGTATAAAGCAAATAATATAAATCAGACTTGAGGCAGCAACACCCTCAAGATACTGAACTATCTAAGTTCTGTATGCCTTCGATTTTAAAGTCATTTATTTGCCATTTACACCGTCACCATCCCTTGTTTCTAACTGTGTAGGAGTTTGTTGTCTTTGAACTCAAAGATGCCAAGTAAAGGAGAGATAATTCTCCTAGAAGATAGTTCAGTGCAGTACAATGATGGGTGTAGTGGTTCTAGTTTTGGTTTGGGGGCAGTCAGTTCAATGAAGTCAGTTCAGTCAGTGCAACAGATGACCATCCTTCAGTCTAGGGTCATGTTTCACGAGATTTCATGTCTCAACTGATTTGCCTGTTGTTTTCTCTTTGGTTAGGCAGCCTAATCCTCCCTGAGCACTTACATGTAAGTGCAGACCCAGCAGTCCCTCATACCTTTCTGTCATTGTCATATTTTAACAGACTGTCACTTTATTGAAGGAAGTAGGAGAGGTTCAGACCTTCATAACACTCCCACAGTTAGTTGTCTTCTATGACATTCATTGCTGCCCTCCAAGGTTTCTGCAGCTGCTGTTCACATGTTACACATCAGTCACTGAGGTTGCTGCTTGATTTTATTCTTATCTAGTCAAACAGAACTCAGTACAGTGAATGTTCTATTCTTCTGCTGAGCTGGGTTTACAGTTGGCACCAGAACATCCCTGACTTAAGTGTTGCTCAAAGTAATTCAGCCATCTACAAAAGAGGCAAGAGCAGCTCACTTCGAAGGAACTGCAGTGGTTGTTAGATTAGATGCTTATCTGGGCAATGCAAAATGAACTGGCTTTGTGGAACATCATACAAGATGTGGGGTATTGATGCCATCTGCACTTTGCCCAGTCCAGCACTGAAGAAAATCCTTTTCTTCACCAAATGCAACCCTGTTTTTTTCAGTCTGATACAATTTAAAGCTAACAGAACAAAGCAGAGGCAGCTTTTTTTTTTTTCCCTTTTTCTTTAGTCTCCTGAAAACTGGTAGAAACCTTCAGATAAAACAAAGAGAATTCCAGGAGGTTTTGCAGTATAAACAAGTGAATGCTTGGAAAGAAATTTCTCTGATGACTGTGTATATGTTCTGCTTTAATTTAAAGTGCAGTTATGCTCTCAGAATGAATAAAGAAAATTATTTACAGTAACTTCATGTAAGTGCTCAGATGAGTATCTGCATGTAACCTGTTAACAGCAGTTCACAATGCTATCACCACAAGGTGATTGTTTGACAAATTCTATTTACTTAAAGCTGCAAGCAAACTGAAAACTGTGGGTGAAGACAATTGTAAGATACAACTGGTGACACACAAGGAGGGGAAAATGACATTCCAGAAGCTTGACTTTTCAGTAGTAGCCCTTACTGGAAAGAAACTCGCATTTAACAATCTGGATGTATTTGATCAATATACATAAAGCCTTTCTCCATGATGCTAACATTTGTTTATTAGATGGTGATGTTTAGCAGAAGGAACATTTTGGAGCTTTGGTGCAGAGATTTCAAAGCATTTAAGCTATTCCTTTATCTGATTGTACTGTTACAACCAAATACACAACATGGCTTTTGAGGAACCTATTTGACCTTTCAGAGCCAACCCAAAAGTCATGTGCTGGTTTGAGACTAATAAGAATATTTTAATAGAGAAAATTACACTATAGGCTGTGAAAGGAAAACATGATGATGTCTACTTCACTCATACGCTTGCTAAGAAATTGTTTGGGGACAATAACCAAAACATATAGATAAGTCAGTCTCTCTCTGGCTCTTGCTGGAACAGGAGCTGCTGGGGTGATCTAGCAGCTTCTGGCTCTTGACTCCTCTGCCGATTAATTTTCACTAACCACTTTTCTTCTAACCCCGCTGGCTGGTCCTCCTAATTTACCTTGGGCGTAAGGCAAACCTTGGGGGAAGGTACAGGGGTGGGGAGAAGGTGGAAGGGTGGTTGGGAGCCCCTCCTGGGGTCTCTGATTTCTGGGAGGGGAGTTGTGTTTCTGTATTACCTTTAACTTGTATATTTCTGTAAATATTCTGTATATAGTGTAAATATCTGCGGTACATTGTGCTGAGCTGTAAATAGAGCTTCAGTCCTTAACTTCCAGCTGGCTGAGTTCTAGTCTGGGTCATTTTACAAAGTGGGGGGGGGCAGAGAACTCCCAAACCTTCACAAGTCATTTTGTGGTTTTGAGGGGCAGGGTGGCATCTTTACAATATACAGGTTTCTTGAGAAACAAACAATTAATTAATCTAGGAGCTATTCAAAATGCAGTAGGCATTCTCCTTTTAAAGTTTTCTGTTTTGTAGTAACCAGTTTGAAATTTGGCCAGAATGAGGCTAAAGATTGCTCGAATCCATAACTTCTAAGCAGACATATACAGTTCATATACTTTAAAAGTTCATTTAGAATCGAGTCATTTGCTGCCTGTGTCAGCATTTTATGAAATCAAAGCATTTTAGCAAAAGAGCTTAAATCACATTGCATTCTTGAGGTAATAAAATTTTATCTTTCAGTAGAAAACAGATATTTGCATAGCTTTTAATTTCAGTAGCATATAAAAATCTGCAGCACGAACTAATACTGTAATTGAAATTGTAAGAGAACTGTAGAATAATTTGGTTCTTTTATTAATTCGTTTTCATTTCTGTTGTCCTTTTAGTATAGCTGTATGACTATAGAGCACAACTAAACTGAGTTTTTATCCCTGCTTTTGCAGCTAAGACACTTAGGAAATGATGAAGTACACATTGTCTGGTCAGAGCATACTCGAGATTATAGAAGAGGAATAATTCCGACAGAATTTGGTGATGTTCTCATAGTCATCTATCCTATGAAAAACCATATGTTCAGTATCCAGATCATGAAAAAACCTGAGGTAAGGTTGTGGGTTTTGTGGGGTTTTTTTTTTTCATTTCCTTGATAATGTTTAATATGAACTGAATTTTGCTTGTAATCTGAGGTTTCAGTCTGATAGATCAATCCAACAAGATGATGTGTCTTTAACGTTGACAGTTGCATTGTTGGTGGGAGGAAGAGCCTCAGTGATTCCAGTGCACAGGAAAATCAGTACCTTGAAATTGCAAAGGTCTGATCCTGTCAAACATATCTGTTAGTATCATAAACTGGAAACAAAGCTTGAATCTTCTGTGTAATCAGTCAAGTGTTAAGATGAACTTGGCAAACTTTTTTTTTTAATTGGATTTGATGACTGAGTAGTGACTCTGAGTAGTCTGCTGCAGCTTTCTCCACCCATGTCACAGTCCTCAAACCTGGTTTTTACTTTCTCCTTGACTCTACACAAGAATTTGGAAATTAATTCAACAAAGCAAGACCTTTCAATTCTTAGGCATGTGAACACACATTCTTTTTAGTGATCACTCCTCAAATGTCTGTGTTGGCCCTGTACTTAAAACAGCAGTTTAGGGTAGCAAACACTGGCTGAGTAAAGGTGGTCTTGAATGTACTGAATAATTTCTGCTTGATGTCACTTGCCTTGAATTTCCATACTATGAATAGAATCATAGAATGGTAAGGTTGGAAGGGACCTCAAGGATCACCTAGTTCCAACCCCCTGCCATAGGCAGGGACACCTCCCACTAGTACAACTCACTCAAGACCTCGTCCAACCTGGCCTTGAACACCTCCAGGGAGGGAGCAGCCACAACCTCCCTGGGCAACCTGTTCCAGTGTCTCACCACCCTCACTGTAAAGAACTTCCTCCTAACATCCAGTCTAAATCTCCCCTCTGTCAGTTTAAACCCGTTGCCCTTTGTCCTGTCATTGCAAGACCTTGTCAATAGTCCCTCCCCAGCCTTCCTGTAGGCCCCCTTCAGATACTGGAAGGCTACTATCAGGTCCCCTCGAAGCCTTCTCTTCTTCAGGCTGCAGAACCCCAACTCTCTCAATCTGTCCTCATAGCAGAGCTACTGCAGCCCTCTGAGCATCTTTGTGGCCTCCTCTGGACCCACTCCAACACTTCCATGTCCTTCCTGTGCTGAGGGCTCCAGAACTGCACACAGTACTCCAGGTGGGGTCTGAGGAGAGCAGAGCAAAGGGGCAGAATCCCCTCCCTTGCCCTGCTGCCCACACTGCTCTTGATGCAGCCCAGGACTCAGTTGCTGTCTGGGCTGCATGCACACACTGCAGGCTCATGTTGAGCTTTTCATCAACCCAGACCCCAAGGTCCTTTTCCTCAGTGACAACAGTGAAGTTCTTTCTAGAAACACTAATATAATCTACCCGATATGACAGAACTAGGATTCCTTCTGTACAATCACAGGCTTTAAATGATAACCCAGTACATGGTCTCGTTATTACTAGGTCCCTTCTGTTTTTACTGAATAAGTATATTATTTATTTTAATACTTTAAGTACAACGAGTTGTAATATTTGGAGTGTGTAAGTTAAGAAGGAAAAAGAAAACTGATGAAAGTGAGGATTGTTGTTAGTCCAACAAGAGGTCCTTGTATGTGAAAAAAAACAAATACCTTCCCTCAGATTTCAATATTCTCAAAACTATATTAAATGGCTGATGACAAAAATACAGTGATCCAAAATTCTCTTGCAGCATTGGTTTCATCCTGGCAGGAGGAATATTTAGGGTACACTCTGCTCTTCGCTTGCTTTATGCTAGCAGCTTCAGGACTTTATTCACACTTACAAGAAATGAAGACACTTGGTAGATTTCTAATGTGTTTTGGTTCTGGAGGTTTTTAAAAATTGCAAAATCATGATAAATTAGAGAAAAATGCAATGCCAAAGCAGAAAACCTCTCTGTTCTGTAGACCTTTCGATTACTACCTATACTAAACATCAAGGCTTTCTATTGATCTCACAAATAAGACTTTTTGCACTCAGGATCCATAAAGGTCAAACTTTTACCAGAGATTTTTCCTCTAAAAGGCTTACAATCCGTTTGTATAGCTAACATAAAAAGGTAAAAAAACAGGTAGAAGAAAAAAAAAATGGAAGGTTAGGGTTGGTCCACCAGTGATTTTGTAAGAGTTGCACATTGAGTTGGTCCTTTATGGACATGTTGTATCTAGACCCATGAAAAAATATTCTTTTAAAAATTGAGTAATTGTTCCTCATGCTTACTGCCACCTACAATATTGTCACCTAGCCTTTTGACCTCATAAACATCAGATGCATGACTGTTCCCAGGATTTTGGCAGCAAATGCTGGAAATAAGCTTTGATTAGACATAGTATTCAAATAGGTTTGGGGTTTTTTAAAATTTTTTTCTAATACTATGTTATCTGTTGCCAAGGATATCAAGCAGTTGTATGGCTCTGTATTTCCACAAGAGAAAAGATCCATCAAGGAGCACAATAACTGGCCTGATTATCTAGCAATGAGGAGGGAGGGGGGGAAATATCTGAGTGCTCTATTGTTAATGTTGATTGCTAATTGTTACAGCTAACATCTTACTTTATGTCGAATTTCTTTATTTTTTTTAATTCAGGTTCCATTTTTTGGTCCACTCTTTGATGGTGCTATTGTGAATGGAAAAATTCTTCCTATTATGGTTCGTGCAACAGCTATAAATGCAAGCCGTGCACTGAAATCATTAATCCCATTGTACCAAAACTTGTATCCTTTCACTTCAATGCTCTCCAAGGCATATGCATTCCCTTACACTTCTGTAGATACATTCTTCGTGTTTTCTGTCATATTTTTGCTGGATTAATGTGGGGAAAACACTTTCTCTTTTTCCCCCTTTTTTTTTTTTTTTTTTTTTTTTTTTTTTTTTGTTGGTGATGATGCCCTAAGGAACCTCAGACCCATAGAAGAGTACTCCCATGAAGATCAGCTTTATTTAAGTGAAAAATAGATTCAGTGCTGGAAAATTTTTGCCTTTCTGATGCTTTATAATATGTCCTTTTCACTTTTTTGCTACCAAAATTATTTTGATGACCATTTTGTGAGTAGACATTCTAAAAGAGTAGTGTCATGGTGCTAATAGTCTTTCTTTCCTTAAAAGTATTAAGTATTTGTCCAGTATTAATGTGATCTAGTTTTGTTTTCTAGTTCTAAGAAGGCTATGAATGCTACTTGAAGGTGAGAAATTAGTTACATTTTTCTCATACACATTTTGTTACTCATCTCAGAATACAAAGTTGATGTGAAAAGTTGATCTAGTTTTGTTTTCTAGTTCTAAGAGGAGTATGAATGCTACTTGAAGGTGAGAAATTTGTTACATTTTTCTCATACACATTTTGTTACTCATCTCGGAATACAAAGTTGTTGTCAAGATGATGTTAGAATCTTTCTGAAGATGTCAGAAAAGGTTGTCTCTCTTTTTGTTGTTGTTGTTGGAACTGAAATAGTGGATTTTTGAATGGGCTGTTCTTGGAAGAATAGGTTTATCGCCCAGAAATTAATAAACATAAGGTAAGTCAGTCACTTTTACTTCTCCCCTTCTTAAGATTAAATTGTGTTGCATACCTGTTAGCTAAATCTACAAGAACAGTATTTATTTCTCTTTTATTTCATAAATTGAGAGATCAGTTTAAGTTTTGATCCAAAAGGTAATCTTCGCTTAATTTCCACCCAAAATAGTTACTTGTATTTGTCAAGTGATGAGGCTGGCTTTTGGCTTAGATTTCATGAAGTGAGTTTACAGATCATAGATTCATAGAATGGTAAGGTTGGAAGGGACCTCAAGGATCATCTAGTTCCACCCCCCTGCCATAGGCAGGGACACCTCCCACTAGTACAGGTTACTCAAGGCCTCCTCCAGCCTGGCCTTGAACACCTCCAGGGAGGGAGCAACCACAACCTCCTTGGACCACCTGTGCCAGTGCTTCACCACCCTCACTGGAAAGAACTTCCTCCTAACATCCAGTCTAAATCTCCCCTCTGCCAGTTCAAACCCATTGCCCCTTGTCCTGTCATTGCAAGACCTTGTCAATAGTTCCTCCCCAGCCTTCCTGTAGGCCCCCTTCAGATACTGGAAGGCTACTCTAAGGTCCCCTCGAAGCCTTCTCTTCTCCAGGCTGCAGAGCCCCAACTCTCACAGCCTGTCCTCATAACAGAGCTACTGCAGCCCTCTGAGCGTCTTCGTGGCCTCCTCTGGACCCGCTCCAACATTTTCATGTCCTTCCTGTGCTAAGGGCTCCAGAACTGCACACAGTACTCAGGTGGGGTCTGAAGAGAGCAGAGTAAAGGGGCAGAATCCCCTCCCTTGCCCTGCTGGCCAGTAAGATATGGGTGTTTACAATAAGGATTGTGAAACACTGGCCCAAGGTTGCCCAGAGAGGCAGAAGCAGCTCTGTCCTTGTAAACATTTCAGATCATATTGGACAGGGCTCCGAGCAACCAGATGTATTTGAGTATGTTCCTGCATGCTGCAGGAGTGGTTGCACTGGATGACCCTTAGAGGTCCCTTCCCACCCAAACTACTCCATGATTCTATGAATGATGTTTGATGTGATCACGTAAGTGACGTTTGTGCCATTTCTGTAGATGACTGATACTGATTCATTGCATTTTTATGTTTGAAAAGGTCCCAGCTTCTTGTCATTACTCAAGTGGTTTAATCAAAGAATTTAAAATATATTATCATCATCATACCATGAAAAGTGATGGCTCTATGGCATTATATTGATGTATAGTGATGAGCAATTGGAAAACAATTTACTTGGAAATAGCAAACTTTCAGTACCAAAACCCCCCACAAATTAGTATGTTGAGACTTTTTAACAGAAGATGGAAGTTGTAATAAATTGCCTAGACACATCTTGCCAGCTCAATGTCTAGGAATTGGCCAGTTCCTGAGAGCAGTGTTATTGCACATTCACTTTTAATTCAGTTCTCAAAATTGTACTTTTTTGCGTGCATCGAAGCACTGCCTGTCATTTATGACATGATGTGGTCTCCATTTGTGCTGGTTTGAGGTGAATTGGAATATTTTAATAGAGAAAATGATAGGCTGTGAAAAGGAAACAATGGTGATGTCTACTTCACTCAGGCTTGCTGAGATGTTTAAGAATAAGCACTCAAAACATAGATAAGTCAGTTTCTGGGGCTCAGTGTCTCGGTCTAGCAGCTTCTGGCTTTTTCTCCTGTCTCCTGAGTGATCTCACTAACCACTTTTCTTCTGCCCTCCCCCAACCGATCCTCCAAACTCACCTTGCGCGTAAGGCAAACCTTGGGGGAAGGTAGAGGGGTGGGGAGAAGGTGGAAGGGTGGTTGGGAGCCCCTCCTGGGGTCTCTGATTTCTGGGAGGGGAGTTGTGTTTCTGTATTACCTTTAACTTGTACATTTCTGTAAATATTCCTGTATCTATCTGCTTGTACATTGTGCTGAGCTGTAAAAAGAGCTTCAGTCCTTAACTTCCAGCTGGCTGAGTTCTAGTCTGGGTCATTTTACAAAGTGTGGGGGGGCAGGGAACTCCCAAACTGTCACACCGTTAAAATCTTGATACTTTTCTCCTAATATGGTCAGCATGATAACTGGAAATCAGTATGTGTGTTTAGTTAAGTAGTATGGCTTGGTGGATTTCATCTTGTTATATGGTAAGATTATGAAGTACCAGCTGACTGGGCAATGATGTTAATGGGCAGTTTTGTTAAGTAGGTGAAATTAATTTTCCACCTGCTTTAGTATATCTTATGTATTGTGCTTTATATAATATTTCAAAAATTAAAATGGGGATGTGAGCAGTTATTTAAAAGCTGTTTGTTTGGCATGAAATTAGAAAAAAACTCTACAGACTTTCGTGGTTTGAATTAGGCTATGGTCCAACCAGTTGCCAGTGGAGATCAGCAAAAAATTGTTGAACATCAAAGCTTGGCCTGGCTCTCACTGATTCTAAAAAACTCTTGATTAAAAATGTTGTGGACGTACATGCTCTTGGTGTTCAACCTCTGGCCGCATTTGAGGTCAAACAGGCATTACATAACTGCACTGTGTGCAGTTCTAGAGCCCTTAGCACAGCAAGGACATGGAAGTGTTGGAGTGGGTCCAGAGGAGGCCACGAAGATGCTCAGAGGGCTGCAGCAGCTCTGCTATGAGGACAGGCTGAGAGAGTTGGGGCTCTGCAGCCTGGAGAACAGAAGGCTTCCAGGGGACCTTAGAGCAGCCTTCCAGTATCTGAAGGGGGCCTACAGGAAGGCTGGGGAGGGACTATTTACAAGGTCTTGTAATGACAGGACAAGGGGCAGTGGGTTTGAACTGGCAGAGGGGAGATTTAGACTGGATGTTAGGAGGAAGTTCTTTTCAGTGAGGGTGGTGAAGCACTGGCACAGGTTGCCCAGGGAGGTTGTGGCTGCTCCCTCCCTGGAGGTGTTCAAGGCCAGGTTGGAGGAGGCCTTGAGTGAACTGTACTAGTGGGAGGTGTCCCTGCCTATGGCAGGGGGTTGGAACTAGATGATCCTTGAGGTCCCTTCCAACCTTACCATTCTATGATTTCTCTTACACAAGAGTAGTAAAGACTGTTGGATGTTTCCTGTAACATGGACATGGTCTGTTAACTAGGATTTTGAAAATTGAATCTGTGTTCCTGCAGTAGCAGGGGATTGAAGACATCAAGGATTGGTTTTAGTGTCTCCTGATTTTTTTCCTCTAGGATATTGTAACTGTGACTGTAGCAGTTCACTACTGGCTTTTAAGATTGCTGTGGACTGCAGGGCATGCAGGCAGGAGTATTTTATGGGCTGTAGTTCAATTGCTTTTCTGAAGATCTTGCCTGATTTTAATCTCTTCTGCAGAAGACAGGACTCATTGATCCAAGTGGCCTGTCCTTGTGTTGGGGTGTTGTTGGAGCAAAGAAAAAGAGGGCTCAGAGTAGGTTCAAAGAGGGAGGAAAAGAGAAACACAAAAGCTATTTTTCAGAAGGTACACCAAAAGCAGAGACTCTGCTAGAAAAGTGAAACTGATAATCAAGGTTTCTTACATGTCCTGGCCCCTAACAGGATCAGTGAAAGAGAATTCTGAAGTGATATGCTCAAAGTTAGTTTTTTATTTACTTATGAGTATCTAATATACAGGATCACTGTTAGCTTATTTAGAACTTTGATACATAGGTGGAAATTAAGTTAAATGTGGCTCTCAAGGTAACAAGAATACTTGAAACTTCTGCCAAATTTCAAGCCCTTTCAAACCTTTGTATTAGACAGTAGAAATAGTTAATTTCAAAGCCAGCGTCCACATATGAATATCTCCATGCCTGCAATGGTTTCAAATTAGAGAAGAGTAGATTTAGATTGGTTGTTAGGAACAAATTCTTTACCATGACAGTGATGGAACACTGGAAGGGGTTGCCCTGGTAGGTGATTGAGGCACCATCCCTGGAGATAGTTAAGGTGAGACTCAACAGGGCTCTGGGTATCCTGATCTAGTTGAGGATATCCCTGCTTACTGCAGAAGGGGTTGGACTAGATGACCTTTAGAGGTCACTTCCAAAGTATCTTATGATGAAGTGTGTGTATTTTCACTGTGCAATACTTGGTGGGCACCTTTTGACTCAGTGTGGAGTTGATGACAGTTGTAAACCTCTAATCTATTTTGAGGAATATTGACATGTCACATTGTAGATCTTTGTGGTGATGAGTAAGAGCAAACTCTTAGTTAAGCTAGGACTGTATTGATTTACTTGCATATGGGATGTGAAGGAAGTGGCAGTGAGTTTGACCCTCCTACATCCAAGGAGGACTTACCCATCCTCCAAGTTTCTAAGTGCAGATGTGACTGAAAAAAACAGCTGTCATTTGCAATCAGCAGGGACATTCAGTCCTCCTCGTGCAACCTGATTGCAACTTTCTCTTTATTGCACTAGCCTGTTAATCGTGATGTGGCAATGGGTAGTACCTGTGAATAGTATAATAATGGTTGCATGGATACAGGAAATTCTACCCATCTCCCTTTTATAGTCTGTCCTGACTTAGAGCACATATTGTACGAGCTGAAGTAGCTTTCTGAGTCTGATGTATTCTGTCAGTCACCTTTCTCTTTCTGAGATTATTTTGACACTTCTAATAGCAAACTTAGATAAAATGCTTTGAAGGTTGGATTTTTTTGTTCATGATTTTTAAAGATTTCATCTGCTCTGTTTTCATTCTTTGCTTAGAATACGATGATAGGTTTCCATATTGTAGTATTTTAAATTAAAAATCCACTAAATTTATCAGCAGACAGCAGTTGTGTACAAGTGTCCTGATCTAACTAGATGCTTGCCATATGCATCGCTGCAACTGTGTGAAGAATATATTATCGTTTTCTTTGGAGTTTCTGTGTTATTTGTGGGATTTGCTTTAGTTTCTCCTTTGAGGATTGTGCTGTCCCTCACTATCTTTTGGTGGCCTGGCTTTCTTGTCATGGTACCTCCTCACCAGCAGGCAGCATGCATGCATGCAGTAGCAGGGTACACCCACCTAACACTTGTATTGTCTTGCTACTGAAGCAGCAGTACCCCCTTCTCCTCTCCTATCTAATGAGTTTCTTCCTTCATTTGTTGATGGATTAAGAAGTACATACCTATCTCCTGAATGTGTTCCATCTGCATGTATCCTAGGAAGACTTCTGAAACTCAGAAGTGCAGATGTAATAATGGAATGGAATGTTGAGAACAGCCATTTTCACTGTGATGTAGAATAAGGAAACCAATATTTGAGGATTGTTAAATATTCTTTATTTACTAAATTGCATTACAATTTCATAGAATCATAGAATGGTAAGGTTGGAAGGGACCTCAAGGATCATCTAGTTCCAACCCCCTGCCTTGTCCAACCTGGCCTTGAACACCTCCAGGGAGGGAGCATCCACGACCTCCCTGGGCAACCTGTTCCAGTGCCTCACCACCCTCGCTGGAAAGAACTTCCTCCTAACATCCAGTCTAAATCTCCCCTCTGCCAGTTCAAACCCATTGCCCCTTCTCCTGTCATTGCAAGACCTTGTCAGTAGTCCCTCCCCAGCCTTCCTGTAGGCACACTTCAGATACTAGAAGGCTACTCTAAGGTCTCCTGGAAACCTTCTCTTCTCCAGGCTGCAGAGCCCAAACTCTCTCAGCCTGTCCTCATAGCAGAGCTGCTCCAGCCTTCTGATCATCCTCACGGCCCTCCTCTGGACCCGCTCCAACACTTCAATGTCCTTCCTGTGCTGAGGGCTCCAGATAGGGAGCAGACCGATAGGAACAGTTTTACTCATAGCTTGCATCTCAGTGCAAGCACTTCGTCACATTCTGCATTCAGAATCTGCCATGTGTGGAAAGTGAATCAATGCTAAATATTTTGAACAATAGAAAGAGTGACTTCATACAGAATTTTACTTAACTTCCTGAATATACAGCAGATGTTAGCCAGATGCCAAGAGGTACATCAAAATAATGTTCCTCACTTGGCATAGTAGGCAGCTTCAGTGGTCCAATTTGTTAAAATGATTGCCACAGAGCAAGAAAAATACTAGAAAACTTGTGAGAGCGAAATTCCAATTGCAAAACAACTAGTCCTGCTTTTGGCACATTGTACACAACCTTTGGAGTGTTTACAATTATTCCAAACTGTCTGCACTCAAGGTAGTGCAATTCAGACATCATCCTTGCAGTCTGACATAGTGTTCCCCTCCCAAAAGAAGCTTCTTTATATGTAGCTACACACAGAGTAAAAAAAAACTTCTTTATATATAAAAACACACAAAGAAAAAAAAAAAAAAAAAAAAAAAATCCTACTTAACAACTTTTAAATCTGAAAGTTGTTGACATTTTAAAACACCTGGAATATAGATGGCTGGTTTATAAATAAATATCAAAGCATAATTTTCTGGTTTTAAACAATAATCTATTAAATCTTTGACTTAGTGCTCAGAACTAGCTTTTTTTTTTTTTTTTGTCATATGAAACATTATGTAGCAGAAATATAATGTTTTTTTTTAATTCAGTTTACAATATAATGCTTTTTTAATTACTCAGTTTACAAAACATTATAGACTAAATCTAAATTGTGGATAAATCCATTTATTTTTAATCAGAACTGTAAAATTTACATCCCTTCATCTCCTTTAGATGTTGTATTCCTAAGCAGCTGATACTTGATGTATTGTAGCTGACCTTTTTAGGCAGTTGTCTTCCAGAGAAAAGGAAGATATTAACCCTGTATGATATCTGACAAGACAGAAACTTCTTTATGTATAAAATAACTTGTTTGTTGAAAGTTACCTCTGTATTAAAAAGCCATAGCTCAGAAAAATATCAGAAGTTGAACCTGGAAAGCACTGATTCTGGCAATGTCAGTTCTCTTTCCTTAAAGTCAAGTATTCTAGAAGTCTTTTTGGGTGCATGAGCATCTGCAGGGGGAAAAAATGAAGATGGCAACCAGATGATAGAATCATAGAATCATAGAATGGTAAGGTTGGAAGGGACCTCAAGGATCATCCAGTTCCAACTCTCTGCCATAGGCAGGGACACCTCCCACTAGTACAGGTTACTCAAGACCTCAACTGTGTATCAAATGGAAGAGGCTTAAGGAGTGCTTTGTCTCCTTATATACGTGTCATGAATTCATTTTGCACAGTGCCACTAACTAATTTTGGTATAGTGGAAGGAATAATGCATGCCATTATAATTGCTTTCCTAATATGCTCTGGTATAGAATTCTGTGTAAATAAACATGTGCCAAGGTTCTCAGCAAACTTTGCAGTGTTTCTGAAAGTACAATTTTAATACAGGACATTTATTAAGGTTAATGTACCTACTGCTGATATTTCTGTCATCACAGGTGAGAAGAAACAGCCATTGATAATTTGAATATTTAGTGTATATATATATATTTTTTTTTTTTTTTAGATCCTACTCTGTCTATATTTTTTTATTTACATTTATATACTTTACAACAAATAATTGAAAATGTCAATATTTCTGAGAATATTTCTCTCATGCCTGAATCATCCTGTCATAACTTCATCTGACACAAGTTCAATTAAGAGTCGTGGATGAGTTAATCATAGGAGCCCTGCTGTTTTTTCCAGAAGAAAACAGTTGTTTCTAAAATGCATATTGCTGTCTAACAGTGAAAATTGTTTTCCAAGCTCAAACAAGAGTCATAAGATGGAGAATATGATGTTCAGTCTTTCCTGTGCTTTGACTTGCTCAGATTTACTGTTCTCCCAAATCTTAGTTCTCCTGACAACTCACTTGATCTTTTAATAATTCAAAACATGATTAATTAGATGCCTGCATACAGTGGTATAACATGACAAACTGAAGATTGCTGAGGCATTTATAAGTAGCTGATTGTTTTAATGGACTATTCAGATACTTCAGTCTCCAGGAATCTTGTCTGACAGCTTCTCTGTGCATTATAAGATGAATTACACAGAAGAAGAAAGTTTTCCATCTCTCTTAGCCATGCAAGTGTGTGTACACACATTTGTGTGTGCATCATTTGTGTGTCTCAAGCTGTGCCAGGGGAAGTTTAGGCTCGAGGTGAGGAGAAAGTTTTTCACTGAGAGAGTCATTGGCTACTGGAATGGGCTGCCCAGGGAGGTGGTGGAGTCACCGTCCCTGGAGGTGTTCAAGGCAGGTTTGGATGTGGCACTTGGTGCCATGGTCTAGTCTTGAGGGCTGTGGTGATGGGTTGGACTTGATGATCTTTGAGGTCTCTTCCAACCCTGGTGATACTGTGATCTGCTTGTAGCTGTGCAGTGAAAGTAATAGCTGTTTTTCCTCTGAACTAATAGATCCAATTAATGTATTTTCCTTTGTCACAAGTATATTTGACCACTGTTTAAGGCATTGTTGTAAGGAAAATACCAGGAGAAATATGAGGAAATTTTAGTTTGTTGTAAACCATGGATAGCTCAAGTGTTTAGAATAGCAAAGCAGTCATGCAAAAAAAGCAACGTGGGCAGTACCTAAATAACTACTGCATTTCTGAATGTTCAAAATCAGGATCAGTGTTCAAAATTAGGATTAATGTTACACAGAAAATAAGTACAATTCAAAAGATCTCACATAAAGGAATCATATCTGTGATGACAGTGCTGTGTAACAGAACCATCTAAAGTAACTTTTTAATGTATAACATCACACTGAAGTTTACCCAATCACACACACACACACACACACACACACACACACACACACAAAAAGACCAAAATTAAAACCAGCTAAGATTCCAAAGCACAAATTGTGCTATTCATGTTTATTAAGTACAGTTTGAAATCTTGTCTGGGGGACATCTTGCCTAACTGTATATCTAATGCTGCTCAGTAAATGAGGAGAGTATTGATTGGCATATGCTGCTTAAATCGATCACCTTGACAGCCAGAATTGCAGTAATCTGTCAGTATTAATGACTGTCTTTCAAGCCTTGATACTTCTCCTTCGCTTGTCTCATCTTGCCTCACTTCTGTTTGAAGTGCATTTTCTTGCAACCTCTGTTTTTTGTCAGGGTAGGTACTTTTGTAGTGGGTTTTTGTCCCTTGAGTCCAATTTATTGGCTTGATCATGCAATTAGAGTTAAAATGCAACACCAGGGAGCAAAAGTAGGCAGTGTTCTGAGTAACAATTGGACCTCAGAGGCAGAGCAAGCCTGTTCTCAGCCATCATTTATTAGTTCCCTGTCGAAAGAATAGGACTGCTTTGCAGTGAGTAGTTCCAAAGCATCACTTTAAATGCCTTTGATTTTAACCACTAGAGACAAGTGATTGAACCAACGTTTGTGATAGGTTTTTAAACTCTTAGCTTAGTGTTTGTCATGTGGACACTTCAAACAGCTGCTAGAGAAATACTTGCAGATGTGTGTACCAAGCTGCTGGTGTTACTGCATTTTCATAGAATCATAGAATGGTAAGGTTGGAAGGGACCCCAAGGGTCATCCAGTTCCAACCCCCTGCCATAGGCAGGGACACCTCCCACTAGTACAGGTTTACTCAAGGCCTCGTCCAGCCTGACCTTGAACCCCTCCAGGGAGGGAGCAGCCACAACCTCCCTGGGCAACCTGTGCCAGTGTCTCACCACTCTCACTGCAAAGAACTCCCTCCTAACATCCAGTTTAAAGAGTTGAGTGTTAAAAGACTAAAAGCTGTGTATATATGAAGAATAAGTATCTACTATTGTGCATTGTCAATTGTGATATTTAAATTGGTGAGAAATGTGGGGAATCATTTGTAGCAAGGAAAAATGGCAGACATTAATGGCTGTGAGAGAGTGTGATGGATTTGGGTGAGCCGAATAAGATATTGGCAAACTGTGCCTGCATCGTTCTGCATAAAGTAATCAAGACAATTGGGGCATGCTTTCCAGTGCCAACAGAGGGATCAGGAGATGATAGGTACAAAAAAAAAAAAAAAAAAAAAAAAAAAATTAAGAGGAGGAGATGAATAGAATCTAGCACATTGGTTGTCTTCGTTCTCCTAAAGGTCTGTATTTGGAATAGAATGGTAAGGTTGGAAGGGATCATCTAGTTCCAACCCCCTGCCATAGGCAGGGACACCTCTCACTAGTACAAGTCCCTCCCCAGCCCTGAAGGCCCTGTTCAGACACTCGAAGGCTACTATAAGCTCTCCTCTAAGCCTTCTCTTCTCCAGGCTGCAGAACCCCAACTCTCTCAGCCTGTCCTTATAGCAGAGCTACTCCAGCCTTCTGATCATCTTCATGGCCTCCTCTGGACCAACTCCAACAGTTCTATGTCCTTCCTGTGCTGAGGACTCCAGAACTGCACACAGTACTCCAGGTGGGGTCTGACAAGAGCAGCGTAAAGGGGCAGAATTTCAGTTACCAAAGAAAGGAGTTATATATAATACCCATCAGCTTATAGAAGTGTCTAGCTGGAGGTGGAATGTACTTCATGTAACAGTATTCACTAATTAAACAGATCAAAATTATCACCAAAAATGATGGATGTATATAGCTTTGTGAAGCCACATACTTCAGAGAAAAACAGAATAACATAAAGCAAGGATTAAAAGTTAGTATTACATTGGTAATTCCAGTTACCATATGGTGGTCCAAAGGGCATGAGTCCTCATCACAGGAAGGCCAATCAAATTAATCTGCATGTACTTTTTAGACATTGAGAAAATAATTGAATTACTGATTAACTGCACCTGAATAGATCTGCGGGTCACAAATATATCTCTCTCCTTCTGAATGATTCTCCTCTCATACATAGAAGAATGCAGGCTATTAGAAAACCTTTTTATTTCTGCTTGCCAAACTGTAGTTAGCCTCCATCTGTTCTTGCCAATTGTGGAAAAAGGTCACTTTTCAGCAAAGCCATGCATTTCACAGAAGGTATGTGAAGTGAAATTTCACAGGGGACATGATGGATCCTGATTCTCAGTGATAAACCTTTGGGGCCAGCAGGGTTGGCATATGGTTCAGCATGATATGAAGGCTTGGGTTCCCTGGCTTCACTTCTTTGGCGTGGAACTGATAAAACCTGTCTCTAAAGTATTGTTTTGCTGGACACCAATCATGGGCAGCAGGAACTGCCCATTTAACTCTCTGTGGGAAGGAAGCCCAGGCTGTGTTCACAATAGTGCCATTGTAGTGCTGCAAACTGCTCTCAACAGCTTGACAGCACTAGGGAGGAGGGTAAAGGGGCTGCTTTACTAATTGCCCTTCAAAATAAAGAAAGGGGGAAGTAACTGAAAATTAATATTTGTTTTCTTCGTAGAAGAAGGCTGCCTTTGAGGTTTTTAAAGTCAATTTCACTGCCCTCTGAAGAGATTTTTAAGTAGGTTGTGTCATACAGGTGCTACAGCAACCCAGAGTAAGGAGAAAAAATTATTTTCAACTATAAAAGAAAAAAAAATTAGTTGTAAACTATATTGGTACAGCTTGGAATTAATGACAAAATTTCTCATGTGAGAAGTTGTCTTTGTTGCTATGTAGTGAGGGATGAAAAATTAATACACGTCTCTATGTGCAGTCTTTTAGCTGAACAATAACATTGTTAGTCTAATTTCATAACCATGTAATTGTACAGTTAGTAGTAATGGCTTTATGAAAGGCATTTCCCTTGTCATTTCTCTCATCAATATGTCTGTATGCGCAGAGAAAATATTTAAGATAGAAGTGCAAACATTTGAATGTATGGACAGTGGCCTTAAGTATTCATGCCAATAGCAGAGAGCAAAGAGCCAGTTTTGATTCTGTCATTTTACACTTGTCAATTTTGATTCCTTGAGTTAAAACTGATGTAATGCTGAGTGTTGGAGCGGGGAAAAAAATATCTGTTTCCCAAAACCTGAGGTTAGTATGTGGGGCTGCAGTTCCCCCTGGCCTGTATTGTTCCACATTATTCATGGGCTGAAGGGATGATGGCAGCATCTCATCATCTCATAGGCATATTTTTGGTGCAGTGTCCTTAGTAAACTGTTGGCCCTGTGCCTCCTCTGCTGCCTCCTGCAAACCGATTGCTGCTGAAGAGGGCCTGGAGCAGTGGCAACTGTAATGGGTATCAGTTAGCATGACACACACTGTATAGGTTCCTCCATTCCCATCTTGGATACATTAGTAAGACAAATCCTGTCTGCAAGTTGCAGTAGGAGCTCAATCTGCATGAGTGCTTCAGCACTCTTTGCTTCACTGTTTTGTTTTCACCTCCATAGCCTGTTACTAAAACATGGGCAAGCGTGGTATTTGTGAATACTGTCATTAGTCTTGTAACCACACAGCCAGTAAAGCTAATGAGTAATCTGTTTGTGTTGAGGTATTCATTTTTCTGATATTGCTAACCATTTGACCTTACCATCTTTCTAGTTTCATACTAAAATGCAGTTTAGGGTTTGTAAAACCAACAATATGCAATAAATGGTACCAAACCGGAGACTTTCTACGATATGTTTGTGTTCATCTGCTCCTGCTATATTTCAAACAGATAATTCATTGTATGCCCATTCTTCCTCTTACTGCAGAGTAGATTGTATTTAAGTCAAGATTAATGGATAGATTCTGATGTTAAAACCCAGTCTCTGAGCCTGTGATTCCCTAGAGGCATATAGTGCATTAGTTTAAGCCAATATGCTGCTTATCACAGATACTATGACACTGTCTTAAATGACAGTTTACTGTACTTTGTTACTGCTTACTCTGCTAATAAAATCACTATATTGTGTTCTTGATAATTAAAATATTAAATAGAAACTTAATTGGATTACTGCACATTTAGATACAGATAGTTCTTAAGTAATTGTCCACTGTAAAATTTCTGATACTCGTTTTTTTTCTCTCATGAGGTGTCTTCTGTCAGTGTCTAAACTTAGTACTTAGTTCAGACACCCCAGCTGAAGAAGTGCTGAAAAGAGAGCTGCAGTGGGATTTTTCAGTGTAGCTTTTCACTTGAATCTTGTTGAGTTTTAAATCCTTCCGTAAGATGCTTTCATTTACCAAAGTCCCTAAAATAAAATAACTTCTGAGTTCTGCAGAGAATTCAATAAATCTTGTTCATTCAGATTTTTTTTTTTCCTTAACTTGGAAATTGTTAGAAGTCTTGAGCATCAGTTTGTGATTTTTGCTGCATAAGCAGATGATCAGAATTACAATTCATTCAACTGAGTAAGTATATTTAATTTTATATGGTTATCTTTAAAAACCCCAACTTTATTCTCCAGAATTAAACTACATAAAAAACTGTACTAAAATTACAATTTGTTAAACCCCTGGCACTTGCACTTTAATTCTGCATATCTTTTAAAGTGCCTTTTGTTGAGGAGTTCGGTGTAGAGCAGTTACATTTTTCATTTCATAATTGAGTGTTTTAAGTGGTTAAGCATAGCCCAAATTTTATCCAATTCCAGCTTGTGTTAATGGTGCTACACTCACACTGCCTTAGCACCTGTTATGGATTTTGAGTCATCTGGCAGCCCGTGGGACTTAGATAAAGAAGTACCAGGTGTCCTGCCTGTCTCTTAATTGAGACACAGTGTAAACAATATAGACTTGGCAATATGGTTATAGGAATGGATTAAAGCCCAGCTTTGTCTGTGCTCATGAATCACAGCTTTTCCTTCCTAGATGATGTTTAAAACCACTGAAGAATTTAGGTAGCTGTAGGGTCGAATGGAACAACATAAAGATAATCAGTATATCAAGGATTTTCCTGGAAGGATGATGTTGCAGAATGTTAAATGTCTTGAGGTTTCTCATGAAAAAGTAAGCATCAATTATGACTTCTTGCAGAAATGTAGCCAATTTTAGAATGCTCACACAGTAAAAATGAAGATTCTTAGGCAAATTCAGATAAAGTCAATGCCTTTCAATATAGGATGTGTTAGTAAACTAGGCAGAAAGCAATAGGATTGACTTGGAAACACTGAGTGACTCCATGTTTGTGTAGCCTATGCTAACCTTGCAGGACTTTCAAGTATTTAACCAAAGGGCGGATATACTGAAAATAATGTCCTTTAGCTATAAGATTAGTACTTCTAAGTTAAAAAAAAAAAAAAAATCTAAATGGCAAACACATGTTTGCCCAATAACTTTTAATTTATCACAGACATGAAACTTTTTAGTAGTGTAAAAAAGGAAAAGTAGTTTTCATTATATTAATTTAAAGAATGATGCTGCTATGTGCATTGGAAATCAGTTACAAGATCTGGAATGATGTGATTAATTTGTATAGGTTTGTCCCTTACTCATGAAGAAGTACACCTCAGAAAGTGTCTCAGAAAGCCCCTTTTGCAGTTACAACTTGTGTTGAAGAAGATTTTTATTAGAGATGGTTAGACATTATGTTGTATGTTTGCTTAAATTCTACAGTCTTAATCTGTTACTTGTTTTGTACATTTATTTTCATTTTTTTAAATGAGATACCTACATGAATTAGTAGCTTATCATATATGCATTGCTTCTTTAAATTAGTGATTTTGGACAATTAACACTGAGTACCTTACACAGTTTTTAAATGTTTACATGAAATGCAACATAAAAGTCTGCTTCCAAAATAAAATTTTTATTCCTTCGAGCTTTCTGTTGCATTTTTATCAGTAAGAAAATACATTGTTGCTTTTTACTGCAAAAGTGCTGTCTCTGGTATTGAAAATGTTTTCAGGAGAGAAAAATCTCACCTGTTTAGCAGCATCAAGCATAGTAATTTTTTTTTCCTTCTTCTCTCACCTAAATCAATTGCATCAGGAGGAGAATGAACAGAATTCTGCTTTACAAATTGTCAGTGTTGTGGCTAAGTCCCGATTGTATTTGCAGAAGCTGCTTTCATTTACAACATAGCTGTGTAAACAGATGCATGGAGCAAAATGTTTATAGCCTGTTTTCAATTTTGTCAGTATTTAAAGAAACAGAAAATAACCCAGACTGACGTGAGGATATCAAACTGACTTAAGTAAACAGAAATTGTAACTGGGGGAGGGGAAAAAAAAAATCTATTTGTATCCTGTGCAAACTAGATGTGGAAATCACTGAAATACAATAGATAGGGAGCACCATGATGCCACTTCTACAGACTCACTTTTCAGAACATAAGAGAACTTTAACTATTCCTCTCAGTGTGGCCAGTTGATACTGATCACCCACCTACATACAAACCACAGCTAGTTGCAGAGCTTCCAACGCTGGATCAATAGCAGCCCAACTCATCCTTCATTCTAAGAGCCAACAAAGAGTACAAATTGCTGTGTCTCAGTGTGAGTTTGGCTGGTTTGACAGCCACTGCACAATCTCTTCTTTTGGAGTGTTTTTTTTTTTCCCCAGAAAAAAACCTCCACATCTCTGATGCGTGGGTTTTGTCCTGTCTTCCTTTAGATGTTGTTTTTTGCTATAGCTAACTTTTCCTTTCAGCTTCAATAAAACCTTGGTCCTAACCTGCGCTTGTTGTCTTTTTAAGGGAGGCAAACCTCCTTTCACATTTTGATGCTAGGAATTGTATTTTGCTAGGGAAAATCTACCCATTAGAGTGGATGCTTTCACCACTTTAAGTCGCTCAAACTATAGCAATTAATTATGTGGAGTCAGTCACCAGCAAATTTGCAGCTGACACCAAGCTGGGGGCTGATGTTGCTGGGTTGGAGGGCAGAAGGGCTCTGCAGCAGGACCTTGACCGCCTGGACAGATGGGCAGAGTCCAAGGGGATGGAGCTCAACAAATCCAAGTGCCGAGTGCTGCACTTTGGCCACAACAACCCCATGCAGAGCTACAGGCTGGGGTCGGAGTAGCTGGAGAGCAGCCAAACAGAAAGGGATCTGGGGGTGCTGATTGACACCCACCTGAACATAAGCCAGCAGTGTGCCCAGCTGGCCAAGAAGGCCAATGGTATCCTGGCCTGCATCAGGAATAGTGTGGCCAGCAGGAGCAGGGAGGTCATTCTCCCCCTGGACTCTGCACTGGTTAGGTCACACCTTGAGTACTGTGTCCAGTTCTGGGCCCCTCAGTTTAAGAAGGACATTGAGGTGCTTGAGTGTGTCCAGAGAAGGGCAA
>VWZE01017357.1:586-36288 GCA_013396675.1 Eubucco bourcierii | reverse complement strand
GATGGAGTCACCGTCCCTGGAGGTGTACAAGGCGGGTTTGGACGTAGGTCTGTGGTAATGGGTTGGACTTGATGATCTTTGAGGTCTCTTCCAACCCTGGTGATACTGTGAATACTGAGTTTGCACACCTTTTTCAGACTAGGGAGAGAGAAACTTAAAATCTCTTACCAGTATATGCTATTTAGTGTGTGTCTCTGTTTCTTTGTTTCCTTTGGCCTTTAAAATCTTTGGAGCACTTTTGTGTGTCAACAGTACTACAGATTTGGTTCTTTTCTAGAGCAGAAGAGTGTGCATCCACGTTTGCTGTGGGGGCAAATGTAGTAAACAAGAGGGTGCCATTTTACATAGCTTTTCATAAAATACTATTCTCTTTTCTATAAATAGTGTCTACATGCAGTTAAAAAAACCTCTTGCAACTGTCCATTGATCCCACAAGCAAGTATTTCTGGATGGAAGATTTTCATTTTCCATTAAGGATAGAGCGATGCTTTGGTTTCTGCTTGTCTAAATTATTTTCCAAGTGCTTGGCTCACAAAGTCTTCCTTTCTACAATCATATCAATATATATTGACTTCTTAGATGATTTTGCTAACAACTGGAAGTGCNACCCTTCAGCTTCACTTCACTCACCAGCCCTTCCTTGCATCCTACAGGATGCAACTGTACATGTATTTCTGATAGTCATTTGTAATTTGACGTGAAAAAGTTCTTGCTATTTAGAAATGCATTCTCTGCCTATCTAAGAGATATTTCTAGTCAAACATCAAAACCTCTTCTTTTACCTAGCAGTGTAATCAAAGATTCTGAAGTAGTACATACTGTCTGTATTTTGGATCATATATTCCACTGTATAGTTATGTTCTAACATATTACACCAGTGTCCACACATATATAAATACAGAGCATCAGGAGATGAGATTTGTGAATAAAACTTTCAGAGTGTCTTATTTTGCTTTTGCTTTATTTTTTCTGAATGAGAGGCACAGTAACGGGGTGGGGGTGGGGGGGAAATCCCAAAGAGCCCATGTTTTGAATCCCTTTTTCCAGAAGGGAGGAAAAAAAAACAAAAAAAGATTACAAAAAGCAACTTACATTATCAGCACTGGACTTCACCAGCCTCTCAGCAGGGGTGTAGGAATGCTTGCAATGTTGTTGAGCTTGCAACTTGGAACTTCGTAGTTCTGGGGTGTTGCTTGAGCTATAATGATCTTGATGTATTTTAATTCATCCAGGTATCATTTTCAAGTTGTCTACTAAAATGGAAGCTGAGGCATAACATTTTATTGTGCTGTCTGAGGTGATATTTTCTTTTGACTTTTGGAAAAATACCATTTCTGCCATTAGTGACTTCACAAATGCATTGCCTTTAAATTCTGTTGAACAAGTTAAATACTGATCCAGCATTACAAATATTACACCATTTTAATGTATTAATGAACTGTGCATCACTTCATCCCTTTAAGTTTCTTCATTGAGGAGGATCCTCAGCATTCATCCTTCCTTCCAGAAGCTGCTGAAGAAATATGTCTTGATGAAACATTCTTTTTTATCTTCTTATTCTATGTCTAAACAGTCTCAAGACTTATGGAAGTAGTCCATTGATCTGGTCCATGAGTCTAAAATACAGGTCATAAAAATCTCCACACAGTAGATGCATAGTTCTTAAATGCCTCTGAAGTTCACAGGTGTCTAAAGCTTTCACTGCCTCTTTTCTCTGGAGATCTGCTCCCTTCAGCATACACTAGAGCTGCCTAAGGCACTGATTATTCTGAGTAACCAAATGCCCAGTTCATGCCTCTCTTTAGCCAACCAGTAAGTAGATATTTGCTCATCTGACCTGCAAAGCACCAGTGTAAGAGTTTTGAAGGTACATGCACTCAAGTGCAACAGGAGGTTAACACCCTAGTTATGTCAGGCAGCCAGGAAGTAAGAGAACAGTGTCAAATTCTCAAGCCACATCTCCTGCCTCTTACAAAACCATTCTAACCATTGGGACTGAGGACATTTTGTAATCGGGCACACTCCGTTCAGTGCCGAAATTGCTCTTCCTTTCATAAAAGATCTCCTCTGAATCACAGGGAAAGTACATGCTGATCTCTGTAGCCTAATGGTTATGGTACTTTCCTGGGAGAGGAGAGTCCTTGGATTCCAGTTCCTGCTCATGAATCATTTGTTATCAGATGATCTTCGGAGCAGGCACTAGGATTTTTTATTCTCCAGCCCTTTTCTGAATCTACCACTTCGGTGTTCTGATAGTAGCTGGATCATGGAATTGTGAAATGCCATATCCTTAAAGCCTTGGAAATCTTACTTCATATTAAAACTTCTTTTTTTCTGCATTTATTCCAACCTCAGGTTGATGAAATTTAGTATTGGTGTTCCCTGGATTATTATAACACAGTAATCGTGCATCCACTCTTCTTCTACTGCACCTTCTCCTTCCCACCTTCTCCTTCCCACCTTCTCCTTCCCACCTTCTCCTTCCCACCTTCTCCTTCCCCTTCATCCACCGCAAAAAACTAGTTAAAGTTATTATAATGTTATGCAATTCTGAAACTGAGAAGTGTGAATACGAAGAACAGAAAGAAAACATGTAGTCACAATGACACAAGAAATCTGTGGAAATGCCTAAGAGGAGACTAATTCAACAGAAAGACTTGAAAGATGGGAACAGTAGAAGAAGCTGAACAATTGGAAGTATGGAATGTTGTGGGGATTCCATGGTTAAAATTGCAGGAAAGGAGAAATAAAGAGTGAACAACTAAAGATGTGGGAAATGTAGCAAAAGCATTTCCTTACCAAATTGAAGGAAGACAAAACTATGGATAAAAGAGTTGGCAATGTGAGGGAATTGTCTTGTGTACAAAGGGTGGTGGATGAAGATGCAAGGAGGAGAGCTGGTTTCCTGTATTATAGAATCATAGAATGGTAAGGTTGGAAGGGACCTCGAGGATCATCTAGTTCCAACCCCCTGCCATAGGCAGGGACACCTCCCACTAGTACAGCTCACTGAAGGCTTCATCCAACCTGGCCTTGAACACCTTCAGGGAGGGAGCAGCCACAACCTCCCTGGGCAACCCATGCCAGTGCCTCACCACCCTCACTGTAAAGAACTTCCTCCTAACATCCAGTCTAAATCTCCCCTCTGCCAGTTTAAATCCATTGCCCCTTGTCCAGTCGTTGCAGGACCTTGTAAATAGTCCCTCCCCAGCCTTCCTATATTCTTGTGGCACATCACTATCCTTAGCGTAGACACTAGCCTCATTATGCTGAGTTAGATTACAGCACAAGACAGATGTTTGTCCTCCAGAAATAAAAAAGCTAAGTGTAAAATTGAGGACAACAAAGGAAGGCAGATGCAAAAACAGTAATAGACACCACGACTAGTCTACACAGCAATAGACTTCCAAGGTGTTTTCCTTTTGTTTTGATAAACATCATAGCAAAGTGGAGAGTTTGAGAGGAAATTGTTTTGTGGACAAATGTTAGGCATAAGAAGCCACATGGAAGAAAGAATGCTTGTCAAAAAATGTCAGGGTGAGTGAGAGTGGCTGCCTGCATTAACTGACTGGAAACAAAGCATGGTTTGGATAAAATTGATCAAGCAGCTGTGGACTATAAAGTTGTTCTAGACTGATGGCAATATCTGAGGATGCCTCCTCTGGGCAGTGTTTTCAGAAAGTGGTCTTACAGTGCTCTGAGTAGATATAAGGCGGAATAGAAATTTGTTGAGGCCATTAAAAAAAGGATATGGCAGTAACAGATTTTCTAGACAGTGGCTCTTACTTTAAAAGTCATTTCTTGGATTATACAAAAGGAATGTGCAAGATGTAGATGTGTTCTGCCATAGGAATCTAAACAGAGCTTGAGATCATAATAAAAGTGATGCCGTCAACAACGACGGAAAGCTGTTAGGTAAAAACATGAGATGTTCTTATTCGTATAGAGTGTAGGTATTCTTAGGTGATCAGACAGCCAGATTTTCAGTGCTTGTTCCCAAGTGCAAATCAACAGGTCTCCAAAAAAACCCTGCATGGTTACAGTAGTAATGGAAAGTGCAATATTTTCAGTATTTGTAGAAATAACTGGAGGTTTAGTGAACAAGTGAAATGGATTGTAGTGCAAATGAAATTTTAGCTGGAGTGACTACAACCTGAGTGATCTATACATCTGCAGCTCCAGAATTTTTTTTTTCTTGCACTGATTGCATTTTTTTAGAACAATATCTTCTGAAAAGGTACAATGAAGTAATTAGAGTTTTTGTTTGTTACACCTTTTGCAGATTATTTATCTGTGAGTTTTTAGCTGACAGGTTTGGATGAACCCCTGTGTAATTAACGTATATCTTTCTATCTCTTAGCCTTTTTATCCTTTCTCACTTGTTCCAGTTAGCACCTACTTCAGATGCAGAAAACTCACTCCCTGTGCAGAGTCTTTCTCCATTGGTTCATCTGCACATCCTTCCCATTCCATCTTAATTGCCAATGCCAGTGGCAACATCCACTGGCAGTAAGAATACAGCTCGCATCGCCCTATTATTAGTAGCCATTGACTTTGTGTGCACCACTCAATTTCTAGGTGCTAATAACTCTTCCCTAGAGAGCAGCATTTTAAAGAAATAAATGTCTAGCCTATTAGAAGTAATGTAGAAATTAACTACCATGGATTTCTGGTCACTCTTGCAGATAGTTGCATTCAAAACCAGAATAGAACTAGGTTGTCTCAGCCACAGAAGCATAAGAATTAAACTAGTAGACTTAAAATAGTAGAATGTGAAGTAAAATAGTAGACTTAAAATAGTAGAATGTTCTGAAAGTGCAGTAGAATGTTCTGAAAGTGTAGTAGAATGTTCTGAAAGTGTACATGAATAGAAGATAAAAGTATCTCAGTCTGAGCTCCTCAATTTCTTATCTATAAAAGTAGCTTTTCTGAGGCAAGTGTGTCCTTTTTTTTTTTTTCTTTTTTTTTTAGTGCAGAATGCAGCAAGCTTTGGACAGGGCATTTACATCAGATTTTTTTGTTTTGTTGTTAAGTGTACCATCTTTAACAGATGGTATTGTGGATTCCCATGATGAGCAGCAACCTGGCTAGCTGAATGACTTTTTTCTGGGTATACTAAGTGCTTATTTGAATCCGATTTATAGAACTGATGGAAGCATGTCCCTTCCACTGTGTAATGGAAACATCCTCTCAGTCAGTATCTGTGCTGAGACTTCTTTATTTGTTTAGGAGATAGGTACCTAGATTGAATTGTCACATTCAAAGCAGTAACTTTCCTTCATTTTTGTCTTATTTGTGTATAAGCTTTGGATATAATAGGATAAACTAAAAGGTTTCCTTTAGGGACCTCTGAAAGTAGAGCATTTTGAAAGCAGGTAGGTGTCTCCACCCTACTTTTTCATGAAACATTTTACCCATTCAAGCAAGACTTTTAAAAACAGCTTGTTTTGATAGGAGCCTTTTCTCCTGTGGGCCTTTAGCCTTTGCTTCCTGGCAGTACCTTCAGTGCGAAAAGAGAGTGATCAATTGGGAGACTATCAGTGCCAGCATGCATAGAGTGATAAGTTAACACACCACTGGGAATTTCTAGGGCCCACCAAGATACTTCACTTCTAATGTGCTAACAAGCTCATTTTTCTACCTCTTGCCTCTTCAGTTATTTTTTTTTCTCAGAAGAGCTTAGAAGTTGAGTGCATCAGACATAATGAAAAGCTCTGTAGGAGGGAGAAGCAATAACCCCATTTTTCCCTTTTCAGCCAAATAGAAAATTAGTTTCTGGTAATACACAAAGGCCAGTATTTTTTGTGCAAGGGGCACTGCTGTGAATCAAAGGACTCTATTAACTGCAGAAAATTCAGCAGCTGTGAATCTCCCCCAATGAAAAAAGTGCTTTTCAACAAGTTGTGAGATACGTAGTATTATTTAGACTTCAACCATCAGATTCATCCTCTACTACTTATACATAGCCTTCTAAAAACTGCTGTATTACTTTCCTCTGGTAAGGCTCAACACTGTGTTTATCCTCTAACCTAAGCACCATTACAATTGGAGACTTTTATATTTTCTCTTGTCCCAGTGCTTCTGATATAACTTCTCCAGACAGATTTTTGCTAAGGTTCAGGTGTCTCAGAATCCTGAAAGAATTCAGAACGTGGATTTTCAGAGGAAAAATTATTTCCCAGTCTCACTATGTGACCAAGTTGTGATCTAAGGAAATACAATGAAGATTATTTCATTCACTAGAAGCTGTTTTCAGATAATATATTCTCTATACATATTTCAGATAATATATTCATTTCGGATAATATATTCTCTATGTGCCCTCCTATGAGGACAGGCTGAGAGAGATGGGGCTCTGCAGCCTGGAGAAGAGAAGGCTTCAAGGGGGCCTTAGAGTAACATTCCAGTATCTGAAGGGGGCCTACAGGAAGGCTGGGGAGGGACTATTGACAAGGGGGTCTACCTTGATGAAAAACTCAACATGAGGCTGCAGTGTGTGCATGCAGCCCAGGCAGCAGCCGAGTTCTGGGCTGCATCAAGAGCAGTGTGGCCAGCAGGGCAAGGGAGGGAATTCTGCCCCTTTACTCTGCTCTTGTCAAGGCCCCACCTGGAGTGCTGTGTGCAGTTCTGGAGCCCTCAGCACAGGAAGGACATGGAAGTGATGGAGTGGGTCGAGAAGAGGCCACAAAGATGATCAGAGGGCTGCAGCAGCTCATCTATGAGGACAGGCTGAGAGAGTTGGGGCTCTTCAGCCTGGAGAAGAGAAGGCTTCCAGGAGACCTTAGAGTAGCCTTCCAAAACAGAAAGGCTGGGGAGGGACTATTGACATGGTCTTGTAATGACAGGACAAGGGGCAATGGGTTTAAAGTGCCAGAGGGGAGATTTAAACTGGATGTTAGGAGGAAGTTCTTTGCAGTGAGAGTGGTGAGACACTGGCACAGGTTGCCCAGGGAGGTTGTGGCTGCTCCCTCCCTGGAGGTGTTCAAGGCCAAGTTGGATGAGGCCTTGAGTAAACCTGTACTAGTGGGAGGTGTCCCTGCCTACGGCAGGGGGTTGGAACTGGATGATCCTTGAGGTCCCTTCCAACCTTACCATTCTATGATTCTATACATTTTTTTTTTCATATTTAGAGATGTTGCAATGTCTACTTTAAATTTACTGTGCAGAAAACTGCAAAAAAAGCTTTTGTGGGGAAAGTTCTGTAATGGTTGAAGTGTAATTTTATAAACGAAGATGAAGGGTGTTGTGTCCAGCTTAAATTTGGGGCTGAGAATTTTGTTGCTTGTCCTTTACTGGAAATATTATTGTTACAATAAAATTGTATTCCATCATAGAATCATGGAATCATAAGTTTGGAAGGGACCTCAAAGATCATCTAGTCACTCGTACTACAGTTTTTATGTTTGGGTTGCTAAAAGATGTGTGCACAATTCATATTGCCCCCATTTCACAGGTGGTGAAACTAAGTCAGAAAAGTAGTTTCCTCACTGTCCCCCACAAAAAATAAAATAAAAAAAAAAAAGTGCTGCAAACCTGAAATCAGGACCCTGAACTTTCAAGAAACTGATTTGTGGTGCATTCCTCCACAGCATGATGATTTGTTTGGGGTCCTTTTTCAGAAGAATGGAACTGTGTGAGGAGAAAATTATCTATCTCCTAAAAAAATATGAAGGAAAAAAAGAGAAAAGTATGGAGAAGCATAAATGCCAGGGAAAATTTCTGATGGGTTTATGGTTCTGTGAGATAACTGGAGAAGGTCTCCCTTGTTATGTGTATTGAGTCCAGCTGGAGGACTTCAAAAGTTCTGAGGGGAAAGGTTAACTGATTTCCCAGTTCAGGAACTATACCACATGAAGTCAGCATGGTAGTTTCTCTTGATAATTGTATGTTGCTGCCTGCTGCTCTACATTTTGACAGCCATTTCCATAGTTGCTTTCACAAACAGCAGAAACAGTCTCTCTTTTTCTCGCTCTCTCTGTGCTAACAGCACAATCAGGCCTGCTGGAACAAGAAACCTGGAGAGGGTTCTTCAAAAGCAACAACACTTCAAGATACCACTCTCTTGTCAATAATATCAGAGAGGGAGAACACAGGGGAAAGGAAGAGGTACGGCATTTTGCTGTCAGTGCCCTGCCGACACCCTGTTAGTCAGGATTTAAGGGTCCTGCAGATTCTTTACAAATATTCTTGCTTGTTTTTACAGCACTGTTCATCAGGTGTTTTTCCCAATACTCACAATTTCTCTGTGTATTTATCTTAACTATGTGTTGGTGGTTTGTTTTTTTAGGGATTATGGAAGCGGTTTGATACGGAAAAGCGCAAAATCATTTACTTTGTTAATGCTAAGGTTATCTTTCGTGCTGTAGCAATGTTTTTATATTTGATTGAGTCCACAGTTCAGGCAAATCAGTTGCTTCAAAGAGTATTAGTGGCTGCTGTTTGAGGGGGAAAATAAAATGCAGAGAAATTTTGCCTCAGACATGAACAAAAGAGAGCTGGACCACGAGGCTTACAACAGTCATGTTTATCTTGCAGTTAATATTACATCAGCGCTTCAGATATCATAGTTACGTAAAGAATTGAAAAGAAATGTGTACAGTCACTGAAATACATGATATGCATTGAACAAAAACAAGAATTCTGAATTCCTAGGCACTGGTATTTAGCAGTTACAGTACATGTTGTAGATTCATCCTTAATTCTTGGCTAAACCAGTTATGAGGAGAGAGCACGATACCTGCAAACAATTGTTCAACATCATCTAGAGCCTACGACATTCGAGGATTTTGCTGCTCAAGTTTTCTGTCCAGCTCCTTACCACCACTTGCCCTCAGAGACAGGTAAGAAGTACAGTAAAGAACTGATTTTATACAATCTTACTCGAAATGCAGTATCCTTACTTATAAAGGCTAAACGTTCAGACCATTGCTCATCATTAAGAGTTAACCATTAATTGGAAAGAGTTTATATACATATTTGAGAATCTGGGTAAAGTTACCTTTAAATCTTTATTCTGCCTGACATTAAGCTTTGGCAAATTGCTTTAATACAGCACCCAGACCCTGTATTTTTACAGTGAGTTCTATGACATTCTCATGTGTAAAATCTCCATGGAAGCATTGGTACTCCTCCATCAGGGCTAGCTCAGGTGGATACGTTATTTAATCTAAGCACACCTTCCTCATAAAGTTTTAAGGCTCACCACATTTCTAGAATATGAAGGTTTTAAACTGGAAATCTGAGAGCCTTACAATCATCCATTTATTTCTGGGTTATTAGCTGCAACGTTGGTTTTAAGGTCAGTTTTGCTTTTCAGTAAAATACCTGTTTTATAAGGGGATACTGCATTTTCAGTTACTAATGAGAAAATCAGTAAAAGAAAATTAGTAACTCAAGGCCTTCCTGTTCTGACATTTCTTGAACTCCTTATGATTATTTCATTATTTTATTTCCCCTCTTTTTAGATCATTAAATATCAGTTCTGTTTATCTGAAGGTAAGACAAAGTGTCCCAAAAAACCCTTTTGTTCCTCTTACTTTTACTAGAACACTAAGCTTGTAACCAAATTGTATGCGAACTTCCCTCGTTTCCCTTGTTCACACTAAAAAAGAATTTCACACTGATTCAGAAATGACCTCTACGTCGTCTTAAAGTTTTAGTCTTTTACTAACCTCAGGTCTGCATGAAGCACTAACACTGGTTCTGGGATTAAGGTAACTAATGATAGAGGCAGTTGTTGAATGAGTAACACTTTATTGTGTCGACCTTTGTTTCTCAGCATGAACAAGTAGTACTGGATGGCAGTGGTGTGTTTTGTACCCTTGTACTGTCTTTCATCGATGTTGTAAGACATCCTGCAGTGATAACATAGGAGAGAAGAAGACTGTGTAACACTTGAAATCAGAAAACTTTAATGACAAACAGATAAAATTCTTCTGCAGAAAAGCTGTACATCTAAATAAAATAAATGTGAGAATAATTTGGCAAGTTACCTTAAAATTTGGGTTTCAGTTGCAGAAATATGAAGAAATAAATACTAAAATTACAGGAGTGCTGTCACAGGACTACAGAAAGTATGACTCAGAGATATTAAAACATTGACTTAGACTTCTTTGCTTAAAGGTATAAACCATAATTAGAATGGAAGTGCAGTTTCAAAATGTACTAAGTGGTGTAGTTTTGCTACTGTAGTTCTGCAGATAGTCAAGACCACAGAAGAACAAAATTTAAAGTAATTTAAAATTAAATAAATGGGTATAATAAATTTAATACACACATAAATACATATATAATTTAATGTATGGAAACATATGAATAGGAAAAATGTGTAACTAGAAAACATTTAAAACAAGAGCCAAGGATACCAGTCCTTGCCACATTTCCTACCTAATGCAGTCAATAAATATTCTACAGCAGACACTTTTTATGGCTAGTACATGTTCTAGGGCATTTACATCAGTTCTGCCTAGTCACTCTTCCTCTAGCCTCTCTTCCAAGTTAAGCAAAGATGTTTTCCTGTACTAGATTGGTGTGTTGGAGAACACTGCTCTACAGTGGCAATTCCTGTATTTAAGAGTTGTTGTAGTCATATGATCTGGAAAAAGATTATGATTTTTAGAAGCCTGATTTTAGACTTAACTTTTGTATCAAATGTAAGAATTTTCTGTAGGAGTCTCATTAGTAGGAGCTTGTGATGTATTTCACTTCTGCATATATGCATGTGTGTGTTTATGTACAACAAAGCATGATGTCCTGTCACAAGGCTCACATTCTTCTGGACCTTGCGCAGCACAGTGGAGCTGACCTAGTGGCAGAATCAAATGATGTGTTCCCAGACATGCTTGCCTCTAAGATTCCATTTCAACCCTGGGAAGCTGGAAATCCTTTGACAGTCCTGCTTGTAGCCTGAGGGGTGACCCTTGTTTGATGTAGAGCTCCTGTGGCTCTGTTACTCAGCTGTAGGACAGAGTGCCTGGAGCAGCATCACATCATCTGCCTCCACACTGGCTCAGAAGGGTGCAAATTCTAAGGCCTAAGGCAGGTATAAATTAGCACTGCAGTCATCTGCCAAAATCATTAGCCCAGGTTGTGGGGTTAGCCTGGAAACCACTAGTTTCTAGTTCTAGTGAAGGCAGACCTGTAAGTGAGGTGACTGCAGATGACCCAGATCTATGACAGACCACAACCCCATGAAAGAGTCCAACAGATGTGTTATTAAAGAAATAGATACTCCTAAGTTTCCAGGATCCCTTAAAAGATATGTAATAGAGCTCTGAATTGTGCCAGGATTACATGTAGGATTGGTACTAGTGTCCTGCCTGGGAATTGGTACTGGTGTCCTGTGGAGCGGGTCCAGAGGAGGGCCACAAAGATGCTCAGAGGGCTGGAGCAGCTCTCCTATGAGGACAGGCTGAGAGAGTTGGGGCTTTTCAGCCTGGAGAAGAGGAGGCTTCGAGGGGACCTGATAGTAGCCTTCCAGTATCTGAAGGGGGCCTACAGGAAGGCTGGGGAAGGATTATTTACAAGGTCCTGCAACGACAGGACAAGGGGCAGTGGGTTTAAACTGGCAGAGGGGAGATTTAGACTGGATGTTAGGAGGAAGTTCTTTACAGTGAGGGTGGTGAGGCACTGGAACAGGTTGCCCAGGGAGGTTGTGGCTGCTCCCTCCCTGGAGGTGTTCAAGGCCAGGTTGGATGAGGCCTTGAGTGAGCTGTACTAGTGGGAGGTGTCCCTGCCTATGGCAGGGGGTTGGAACTAGATGATCCTTGAGGTCCCTTCCAACCTTACCATTCTATGATTCTATGAATAAATCCACACATGTTCATTACCCCAAGATGACAAAATGTAATCTTGAAAATTTCTGACCAGCTACTAAAAATATATCCCAGTTATTTTGTTAAACACCATTTCATATATGTCTGTGGGTTTGGTTGGTTTTTTTCCAAAAATAAAAAAATAGTTGACCAGAGACTACAAAAATTTTCCAGCTTTTAGTTATTGGAACTTTGATTCTTAATCATGAAATAGCTTAGGTTGGAAGGGACCTTAAAGATCATCTACAACCTCCCTGCCATAGGCTTGGCTGCTCAATGCCTCATCCAACCTGGCCTTGAACACTCCCAGGAAGGAGGTATCCACAGCATCCCTGGGCAAACTGTTCCATCTCCAAGATTACAGTTGGTGAATATTTAATTTTAATAAAACACAGTTTCTGAGACCTGTAGAACTCTCATGAAGCTGCCACAACCTATCACCAAGTGTTGTAATGTTGGTGTGATCTCTTTGGCCAATTTCAACATGCCTTTTTTTTTTCATTTGAGCTGTGAGAATTGCAGCAAAGAGAACATTGCCCTCAGTAACAAACTCTGAGACTTTCCTCAGACTGACATATCCTACCAAAGGCTCAGCCCTCAGCAAAGTTAGTTTTCTTCCTTACAGTTGCTCTTCCATACGTGGGATTGTGGCTGCTGTTTTATCTAGATACTTAGTTTGCCCTGTCAAAATAGCTCACAGGTCAACCTTCCCATGGTTAATAACATCACTACAGTAGTCTTTGTGTACACTTTTAAAAAATAGACATTCATCTGCACTTAATCACAGAATATAGTTCAGTTGCCTCTGTAGTTTTCGTGCTGCTGCATGCAGCTATTGAGTAAGCCAGGTTTATCTAACGCTAGAGTAGGCTGAGGGCACTGTCAATGGTAAACTCAATGATATTGAAGGGCTTATTGATTCCATGATGCTAAGATTCTGAGCTTTGAAACTAACAGATATCTTGGGTTTGTTTTTTCTCTATCTTCTCCCCTCCTCCCCACCAAAGTAGGACCTCAGTACATCAAATCTGATAACAAAGAGCCCTCTCTACATCAGTCAAAGTATTTTTCTTGTGATAAAAGCATCAAACTTTTTGATCTCAACAATCATTCCTACATTTTTAAGCCTGTGTTCAGAATAGTTCTGCTGCCCCACTCTCAGGGATAGTGGGGATGCCATCACACAGGCAGGGAAGCAGGGAAATGTAGAGGTAAGATTCAACAGCCTGTGTCTTAATCTCTTTTGCTGCTTGCTTGACCTGCTCTTCTACTGTGTAGCTTTCACCTGAGAATCTTTTAGGCCCTGCAGTACTCCTTGACACCTGAGAATTGTGGTGCTTTTCTCATCATAGAAAGGTCTAAGCAGCACTGGAAGGATTGGGAGCTTTGCCAGAGGGTTTCACAAATACTGGTTGACAGAGTGGAAGAGGGTTTTTTTACTTAACATTTAAATTTCCAGACAGGTTCTGAAGAGCACTCTCAATGAACTTAGGCTCTGCCTCACTTCTGCCATTATTTTTTTTGTGTGTTATTTCTCATGTCTGACTCTTAGTTCTTTCACTCATACCTAGTTCCAGCCCTCCCAGGATTTTAGACCATGTTTTCCTCACCTTCTCAATCTTGCTTTGCAGCTGTTTTTGCAGTCTGTCTTTCTGCATCTGCTTTTCACTTCCTTTCCTCATTTCCCTAAAATTAGTGAGACACTTAATTGACTGGATTGTAGTAAGGCTCCACTGGGCATGATGGACAAGCTGGCCAGGTTTGGAGTGGAATCTTAAGAGCAACAAAGGGAGCAAGCTGTACAAAAATTGTTTGCCCTATCCCTAGAGATTAGTTGAGGTGTGCTGAAATATCTTAAAAGACCATCAAAATTTACTGGCATGCACAAATTGTATTTTCCTCTGTGGTCATTCTGAGAAATGACACTCAGGAAAATGTTGATCCAGACAAGATATGATAAAGCCAGAAGCACTGAGAGTAGTCTTACCCTGCAGCACCCTGTCAGGCTTCTGCTCAGTGAATTTTTCACCTCTTTCAAAGTCAGAACTAATGAATGAGATGAGATGAGTCATGGTAGTACGTATGTTATGATACCTCTCAGGTTCCTCCACTTCACCCCACTAAGTATGTAGTTAGGATTCCATTATACATTTAAATAGTTGATGTCTGAGTCAAACAACTAACATACCATTATTAGAATATCCTAGGATTTTCAAATCAAGTGTGAAAATGTCACATTTCAGCTTTGCTGATCCACATCCTCATTGAGAATCAATGGAAACGGCTTTCCATTATGCCCCAAAATATCATAGCTCATCAGGCTATGATATTTGTTGCTTCTCAAACCTAAAAGCTGAAAAATATTGATTATTTCCTTACATTTTTCAACATCTTAAAAATCTTAAGGCATCTATTTTGGTTATTTTATAGAACTTTATAATTGTAGGTCAATATTATGAATAAAGCTTTCCTATTTAACCCATTTTTTTTAATGTATTTTGGATAACTAAGTAATTTCATCATGTAGAGAGACAAAGATAATAACTTTTTACGCTGAAGATTTTAAAACTGTGAAGGAGAAAGAAACTGCAAAATTTCTATGTACTGTGTTTAGTGTCCACATCTGTGTATGTGCCTGTGTGTGTATGTATAGATAGATATATATATTGCTTACCTAAAACCCAAAGAAACTTAGTTCCTAATCAGGTGGTTGATTGTTGTCAGACTCTAGATATATTTAAACTGCCATTATTCTTCACTCTTCTGGTGTGATACATTCAGATGTGAAAATCATTTTAAATGGCTTCTGTTCTTCAGTAGCTCTTAATCAGTTCTTTGGGAAAAAAAAAAATAAGAGGGTGGGATGGGGAGGATGGAGATGATTCCATTAAATCTGTGCTCCTGTCTGCAAGAATTGGAAACAACGATGTTAAGGTACAACCAGAGTAATACCTGGGGAAATAACAGGGAGCTTTTAATGTTTTCTTTATCCAACCCATGATAAAATTTTTGCACTTGGGTTTGACCCTTTGGCACAGACTAACTTACTTAAATACTCTGGGGTTGTTTGCTTATGTTGATTTCAGGAGTCTCACATTGAGGCTGGCGATAATTTTAGCATACCCAATACTGCGAAACAGCTGGGGAGCAGAAGCTATATATCAAGTTGCCATTTGGTTTTCCTTCCCAGTTGTGTGTATGTGTGTATTTAACTGTTTTCACAGACTTGAAGCATTTCAGACAATGTTTAAGATATATCTCAGTTGCTATGAATAAGGTTGCTGGATCTGGATAATGTTATAGAATTCTTTTCTTTCTCTTTCTCTTCCTTTTTTTTTTTTTTTTTCTTTCTTGTAATGCTTAGTTGGTAAGTATGATGCCAGATTTCAGAGCTGTTGCTTCATTGCACATAACTAACTCATCACTCTCTTTAACCTATAGCATGAGCAACAATTGCATAATGAAATTCGAGGCTCCGTTTTCTGTGCTCATCTGTTAATACCCTTCAATCTCTGCGGTTCGTGTCTCATGTCTCACGCCTGTTATCTTTTATCTTTTCTCCTCTCCCTTCCTCACTTCTTTCCACTCCTCCTTCCTCATCACTTCTTCATTCTCAACAAAGAAAGAAATGCTGTGATATTTCTTCTCCTTCCAAAACCTCCACTAGAAAGCATTGGCCACATCAAGGTAAAGGGCAAAGGCTTGAAACGGAAGGTCTTTCACGCTAGCTGTGAATGGTATGCTGTGCAAAACAACGATGGTTATTTTCTGTTCTCTGACTTCCACCGTTTGCAATGCTTTAATTCCTTGTAAAATTAGAACAAGATAGAATTTCAGAAAATGAGAGTGCATGTTTCCCTGCCTGCCTCTTTCTGTAAGGCACAGTGAGTCAGGCATTATCATGCTTTTCCAGATTGTTTGGCAATGCAGTACCTAGTTCATGAACAGAATTACTGTCACCAGCTGGGGAACAAATAACAACCCTTTCTCCTCCCTGTCACTTCGACGGGTCGCGTCGGTTTGAAAAAGGAAGTACTGTGCCGTCCCCCTGGAGCAGGCAGGTGATGGACCAGGCAAGGAAGACAGACAAGTCACTAAATCAGAGGTTTATGACAGTATGTTTTAAATGTCCTTTTAGATTTCTTAACCTGATGACCTCATCTGATTTTTACCGAAATCTTTCAAAATAAATAATCAAACGTGAATGGGTTTTGCACCCCTTATATATAGAAATGGATACAGAGGGAGAGAGGTCTTCGGTTCTGATTATTGCATTATTATTTTAAAGAATTACCAGTAATAGCATGATGTGGAAGAAATAGCAAGTGATTTCTGGCTTACTGAAGTCAGCAGGGGGTTTCCCATTGAATTCTGCGGGACTAAGCTTCTGCCCATAATATGTACAGGTCAGAAGCGATCAGTGGCAACTGAGGTGGCCAAGTTCAATCAGGCTGTCAGCCTCTGTAAACAGCTAATTAAAATGCAATTCGATTTTGTGGGTTTGAGTTCATAGCATTAATTTTCTACACATGGGAAGGAGATTTTTGTTTCATATTGTCTCCTTTTCCTTCTGTATCTTTATGGAAGATTTGGAGGTGGGCTCTTTGTAAGGAAGAGCCTCGTACTCTTGCAGTGAGGGCTCAGGGCCCGCTGGAGGGTAGCTCTGGGCTAATGAACTACAAACCGTTATCTCAAATTCATCTTGTTCATTTTACAAAGAAATGTTAACATGTAATGCATCCAGTTACTATGATCTGTTCAAGCTTCTGCCTTGTGGGCCCTATAGGAGTTTGGATTTTGAAGCACCGACTAAAGTCGGGGTGGGAGAAGATGTTTTCTCTCCCGTTTGGCCCTTTACTCACTCCACCTCTTCAGCTGCATTCCTAGAGCTCCCTTCATGTGCAACAAGCTGTTAACCTTCATCTTTCTTTAAAGAGTGGGTTATTCTGGGTTGTGGTTCAAATAACTCCCAATCCCTGTAAGGGACTTGGAGGTGTGCGTTCTCCTGATTAATAGAATATGGCCCACTTCAGTGCTGCCTCAGTTACTGAGAGCATGGGGGTTCTGCAGCTCCATAGCTCAGTGGTTTCTGGCACTCTTTTTCTCTAGAGGTGGACTCGTGACAGTGGCTAGCTCCACGTTCAGTACTCTCACCCACAGCTGGTAAAAGACTAGGATGCTGTGGGAGAAACAGCAGCACTGAAATTCCTCTCTGCCCCTTGTGAGTAGACTCCACGCTGTTAATGTGGAAGGTGGCACTGACCTGTCTGGTTCTTGCTGTCCTCTGCAGGCTTCTGCCCAGAGACTCAGCCGGGAGAAACTCCAACAGCAGCAACAGCACAGGGGGATGGAACAGACTTAGCCTCTCCAATGTCTCCTCGGACTAGCAAGAGCCGTATGTCCATGAAACTGCGCCGCTCCTCTGGCTCTGCCAACAAGTCCTAAGTGGCGAGATGCCTGCAGCTTTCTAGTGCACAGCAATCAGCAGCCACCCTTCCCGTAGCAACTCACCGCTTTCTGTTGAAGGATAATGTCTCTAATGTGTGTGTGCCCGTCCCCTGCATACTCCCTTTTTGTATGTTTATTTTAAAGTGACACTGGAATTTTACTTTCATATTTTAGCTGTTGGATTTTTATCAATCTCCAAGTGGCCATTTTTTTCTTCTTTTTTTTTTTTTTCCCCCTTTTTTATTTTTTCCAGTGCAGTTTGTCCCTATGCACCTTTTACCTTCCTGGATGATTACAATATCTTAACAGTAGTTATCTTTAAGTCTGGTTGATCTCGAGTCGTATATGGAATTGGAGACTGCCGTTCGATTACACTATATTTATTGTGCCCCATTGCAATTTTCTCTGTAACAAAGAAAGAAGTTATGTACAATTTGAAAATGAATGTACAATTTTAAATTGAAATTGCATTTGTAAAGTCTTTTTGTCAGATGTCACAATGTTAATGCACAGGATGTGTACAGATTATTTATGTTAAGAATAAAACAGTTCAACGGCCTTTCAAGCATTACAGAGTCTAAACGAAATAACTTACTCCTAGCACCAATTCCTTTCTTCACAAAGCAACTTAATCATTTCATAACTGTGCAAGTGATGCCATAATCTATGCCAGAAAAAAAAAAAAAAATCAACTGTACTGAAACACTACTTATGCTTGGCTTCCAAATATTTTTATCATGTTTGCTTTTCCAGGTGGTAACAATAGTAAATGCCACCGCATTTCGTTATTTTTAGCCTTCATCACCAGGCTGCTGGGTCTTGCTGTCTATGCTTGTTTCTCACACTAAAAACAATTTTTAAAAAATAAAAAAAAAAAAAGGTAAAACAAACTTTAAAAAACAAATAGAAAAAAACCAAACAAACAAACAAACAAAAACAACCCACAAAAACCCAACCAACCACTTTCCTGATAGAAAGTCATTGCTCTGATGATGGGTACTAGGGAAGAAAAGGGAAATGTGCTCCGGGAGCCTGGCCTTGAAATGCTGACAATTCCAACCCTATGAGTGCAGATCAATGCACACGTTCCACCCTCCCAGAGATGTTTTCCTACAGAAGATGAAATGCTCTCATTTTGCGTCTGACAAACAACAAAAATACTGTTAACAAAATGGAGCATGGCATCTGTACTAACTGCATGTGTAAATATATGGGCAACAATAACAAGATAAATTATGTATTGTCCTTCATGTAGTATCTACAGATTTGTAACGGTTGAAGAGAAGACATGATATTTAATAATGCAATAAAATTATTCTTATCACCTTTCGTATATTAGTCATTCACCTCAGTGATTAGCTTCTGCCGCCAATTTCTAGAAGGGTAGTACATTACACACGGAGCAGTTCAGTGCACTACACAGCTTTGCTTAGTAGTAAAAAGTACACACATGGTCTTAGGAACCCTTCCCCGACCCATGGCAAGAGTGCTGTACTGAGAACTTTTGCCCAGCCATTGTAAATACAGTACACAGAGCTCTGCAGGTAGCACAAAGCGCAAGAGGTTCCCTCCTGCAGGCTGGTTGTTCAAGTGCTAATTGTAGGAGCAATTAATAGTCATCAGGTTTCTGTGGTACAGAGCCCTTCGTCTTTAACTCACAAGTGGAGAAAGTAGAGACCTTCTCCAGAGGAGAAGAAAACTTATTTAATTGTATAAGCTGGCATTTTTACCAAAGTCTCCCTTACCAACGCGTGATGGGAAAACGCCCAACTTAAAAATCCGGCATTTGAGAAGAACCGACTGCCAGTTTAGCCTCCTTCAACAGACAGCAAATTTGGCTGCTTTAGGTTATATTGTCTTAATTCATTTGTCCAGGTCCTGGAACTGAAATGAGAAAGCCTGTGAAGCACATTTAAAGCAGTTATTGCTTGCTTTCAGCATGATACATGTGAATCGTTTCTTGCGTGTAACAAAATATTTCAAAGTATAGAAATAATTGCTTTGCAGGATTCGATTGAAAAGGATTGAAATATTTTGCATGCTCATTTCAGAGAGAGTGTTGGAACAAAGGCTATGGCTGAGATCAGTTTTGCTCTTCAGAAATCACCAGCTGACCCACTTTGTCCTGCTTGAATTCAAGAAAAGTATGAGCTTTGTTTTAAATTCTTTATTGTATTTACTTGCTCTTACTTTTTGCCTCATCTGCCGTCACACGCTGAAGGAAACCCTCGTGTGGAAAACTTAGATAGATAGAATAAATTAAATAAATTAAATAAATAAATAAACCGTGGCTGAAATTAAAGTGGATGGGAAATTTGACATTAATTCAAAGCATTTGGCCAAACCACAGTTAAAGGCAGAGAATACAGACTGTGGCTTGCTTTGCTAAGGCAGATCTTGTTAAAGAGGAGGAAAGCAGCAACATACCAAGACACTTTCATGTTCTAATTTCAGCTGTTCACAAGACTTGGAGGAGCTCATATCAACAGCGCAGCTCATGAGACAGAGGGGTCAGAGGCTGCCCAAACAGGCCAGGTGCAGACAGGGACCTCCTGCTTGCCCGCAATGTGAGGGCTAGCAGGGCTGCATGCTGCTCGTCCTGACAGGCCAAACTGCCCTTCTTGCTATTGTCCATGTCGCACGAACAAGTGCTAACGAAACAGGCTTTGAACCAGGCAGCTGCCAGAGACATGCGATGTGCCTAATGCACGGTCGCTGGAGTACCGAAACACAGAGCGAGCGGGAGAGGCGTCCTTAGCTACAGAAGAAAAACACCTCGTATTTTAATTAAGCAGACAGCACGATTAATTTTCCATACACTTTGCTAGCTATTATATGACTTGACAGTGATTTAATTTGAACATAGACCTTCTCAACTATCTTAGTACAGAGTACAGCAAACAAAACACCTTACGATAACTTAAATGTTGAAGCTCGGGGGCTAAGGCTATTAAAACAAGGTCACCAGAGCTGGATTATTTTCTAACGAAAAATAATTTCTCTTCTTAAATATTGTATTTACAGCTGTACTTCGAGAGTCGCTATAGAGGATGCACTTCCAGTGGGCTGGCACCCAACTCCCTGACATCGCCCGCATCCCAGCGGATGCCAGCCAGAGCCCATCTCCTTTCTGCTGCCGCCAGCCCAGGGTCGTACCCACCCCTCGCCAGCCGCCCTCCGGCTCCCACTGCTCCTGTGACGCCTCTCGCCCTTGCAAGGCTCGGCACAAACGCTGCCAGCCGGGCCCGGCAGAGGCGGCACGCCCGTCGGCTGTGCTGGTACAGGGGAGTCTCGCTACCCACCGGCAGGACAGGCAGGGGCCCGGGAGTCCACGGGAGGCTCCTCCGCCTTTGTAGCTGTGAGTACTGTAGGAATTACAGCATGGGGTGGACTCGGTCGGCTCGCCTGGGCTCCCGAGGTGGTTCTATCGGGGGCGGCCGCGGCCCTAGCAGCCCGGACGGACAGGCACCTGAAGCAGCAGGACCTGCCTGCTCTCCGGCGGGTGGCACTTGCTGGCGTGCCGCGCCAGCCCGGGCGCGCTGAAGAAGGTGGCTGGGCAGTGCTTGCAGGGGAAGCCCTGACGCTCATCGCCTGCCGCGCCGCCCTCGGGGGGCCCGGCCGGCGGTTGCAGTAGCAACTCCTCCCGCACGGCATGCCACAGCCGATGCTTGTCCCTGATGTCCGCCGAGGGGAAGCGAGCACCGCAGAGATGGCAAGCGAAGGCGAGGTGCCCGCGCTCCGGCGGGCTGTAGGCGGCAGGCCGAGCCGGCCCGTGGGTGCCCAGGTGCTTGCGGAGGTAGGCCTGCCGCCGGAACCGCTTCTGGCAGCAGGGGCAGGCGAACGCCTCCCCGCCGGGGTTGGCAGCTGGGGCGCCGCCGGGAACCGGACCGGAGGCGGGAGGTGCTGGGACGCTGCCGGCGCTGTCCGCGCTGTCCCGGTGCTGACGGGGTGGAGGGGGCGGCTGCGATTGGGGCGCGACGGGGCCGCGTGGCCGCCGCTCGGGGCTGTTCTCTTTGCCCGGTGGAGCGGCGGCGGTACCGTCGGCGCTGGGGCCAGGCCGCGGCTTGTGCCAGCGGCGGTGCGAGGCCAGGTTGGCGGGGCAGCTGAAGATCTTGTGGCACTCAGGGCAGCGATACTCGACGCGCACGATGCGAGAGCAGCGGTGCTGAGCGAGCGCCAGCGGGTCCGCGTACTGCTCCTTGCACAGCTGGCAGATGAACTCGCCCAGCGGTGTGCGACCCGTCGGCGGCCCCGACCGCCCTTCGGGCCCCTCCTCCTTGATGCGCAGCCCCAGCACGGGCGAGGTGGTCACTTCGTCGGCGAAGCTCAGCTTCCGCGTGGCCTTAGCCTTCTTGGCAGTCGTCTTGGATCGCGTCGGCCGCTTCAGCGCGGGCGGCGGCGGCGGCGGAGGGCCTGGCAGTGGCGTGTGGGGCTGCAGCAGCAGCTTCTCGGCGGGCGGGAAGGAGGCGGCCAGGGGGAAGGACTCGGCGGAGGCGGGGGAACTGAGGCACCGCTCGAAGAGAGCCGCTCGCGGCCCCGCGGCGCTGCAAGGCCCCGCCGCTCCCCAGGCGGCCGGCCCCTCTAGCGGGGCAAGACCGGGGCCGCCGCAGCCGCCGCCGGGGGGCCACGTCGCGGGGCAAGCGGCAGCGGCACCGGCACCCTCCTCTTCCTCGCCCTCTTCCTCCTCCTCCTCCCCCAGCCTGGTGACAGGGCTGTCCCCGGCGGCGGGCGGCGAGGGCGGCGGCGGGGCGCGTGGCAGATCCCGCTCTGGGTCCCGCGGGCGCGCCCGGTAAGAGCCGCCGAGGCGCCGGCTGCGCTTGACGAGGAAACCGCGCGGCATGACGGCCGGTGCTAGCACGGCGGCACTGATCCTCCCGGCCTTTATACCCCCGGCGCCCGCTCCGACCCGGGCGTCATCCTCCCTCCGGCGGCGGCGGCCAATGAGAAGTTGGGGCCGGCGCTGGCGACGGCGGGGGGCGGTGGCGGCGGACGGGCGAGGGGCCCCCGCTACCGGGGCGGGAGAGATGGGGCTGCGAGGACGGGTAGGTGGCGGCGGGAGGGCAGCCCGCAGCGCAGAACAGGGAAAACGGCGCCCGGAGAGACTGAGTAAGGTGTGGGACCGGGAGCACGTGTCCCAGACGAGAGACACCGCGGGCTGGGGAACAACCACATCCCCTCGGCTGAGCGGCCGGGCAGGATTCCGGCAGGAGCATCTCTCGTGTTTCTGCCCGGTTCATCCCTCGCTGGGTCTGCACCGGGCCGCCCTGCCTGTCTTTCCTCTGAAGAGACAGCTGAGAACCAGTTTCGTCCTTCAGCACTGCCACATCAAGGGTTTTCCCGCAGGTAGCTAGAAAGATACTGCACTGAGCTGAGCTCCCAAGGCAAAAATAGGACTGCCACGGCCGCTCAGAATGCTAAATCACTGGTCTGTGCAGTGGCCGTGGCTGCGTTCCGCTGGCAGCTTCACCCACGAGCAGCCTCCCGAGCCCCGTGGGGGGAAAACTGAGTTGTGGTGCAACAAACTGCGAAGGCACCAAAACCTACTCCCTACAGCACCCCGACGTAAGCCCTGCCTGCCCACGGTGCCGTGAGTGCTGCGACAGCGGGCGCATCCCGAAGCGAGGCAGTGGCTGCGCCCGCGGAGCGCTTGCCGCCTTTCCCGAAGTGCCCATGTTCCGGTGGGGAACGTAGCGCGCTCGTGGTGGGTTGCCAGCAGCTCCTCCGGCCCCGCCGCGCGTTACCCGCATCCCCTGTTTGCTCGCTCGTTTATCCGAGACCAATTTTGGAGGCAGGACAGTGCGGTCCCGCCCGCAGACCTACTGCTGGAGGTATACACAAGATGGCGTGCCATGGAAAACGAATGCGCTAAAGTCTCTCTTCATCCTTTGCCCAGGGACAGGCATCCCGTCGCCACGGTAGGACGGTCGGACTCACCGTCTCGGGAGCATCCCCTAGCAGGAGGCATCAGAGAGCACCAGGAGAAAGAGAGATCAGGGGACTTTCCAGAAGTGGCAAGAAAGATACGAAGCCTTCGTGCAAGAACAGGACTTGCCCCACCTGCTCCAAATACTCGGCCACTTGTCTGTGTAAGTGCTCTGATTATATTTGCTTAGCAAAGTCTTAATCGTGTTTTACATTACTCTCCTCTCCCATTTTCCTCCATTTTTATGGTCGCACTGAATTTTAGATTAGATTATAGACTCTGTAAGCCAGACATCACTCTTTGTTAGTATAAACCAGTGTCACTGGGGCCAATAAGCCATGCTGCAGCGCAGTTAGGTCGCTCCACTGGCAGGCTGCATGATTTTTACCCGGTATTTGGGTTGGCCTTTGTAACTAGGATATCCCAGCTACATTCCTCACGGAACACTTCATCTGCGGTTCAGAGCCACTGTTTTTTACTGTACCTCCAAGTGATACCTAAGTAGTTTTTTCAGTTTCTTCTTGTAAACAAAGTTCGCATTAATGCTTCATTTGCTTTGTCATGTTGCAAAAGCACTCAGTGGTAGAAAAGTCCTATCTAAGCTTCTGCCCTAAGGGGTGAGGAACCCAACAATGCCTTTTCCTGCATAGGAGTAGCAGGAGGTAAAGTGCTAGTTTGAAGCAGGAACCCTGACTGCATTTACTGAGACTCCAAACGTTTTTCCAGTAAAAGCTGTAGGCTGGAGCTACATCAGGGAGTTTCCCCAGGCTCTCGGTATGGTGATCTGAGATGGCCTAGGAGTCTAGCTTAGAGTCTTGCCTCCCAAAGTCCCAGAGGCGGGATCACTACTCCACTGCCCCACCCGCTGCTCGCTCTGCTGCGCTTCTCAGCTCTCCCCTACGCTTCGGTGAGAGTCTGTCTGCCCCATGCTCCACAGCACGCTTGTGCTGCACAACCTTCCTTATAACCTTCTCCTCCTGCCTCCATTTTATTACCAATTTCTGAGATGGGACCCAAAACTGCAGAACCCATTGCCCCGCTGTTGGCCCTGATGCAGCTGATGCCAGTGCCCATGGGTCTTTAACAAAAACATTGGCAAAAAATATCTTGGGATCGAAACTGTTGCAACCACCTCATGATTCATTCCTCTCAGTAACCATATTATCTTCTCCAGGCTACCCTTGCCCCAGTGCTGGCTCCCAGTGATCTGGCTCATACCTGCAGGGTTGCTGGAGATTATTTCCCCTCCCTGCCCACGTTCACAAGTGAGTTCAACCCTGGTGGCTGGCATTACACTTGACTCTCACAGCTTGTGAGATTTCTGGGTTTGTTTTCTTGCTTTCAACTTTTATTCCTTGCTCAAATTTTGTAATTGGAAAATTCGGAGAACTTACAAGCACATTTAACAATTTTGTGCACACACACTCCCAAATTCTGTGGAAATCTGCTGGATTCTTTCCCGCAGACTTATTAAATTCCATTAGTTCCACCATGTAGTTGAGAATGCATCACTCAACCCATCTGCATATCACACAACAGGGGAACTTTATTTAAGGTCAGAGCTTTCCTAAGCAAGAAACTGAATGATGTCGTTGCTCCAGACCAGATTCCCCACAGTCTGGTAAAAATCAGGTTACACTTGATCAAGCATATTGTCCACTTGTGTATGAGGATCATCCTCAGATCACCTTAGTTAACCAAAGGGTTAATCCCACATTAAATAGAAAATCAAACTTATAGTGGAAAAATGCAGTGGCTGGTGAGCAGAAAGGACATGGACACCACTGTGGAACTGGTGGGAGTGAGAACAAGATGACACTGTTCTTCTTCGGATTCCTTCAGACCTTTCCTTCTTTTCTGGTCAAAGTTCCATGCAAGTCTGTGCAGGGAATGGAAACAAGAGTGGTGTAGTGCTGTTCTGCCTCCCTTTCGGCAGAAGCTTCCTGCTTTGTGTGAAGGAACTTCTACCCTTGTACATAACTCTGCTGCTAAAATAAACCTGTGTAGACCCATTCAAATCTTGTCAAGATTCAGCAGTCAAACTCAATGACGGCTGTATCAACCTCTTCAGGACTTCCAAAGTGAAGACAGACTTCAAGTTCCACTAGAAAACTTTTCCTGTTGGAGCAGAGAGCTCCTGGTGCCTTCTGGAGGATGCTCCACCTGATTGCACCAGCAGCTTGTTATTCAGGTCCTTCTCTGTCCCAATGCCCATGCACCACCCAGGGATCATGATCTCCAGTTGTGAATTAGGAATCCTATTGCATCCAGCCCCAGCTGTGTCTCCAGTACACCCTGGAGGCTGGCTTCTTGCCTGAAACTTGGGAATCTGCATGGCTACTGGAGAAGAGGTGTAACATGGTCCCAAATGAAATGTTGTTGAGCAAGCGGGCAACTGCATTTGATGTTTTGAACAGTCTTGGGTTATAAACAGTTAGAGGAATGTATGAGAGCAATCCTGACTGGAGGGAGAAGGTCTTGGGTGAGATCTAGTTCTCAGAGAAAAGCCTAAAAACTATTCTGGGGGCTGAAGGGACAGAAAGAAAAAGAGAAGTGGTTTTGGCTACTTAATAAAAGAAGAAATGACCACAACTTTAGAAAAAAACATAAAAGTTAAGAATAAAATAGAAAATAACTATAAGAAAAGGATTAAAGGACATTTCTCTCCTTCATGTTTCCCTTCCCTNAAAAAAAAAAAGTTGTGGTTGAGTTTTTTTATACTTCAGAATTTCAAATAAAAGTTGACTTTTAAATCTTCCCCTGACATCTGGTTTGTAATTAAAGGAGCAGTAAATAGGAGGGAGACAGAAGCTGCTTCAGAAGCCTGCCCTTGATACATGACTCCCCAGCAATATAGCTAGATGAGCGATACCACCCCCAGGCTCCAGCACTTAAACAAAATCCAGGCTGATTTTGGTGGCAGCAGAAGCTATTTTGTCTTTCCCCTAGAAAGAGGCTGCCAATTATCTTGCTGCAGTTGGGGATTTGATGCTGGTGACAGACGTGGAAGGAAATATCTGCATTATGAGGATATGGATCGTCTAATATTGCTGACCTTGCTGGTACCTTAATTGTGATTTGTTTTACCTGAGGACAATCTGACTTGAGGGGGAAACAATGTTAACAGCTGCTGTTTTCTTCATTGCTCAAACATTAACAAAGATTTCTCTGTAAGAGAAGGTAGGAAACGCTGTTCTGTGAAGGTACTCAGGATAGAGGGATTTAAAGGGATTTTAAGACACTACAAAAGGACTCAGCCTTGCTCTTTTTCAGAAATGAAGTGGTACTGTTGGTGTTGCCACACTGCTATCACTAAGCTGATAGGATGATAGTGACACTGTGTCTGACATTCCTACTCCATAAGTGGGCAGCAGGCTGAAGGAGTGCTCCTACACGTTGGCTCTTCCTCACCTCCATGTGCATTAGCCCTTTGTTAGGAATACCAGGTCCTCTCCAGGGAGCAGCCTGACATTCCCACACTTGTACAAGTCATCTAAGAGCCTTGATGAGACCATTATGACTTTTGTGAGTTCATTATGAGAGGACAAGGGGCAATGGGTTTAAACTGGCAGAGGGGAGATTTAGACTGGATGTTAGGAGGAAGTTATTTACTGTGAGGGTGCCAGTGCACAGGTTGGTCAGGGAGGTTGTGGCTGCTCCCTCCCTGGAGGTGTTCAAGGCCAGGCTGGATGAGGTCTTGAGTGACCTGTTCTAGTGGGAGGTGTCCCTGCCTATGGCAGGGAGCTGGAAGTAGATGATCTCTGAGGTCTTTTCCAACCTTACCATTCTATGATACTCTGATTATGGATTTCAGCTCGTACCTCACAGGCTGAAGCCATTTGCCACGACAAACTTGCCTGTAATGCAGTAAATTATTGATCTTGTCATGCCATAAATAGGAAGCTTTGGCTTCCTTTGGTACAAGCTACTACTCAACAATCTGTTTCCTGCAAACATCATTGTATGTTGTAATTCACTGAAAAAGGCACTCCTGTTACAGAGAGGTTGTGAATTTTAGTTATATGAAGAGCAATGGTGGCTTTCAGCAAGGTGAAGTCCCAGCTGCACTGCATACAGATGTACATGCAGATAGGTGAACAGTTCTGCATGCTGAGAGCAACAACTGAAGAGACAAGAAGATGACAGAGCAAGAGGATGGGAGAAATAAAGCTCCTGAGTGATGCCTGTGCTGCATACTGGGCTGGGAAGCTCCGTGTCTGCATCCAGTAAGGCCCAGGCAGGACAGAGAAACCTGTTGTTTGCTTAATTTCCCAAAAGGGCTCAGTACAGGAGGTTTTTGAGAGCCAGGAGAATTGCAGTCACAAATGCTTTGTTATGGCCACACATCGTCCTGTGCTTGGACAGATCCCATCCTCCAGAGATGTGTTCCATGGGGTTGAGACCTCAGGAAAATATTTACCTTTTTCTTATTTTGCCCTCCCACGAGGTTTTTTTTTGTGCCCCTGTGCCAAGACACAAAGCTACCTTCCTTCATAAAATTCCTCTACTTAAGGTAAGCAACAGGCAAATCCCCAGGGCTGTAGCCTAAGACTTTTTTCACATCCCCACTCCCTGGTATGGTATCTACTTCTCACTCCTTTTTCTTCAGGTCCCAACGAATTTCTGGTTCCTTCCTGAGGTGCAGGTAGCTCTCTCCAGAGGGATGTTATTGCAGTTTTGCTTGCTTGTGCAAAGGAATGTCAGTAGTTGCTGAGGGTATAGCTATGTCCTGGGCACTGAAAAGCAGATAGCAGTGTGGGAACCATTGTTGTCAACAGCAATTGCAAGGGGGCAGGTTGAGCAGGGGAAATAATGCTAAGGAAGAACAGTGGAAAGGAATGGGAGGAGAACAAACCAACACAGAAATCTGGCTAGAAAAGAGTGGGCAGAGCAGCACCTTAAAGAAACAGGCAGGAAAAGTGCATTACAATGAAATAAACCACATCTGAGGTGGGTGCCTGATTCACAAAAGCAACAAGGAGGGGGACAGTTCCCAAAAGGCCATGGTGATTTACCTCTTCACTGCTGTGCAGGCAATATGAAGAAGGGCAAAGGAAGGGCAGGCAATATGAAGAAGGGCAAAGGAAGGGCAGCACTGAGCCAAGGACCTGCTGCTCTTTTCCAAAGTGCACCTCCAGCTTCTGAGCTCAGTGACCCTTCTCATCCCTAAATGAGACCTGATGAATGCCTCTCATGCAGCAAGCTTCTGAAGGATGAGGCTGTATCACTGGCACATGACAAGCGTGCCAGGCTGGAAGCTCTATTGGTCTTTGATGAGTCAACACCCGTAGGCAACCCAGGTTGGGTTGGAACTACAAAACGCTACGCTGGCTGATGAGGTCAGAAAGGGAAAACGCAGCAATGCCTCGGGCTGGTTAACAGACAAAGATTCTCTTCGGATACAGTGCTCACTGGATGCTAGCACCAGGGAAGACAGCCATGGCTGGAGGGTGTTTCCAGCAGAGCCTGAGGGGAAGAGCAGCACCAAGCTGCAATCTTTTCACAAACAAACAAAAAACCACGAACCTCATTGTTTTGAAAACGTTTTTTTCTGGTTAGCCCTGTTTACTCCAAAGTCAGACAAAACACAGGGGAATCAAACCCAGCATCAGGTTCTAAGTAGTGCAAACAGAAGTGATCCCTAGCAGTCACCATACAGGATTCTCCAAACACCTCTGATGTGCTGCTTTTGTGACATTCGCTTAAAGACTCGCTCTATCCCAACTATTAATTAAAGCGCTTGGAGGCAAGGTCCAAATTTCACCTCCCCTCCCAAGTTCCCCAGCTCCATCCTCCTCCTCCACCTCCTCCTCCAAATATGTTATGCTATAAATTACTGGCACTGTTTCTGTTGATAGCCAACATAATCAAACATTTGTAAGCATGCTGTCTCTTCAGTCTGTTCAGTTGTTGCACTTTACCTGATCTTTCATTAAAGCAATCAAAACACTTGCTGTGCCGCGTCTAATGAATGTTGCATGTATGATTAAGTACTTTCATTCACATTGCAAGTTTGATTTAATGTAATCTGCCTTTCAGACAGCCATTAGCCTAGCTCCTGCGTGAATTCGATTAATTGGCTGAATTCTTCCAGATGTCCATTAAGTATTACAGGAATTTCTATGTAAAAACAGCAGGGACTATCTAGCAGAGAGGCAAACAATGATATGTTATATTGCTGCCATGACTTACAAAAAGCTGGCTTCATTTTCATTAATAAAACATCTGTACTCCTGCACAGCTATGCATCAAGATGCATTTATTTTATATGTTTATTTCTCTTATGACTATAAATAGACAGTTAAACAGTAGCACAGTATGTTCAGTTGGAAGATAACACAAGCAGAACTGTATCAGAAAAGAAAACAGCAATAAAGAACAGCAGAGTTTGGGCTTAAGCATTGGGCATTGGAGCAAACTAAATGTGATGGTTTGGGAGTTCCCCGCCCCCCACACTTTGTAAAACGACCCAGACTAGAACTCAGCCAGCTGGAAGTTAAGGACTGAAGCTCTATTTACAGCTTAGCACAATACACAAACAGATGTATACACAATAGACAGGAATAGTTACAGAAATACACAAGTTAAAGGTAATACAGAAACACAACTCCCCTCCCAGAAATCAGAGACCCCAGGAGGGGCTCCCAACCACCCTTCCACCTTCTCCCCACCCCTATACCTTATCCCAAGGTTTGCCTTACGTGCAAGGTAAATTAAGAGGATCGTCCAGGGGAGTTAGAAGAAAAGTGGTTAGTGAGGATTAATCAGCAGAGGAGCCAGAGCCAGAAGCTGCTAGACCACCCAAGCTGCTGTTCTCCCAGCAAGAGACAGACAGAGACTGACTTATCTATGTTTATGTTCTTTTCCCAAAACAATTTTTTTCAGCAAGCCTATGAGTGAAATAGACATCACCATGTTTTTCTTTTCACACCCTATAGTGTCGTTTTCTCTATTAAAATATTCCGATTAGCCTCAAACCAGCACACAAAGCAACTGCTTCTATGGCTGTCTGATATTTCTTAGCATAAAAGCAGTTTTCTTTAGCATTATGAATCTGCAAAACAGTTGGCTTTTGGGTTAGAGAGGAAAGGTGATCCTGCTTTAGCAGAGAGAGTTGGACTAGATGACCTTCAGAGATGTCTTCCAACCCCTTATGTGATGTGAAATGTACTGTGCCTAGTTTATGTCTTCAAGGTTCATCACACCTTTAAGTGGGAGCAAAAATGCAGGTTAGTGTCTTTCAACAGTAAAGGGTAAACCAACACAGAAATCTGGCTAGAAACAAGTGGGCAGAGCAGCACCTTAAAGAAACAGGCAGGAAAAGTGCACTGCAATGAAATAAACCACATCTGAGGTGGGTGCCCGTCACAAAATCAACAAGGAGTGGGACAGTTCCCAAAAGGCCATGGCTATTCACCTCTTCACTGCTGTGCAGGCAATATGAAGACAAAAACCCTGTCATTACAATAAACAAGTCTGATAAACTTTTTATTCTCAAAAAGGGGATTTTTTTTTCCATTTAGTGTCTTCCAACAGTAAGGGGTAAAGACAAAAAAACCCCTGCCATTACTAAACAAGTCTGATAAATGTTTTATTAATTCTGAAAAAGGGCATTTTCTTCTTTTTTTTTTTTTTTCCCCCCCATGAAGTTGCATGTGCAAAAGGAATCACTTTTTCCTCCAAAGCAAAATACCCAGAAACCAGTTTGCATTTCAGTGCCTGCTGCACCCAGCCAGCGCAGGAGGTGGTTTTTCAAGGGATGTGGAGGACATCTCCACACACGGATGTAGATTCCTTAACTTTCCACTGACTTTCCTGGATCTGAGAACAGCTTTCAAAAGACCATGTGAGATCTCAGGGCCTCCTTGCCCCTTTCAACCCCTTTCGCCTCCCCAGCACTTCAAATACTCTTCTCATCCCTGGGCAATGAGTATGACGCCAAGAACCCCAGTGGGCAAGCCAGTAGAAGCCTGGCAGGAGTTTGACACCGCCGCCATGTCCCTGAACTCAACACAGCTTCATTTTCCCGAGCACAGTGCGCATCTCAAAGCCAGCAGGCTGCAGGGCTCTAGCTGCCACTACATCCACAGCACTGTGCTGAGTCAGAGCCTGAGGAAGGGAGCTTTGCCGCAGCAGTCCAGCGGTGTTGCAGCTCTTCCTGCTGATACTCTTGGGACAGGCAGCTCTGGCTCCCCAGGGCACTGCCCTTCCAGGGGAACTGCCAAATCAAACCCTTCTCCTCCCCAGCTACGTCTTTCCCTACTGCTGTTTAGCCTTAGAAGTGTGTCTGGACCTTGGCCTGCCACTCCCACACCGGGGAATGTATTGCCACTTTCCACTATACCAAGATTTTACTGATCCCTTTGTCCAAATTAGGAGCTGGTAACCCCCAGTTCATCTTTCAAAGGCTATTCAATGCTATTCGAAGGCAATTCAAAGCTTACAGGAGATATCTAGAAGAATATTGCTCAGCAAAACTGGGGATGTATGACAAAAGGAATCTGGATTTGCTAAACTTCAACTCCTGTTTTCTTCCAGCATCTGAGAGTCACCATGCTGGCTAACAGCTTGCTTGTTTATTTACATCTTCTCTTTTGGATTCACTCCTTTCTCTATTTCTTGTTTTTTTGTTGTGATGTTCTCCATTACCCCCTATAGTAAACATACCCATAAAAATCTAGTATCTTAGTATAGTATTGATATAGTATTGTGTTATCAATATTATCTCCATTGTGCTGTGAAAAAAGACTTTAAGAAACATAGTTGTGCTGAGAGACCTTGCTCCAGCACCCACATAACCTCATAAACCAACCCAAAACCTTTACACTTACACATTGCAATGGTCTCATACCAATCATAGAATCATAGAATCCTAGAATGGTAAGGTTGGAAGGGACCTCAAGGATCATCTAGTTCCAACCCCCTACCGTAGGCAGGGACACCTCCCACTAGTACAGCTCACTCAAGGCCTCATCCAATCTGGCCTTGAACAGCTCCAGGGAGGGAGCAGCCACAACCTCCCTGGGCAACCTGTGCCAGTGCCTCACCACCCTCACTGGAAAGAACTTCCTCCTAACATCCAGTCTAAATCTCCCCTCTGCCAGTTCAAACCCATTGCCCCTTGTCCTGTCATTGCAAGACCTTGTCAATAGTTCCTCCCCAGCCTTCCTGTAGGCCCCCTTCAGATATACCAATGATGGGGGAAACAAAACACAGACAGTTGATTGACTACCTTGATCTCTGTTATAGAGGGATTCTCCTAGTACAGAGAGCAGTGGGTGGACAGGAGGAAGGGAGCAGATGTGGGATTGAGGAGCAAGTAGGAGGTAAGATGGGCTGTGCTTGCAGCAGCCTCAGCAGCAGCAAGGAAAAAAACACTTCTCCACTTTCCGGTGCATCAGACATCTGACTCCCGGCGCAACAAAAATAGTTTCCTGTATTTTAGCACAGAAGAAAATGGTACAAACACACGGCTGGTGAGAGACCTCGAGCACAAGCCCTATGAAGAGAGGCTGAGGGAGCTGGGATTGTTTAGCCTGGAGAAGAGGAGGCTCAGGGGACACCTTATTGCTGTCTACAGCTACCTGAGGGGTGGTTGTAGCCGGGGGGAGGTTGCTTTCTTCCCTTGGGCGGCCAGAGCTGGAACATGAGGGCACAGTCTCAGGCTTCGCCGGGGGAGGTTTGGGCTCGAGGTGGGGGGAGGGTTCTTTGCTGGGAGAGTCATTCCTTGCTGGGGTGGGCTGCCCAGGGAGGTGGTGGGGTCGCCGTCCCTGGAGGTGTTCAGGGCGGGTTTGGATGTGGCACTTGGTGCCATGGTCTGGTCTTGAGGGCTGTGGTGTTGGGTTGGACTTGGTGATCTTTGAGGTCTCTTCCAACCTTGGTGATACTGTGATACTGTATAGGTGAGCAATCTAAAAAGGAAATGCAGCAAAGCAAACCTGCTGACCATGTTAGGAGAAATGTATCAAGATTTTAATGGTGTGATGTTTTGGGAGTTCCCTGCCCTCCACACTTTGTAAATCACCCAGACTAGAACTCAGCTGGCTGGAAGTTAAGGACTGAAGCTCTATTTACAGCTTAGCACAATACACAAACAGATGTATACACAATAGACAGGAATAGTTACAGAAATACACAAGTTAAAGGTAATACAGAAACACAACTCCCCTCCCAGAAATCAGAGACCCCAGGAGGGGCTCCCAACCACCCTTCCACCTTCTCCCCACCCCTATACCTTACCCCAAGGTTTGCCTTATGTGCAAGGTGGATTTGGGGGATCGTCCAGGAGGGTTAGAAGGAAAGTGGTTAGTGAGGTTACTCGGCAGAGAGAAGAAAAAAAAGAAGCTAGACCACCCAAGAGTGTCTGCCCGAGAGACTGACTTATCTATGTTTTGAGTTCTTATTCTTATCCATCTCAGCAAACCTATGAGTGAAGTAGACATCACCACTGTTCCCTTTTCACAGCCTATAGTATAATTTTCTCTATTAAAATATTCCAATTCGCCTCAAACCAGCGCACCAAGCCTTTGCTATTTTCCAGTGTTGTGTGTTTCTCAAGGCAAATGTGGAAAAGTCACATCTTCTTTTGAAGCCCGAGAGACTGAAAAATTAAATCAAGGGGCTTTGTTATTGATGTTTTTCTAATACAAATGTTTTGAGACCCCTGCCTTTCATGTGTCTCTTACAAATAAGCAGAAATGTGTGATGAACCATTTTCGCTTTTAATTCCTTTAATAGATTCTTATCTCACCCACTAGCGCCTAAACAATTTTTGTTTCTGTAACAACCTCTTCCTCAGTGGTAAATATTGCTCTCAGACAACGTCTTTTTTTTTTTGGAGGTTCATTATGTTCATTCTGTGGCTGCGACTCATTATGCTTGGTTACTTATTTAAAAGAACAAAATGACAGCAAACGTCTGCATTTATCATGTCTCCTTTTACACATTTATAAAATACATTTCAGTCAGGAGGCCCAGTAGCTCTCAGAGTTTGGAAAATAAAACCAGCCAGATGCCTTTCCTTCCTAGCCATCACTCCCTGAGAAAGGAACATTTAAAGGTGATGGTGGAGCCTAACCTCACTCACTAAATGAGACTCCACTGATGCTAATGGGAGATTTGGCAAAGGCAGGAAAATAATTTATGAACTATTTGATTATTTTTTTTCCAATGACAAAATAAATTTTAAAAAAAAAATCTCTGGTAATAATTATGAAGAAAGAAGCAAATGAATAATTATGAAAAAAGAAGCAAATGAATAATTATGAAGAAAGAAGCAAATGAATAATTATGAAGAAAGAAGCAAATGAATAATTATGAAGAAAGAAGCAAGTGAAAATGCCACATCAAGGCATGGTGAAATGATACAAGCCCAAGAAATACTTTGGATGTGTCAGGACAGGGTTTGAATCTTCTTCCTGAATTAACCAAGTGTCACCCATCTGCCACTGAAGGACTTGTACAAAAAAAAAGACAATTTTTCCAAAGGCAAAAAAAATCTCCAGCTCTTTAAACTAACATTTCGCTCATCCAACACTGAAGAACTTGTGCATAAAAAAAAAAAATCACTGTTTTTCCACAGGGAAAACAAAATCTTCATGCCTTTAAAATAACATTTCACTCATCCAACACTGAAGTACACTAAAAAAAAAAAAAAAAATCACTGTTTTTCCACAGGGAAAACAAAATCTTCATCCCTTTAAAGTAACATTTCACCCATCCAACACTGAAGTGCATTTTTAAAATCACTGTTTTTCCACAGGGAAAACAAAATCTTCATTTCTTTAAAGTAACATTTCACCNATCACTGTTTTTCCACAGGGAAAACAAAATCTTCATCTCTTTAAAGCAACATTTCACCCATCCAACACTGAAGTACATTTTAAAAATCACTGTTTTTCCACAGGGAAAACAAAATCTTCATTTCTTTAAAGTAACATTTCACCCATCCAACACTGAAGTGCATTTTTAAAATCACTGTTTTTCCACAGGGAAAACAAAATCTTCATTTCTTTAAAGTAACATTTCACCCATCCAACACTGAAGTGCATTTTTAAAATCACTGTTTTTCCACAGGGAAAACAAAATCTTCATTTCTTTAAAGTAACATTTCACCCATCCAACACTGAAGTGCATTTTTAAAATCACTGTTTTTCCACAGGGAAAACAAAATCTTCATTTCTTTAAAGTAACATTTCACCCATCCAACACTGAAGTGCATTTTTAAAATCACTGTTTTTCCACAGGGAAAACAAAATCTTCATTTCTTTAAAGTAACATTTCACCCATCCAACACTGAAGTGCATTTTTAAAATCACTGTTTTTCCACAGGGAAAACAAAATCTTCATTTCTTTAAAGTAACATTTCACCCATCCAACACTGAAGTGCATTTTTAAAATCACTGTTTTTCCACAGGGAAAACAAAATCTTCATTTCTTTAAAGTAACATTTCACCCATCCAACACTGAAGTGCATTTTTAAAATCACTGTTTTTCCACAGGGAAAACAAAATCTTCAT
>VWZE01017354.1:10531-25203 GCA_013396675.1 Eubucco bourcierii | reverse complement strand
TTTTTTTTTTTTTTTTTTTTTTTTTTTTTTTTTTTTCCCCTCTGCCTTTAATCTGGAGGAGTTTTTGCAGCTCAGAACAAAACCCAAGCAGGGAGATGGATGCCAGGCTAAAGGTGGCCTCTGGTTTAGCTCTGCTCTGGGTGATCTGTGCCAAGGTGAAGAGGGCCTGGCCAGTGGGAGGTTGTGATTTGTCTGGGAGTAGGGGGAGAAGCCAGGTGGCAGGGACAGTAATGGGTTTCCCAGGCAGCTGATATTTTGTTTTGCTTTCCTGGTTTGTTTCTCCTTTTTTTTCTGTTTCATATTTCAGATGCTTTGGAGAAAAGAAAAAAAAAAAACCCACACAAAAAACCCACAAAAAAACCCAAAAAAACAGCCCCAGAGCATCATCTGGCAGGAGAGTTCAGAGCTTCCCATCTAGGAACCTATAGGGCAAACCCATGAAGTGCTGAGGAAGGGCTGACCTCAGCTCTCCACCGTGGGGGATGCACTCAGCTGCAGAGGGCAGGTGGTGCTGGTGGGGACAGGATCAGGCCCTGCCTTGCCCCTTTGCCACTCCCATCCCAGGGCTGGCTGCACTTTATTAGCAGGGGAGCAGACCTGGGAGGCTCAGCATGTGCATGGAATCCCAAACTGCTGTGGGTGGGAAGGGACCTTTCAAGGGACCCCCCCCCCCATGCAGCCAGAAGCTGGAGCAGGTTGCTCAGAGCCCCAAACAACCTGACCTGCAATGGTGCCAGGCATAGGGCAGCTCCCACCACTCTGGGCAGCCTGGGACAGGCTCTCAGCACCCTCATGTCTCAATAGAAGAAGTTTCTTCCTTGTTTCTAGTGCACATCTCCCTCATTTAGTTTCAAGCCACCACCACTCCAACCCTTGTCCTGTCACAACAGGCCCTGCTCAAAAGTCTATCCCCCAGCTTTTATTATTGGCCCTTGAAGCATTAAAAAGCCTTCTCCAGGCTGAACAACTCCCAACTCTCTCAGCCTGGCCTCACAGCAGAGGGCTTCCAGCCCTGCCAGCATTGCTGTGTCCCCTGGGAGAAGGCTTTCCTCCATTGTGGGGGTGGCAGCAGCATTTAACAGCAAGGATAGAGAGGTGGGTTTAAAGGCACCCTGGGGTGGGTGACTGTTACCTTTCTCCTCTCTCTGACAGTCCCTGCTGAGCCAGGAGAGACCCCCAGCAGCTCAGCTCTGTGCCCCAGGACCCCCTCTCTCCCTGTGCTGCCTGGTGCAGCTCAGGTTGTAATTTATTAATCTGTACACAGGTTTATATTTGGCTCCCAGCAAGTCTGCAGCCCTGTTTGCAGGGAGCTTTGAGTACCAACCTCATCTTGGAGAAGGAGAAAGTCTACACAGAGCCCTGGAGAGGAGATACCCAGGGCTGAGGGACAGTTTTGAGGATGGCTTTGGGGACAGGCAGAGCTGCAGCTCGGGCTCAGTGCTTTGCAAGGAGGCTCTGAGGGTCCCCACTTGTAGGAAGCATGACGTTAGATTTTCCCCATCCAGGAGCCTCAGTCAACGGGCTGGAAGGAACCTGTTCCCTCCTGCTGTTTGTTCAGGAGAGCTGGGAGGCTTCAGAGAGGAGCCAGGCATTCAAAGGGCCTTTGAAAACCTGAATTGAAGGCTCTGAGAGAGGAAATGCTGCATTTTTTCCTTCTGCTCCTTGGACAGCTGCAGCCAGCACCTGGCAGCCTTCAGAGCTACCTCGGTGGAGAGAAGGGGAGTAGCTGTGTTTGGGTAGGACACCTCTGCTCAGCCTCAAAGCACAGAGCAGTCACCACCTGCAAAGGTCCTGGAGCTTCCTGTGCCCCTACCCCACTCTAAGGTCCAGCAAGGGGCAGGGAGCTGCTGTCACATCCCAGCAGGGATGGCTGAGCACGGGAGCTCTGGGTTTGGACAGCTACCCCCTTGGGGAGCAGGGACAGATTCTGCGCCAGGCTGCAGCAGACTTGGAGGATGGTGGTGCCAAAGCTGGGGCTGGAAAAGTGTCAACACCTTGCCAGGTTTGGTCCTGACAACACAAGCAGAACCCAGACAGCTGTGGGCAGACATCTGCAGCACAGGTGACAAAGCACAGCAGCAGCAGCGGAGCCTGCGCCACCTGACAGGAGCAGGACCAGGGATCTGTGCAAGCTGGCAGCTCCCTCCCTGTCCTCTCCAGTGGCTTTGCACTTGGCTAATCTTGTGCAGACTGCTCTCCTGGCCCCTCTGCAAAACCCAGAGGCTCCTCAAGGTATTGCTACTGAGCGCTCACAACCAGCCTCTGTCAGCCATGGAGATGTTAGCAGGGACGCAGCCAGGGACAGGCGAGGGAGTGGAGGGATGAGGAAATGCTTCATAGTTTCCAGCTCTGTTCCAAATTAAGCTCTTAACCTTTTCAAACATGTTTTACAGTGCTTGTAGTAAGCTCTGACCCTCTTTGTGCTGAGACATCCTCTCCCAGCACAGCCCAAGGCAGCAGCCATGCTGCACTGGGAGGAACAGCAGGGCCCAGAGGCAGAGATTCAGGAAATCCAGAGCCTTGGGTTTGCAGGGAGTGGGATGAGAGCAAACACATTGAGACCTCTGGGGACCCAGAGCCATGTCTGTGGGGCTGGGAGCTGTGGGACAGGCTGCAGAGACATTCCTAGTTATGGATGGGTCCACCCCATAATAACCCACAGACCCCAAGAGGTGAAGGAGTTATTAGATGAGGCTCCAGAGCCCCAAAGGCAGCCTCAGCCTGTAATTATGGTGGGATGGGGCAAAGCCCTCCCTGGCCAAATCAGTGCTTCCCAGTGCTGGTGGCCATGCCAAGCCAGGAGGCATGGCCAAAGGGGGCAATTTGGGGTTTGCTCCCCCTCCCCTGAGCCACTTCCAAGAGATCTGAAGGCAAATTGGAGCTGCTTGTGGCCACTGCACAGCCTGACCCCACTCATGGCTGGACCACAAGGGGATGGATGGGCAAGGACAGAGGCACAGGAGCTGCTCTGTGCAGTGCAGATGTGGCTGTCACTCAAGGGTGGCACTAGGTCCACACAGCATGGCCAGGGCAGAGCAGTGTAGCAGTGGCAAGAGGACATGGGTGGGAGCTGGGAGCTGTCAATCCCCTTATTTTTGGTGGCAAGGGACCCCTCTGGTACAGGAGCATGGAGCAGCTGGGATGGTGGCTGCAGCTGGGCACTGATTTCACCACCCTGGTGCCCCACAGGAAGGAGAGGAAGGAAGCAGACAGCAGGTGAGGGATGCCTCATTTGGGTAGGACATTGGGAATGATTTCTTAGCTGGAGGAGTGGTCAGGGATTGGCACAGGCTGCCCAGGGAGGTGGAGGAGTCCCCATCCCTGGAGGTGCTCAAGAATCCTGTGGCCATGGTTTGATGGCCGTGGTGGGGCTGGGTGGTTGGATTGGGTGATCTCAGAGACCTTTTCCAAGCAAACCAATCCCATCATTCTATGATTCCCTGCTGGTATCCCACTCCCAGCCAGAGAAAGCTGTGGGCCTGAGGCCTCACAGCTTACTGCATGCAAGGGAAGCTTTGAAGCATGTCCCACAGAGATGAGATGACCCCAGGAGCATGGGGTGGAGTGACAGTGAGAGCATCACCCTGGGACAGCCCCAGCCAGAGCGTTCAACAGAGCCCTGGGGCTCACCCAGCAGAGCTGCTGCCTCCAGATTGCCTCAAATCTGGGTTCAGGAATGTTGTTTGGGCTGAAAAATGGCTCACCAAAAGAAGAAAAAAGTAGAAAAGGAGGCCAGGGGCAGAAGGGAGGTCAAGGGAGGGTTTGCCCTGGTCTTGCACCCTGACTTTTGTGTTTCTGGAAAGAAGGCTGCAGCTGCCCAGTGCAGGGTTTTGCCAGCTGTTGAGCACATTCTCTCCACCCAGTTCAGCCAAGGCTGAGTCCAAAGGGACCTGCTGATCCCTGCTCTCCTCACCAACTCCCTGCACCTCCAAGAATTCCACCCCTAAGGTGCCAGGTCCTACACTTGGGTCACGACAACTCCCTGCAATGCTCCTGGCTTGGGGCACAGTGGCTGGAAGCTGCCCAGCTGAGAAGGACCTGAGGGTATTGGTCGACAGCCAACTGCAGATGAGCCAGGGTGTGCCCAGAAGGGCACCATCATCCAGGCTGGGATCAGCAGTAGTGTGGCCAGCAGGACCAGAGAGGTGACTGCCCCCCTGTACTCAGCACTGGTGGGGCCACACCTGCAGGACTGAGTTCAGTTTTGGGTTCCTTGCTTCAAGAAGGACATTGAGGGACTGGAGCAGCTCCAGAGAAGGGCAATGAAGCTGGGGAAAGGTCTAGAGGACAGGGCTGGGGAGGACCAACTGAGAGAGCTGAGGGTGTTCAGCCTGGAGAAGAGGAAGCTGAGGGGAAACCTTTACCCTTCAAAGATCTGCCTTTAGAGGCAAGGTCTAGGAGGGGCCCTGAGGGAGCTGCCAGGGCATAGCATGGTGAGGCTGCTACACCATCACCATGAGCCCACAGGACTGGTAACCCCCTCCAGGACAGGGAGGGCTGTGGAAATGCAGGAAATTAGTATGAGTGGAAGGACAGAGCAACCAACAGCCCCAGCAGAGCTGAAAATTTCTTGGAAATGTGAAGGAGGCAGAAACATTTCCAGGAGTGAAAAGGGAAGCTCCAAGGTAGCCTCACTTCTGGCACTGGATGCTTTTGGATGCCCATGGGAGGGTTGGTAGCATTCCCTTAGAGAACCACAGAATGGTTTAGTTGGAAGTGACCTCAAGGGTCACCCAGTTCCAACCCCCTGTTCACAGGCAGGGACACCTCTCATCAGCCCAGGCTGCTCAAGGCCTCCTCCAACCTGACCTTGAACACCCCCAGGGAGGGAGCAGCCACAACCTCCCTGGGCAACCTATGCCAGTGTCTCACCACCCTCACTCTCAATAATTTCTTCATCATCTCCACTCACAATCTGCCCTCCTCAAGCTGTAATCCATTCCCCCTCATCCTATCCCTTGTCAAACGTCCCTCCCCAGCTCTCCTGCAACCCCCCTTCAAACACTGGAAGGCTGCTCTAAGGTCTCCCTGTAGCCTTCTCTTCTCCAGGCTGAACAGCCCCAACTCTCCCAGCCTGTCCCCATAGAGGAGATGCTCCTTCCTCCAGGCAGAACAAGCTTCAGCCTTAGCAGGAGCATCAGAACTTTTGGTTCTTTGTTCCACTGTGAAGCATTTTGGTCCTTGTGCCAAAAGCATCCTGAGAAACCCTCATCCACCCGTGGAGAAGACAACAGTGCCGGCTCCGAGAGCAGGACGTGCAGATGAAGGGCAAACTGGGGCCAGATTCAGTGGTTTCAAACACAAAGCTCCAGAGTATTTGATCAAAACAATTGGAAGGAACCCAACCAAAACAGACACTGTGCACATCAGTTTGGGTTAGAGAACCCAAGCAAACCAAAGCCAGCATCTGCCTGGCCCTAATGAAACGCAGGCTGCGGCCGCTGGAGTAACTGCTCCGGAGGAGATTACCCAGGGGTAGGGATCATTGCCCTGGAGCAAGCAGAACTCTGTGTTCCCAGTTCCTGTCACCAGTTCAGGGCTTGCTTTGAACTGTCAGAAAGGCTTAGATGTTGAAAATGTTTCATAGCATAGAATCATAGAACCATAGAATGGGAAGGTTGGAAGGGACCTCAAGGATCATCCAGTCCCAACCCCCTGCCATAGGTTGGGACTCCTCTCCTCTTGCCATAGGTTGGGACTCCTCTCCTCCTGCCATAGGTGGGACACCTCCCACTAGCACAGCTCACTCAAGGCCTCCTCCAACCTGGCCTTGAACACCTCCAGGGAGGGAGCAGCCACAACCTCCTTGGGCAACCTGTGCCAGTGTCTCACCACCCTCACTGCAAACAACTTCCTCCTAACATCCACTTTCAATCTCCCCTCTGCCACTTCAAACCCATTGCCCCTTGTCCTGGCATTCCCAGCCCTTGTCAATAGTCCCTCCCCAGCCTTCCTGGAGCCCCCTTCAGATCCTGGAAGGCTACTCTAAGGTCCCCTCGAACCCTTCTCTTCTCCAGGCTGCAGAGCCCCAACTCTCTCAGCCTGTCCTCACAGCAGAGCTGCTGCAGCCCTCTCAGCATCTTGGTGGCCTCCTCTGCACTGGCTCAAACAGTTCCATGTTCTTCCTGTGCTGGGGGCTCCAGAACTGCACACAGGACTCCAGGAGGGGTCTGACAAGAGCAGAGTAAAGGGGCAGTAAAGGCATCACAGAATCATTTTGGTTGACAAGGCCCTTTCAGCTCATCCAGCCCAACCAGTCTCTAACTTTGCCAAGGCTGGGGCTAAACCATGGCCCTCAGCACCACAGCTCTGCAGCTTTGAAACCCCTCCAGGGATGAGGACTCCACCACTGCCCTGGCCAAACTGGGCCAGGCCTTGACAAATTTATGGGGAAGAAATTGTTCCTCATGGCCAGCCTGAACTTTGGTTCAAGCAAGTAAGCCCCCAATGACTGTGGGGAATGTACAAATGGAGCTGAAGCCTGAGGCTGGTTTCTGTTTTCCCCTGGGAAAGGGGAATGTGGCCATGGGGAATGGCAACATTCAGAGCCAGCTCATGCAGCGAGGGTTCCTCAGCATCTCTCATGGGACCACCAACCCCCAGCAGCCACAGTGGGTGCCTGAGTCCAGTGGGTGCTGCAAGAGAGCTTCCCCCAAAGGGTGCACGTCCTGGGTGAGGACAACCTCAAGCTTCCAGCTGGTGCAGAGGTCTCACTTCTTATTTAACCTAGCTGGGGACAAATTTCCAGAGAAGCATCCAAGCCCTGCAGAAGCCTCTGAAGTGTTGGCCACCAGGACACCTTGAGCTGCCAAAGCTGTGACCTTGGTTGGCACCACCTGGGCGCCCAGAAGCAGGTGTTACTGACTGCCACCACCTTCCCCACCAGCTTCCCTGGCACACAGCTCCCTGGCAGCAGGAACAGCTCCCTCCAAGCAAGGTCACTCTCCACATCATAGAATCACAGAATCAGTCAGGGTTGGAAGGGCCCACAAGGATCAGCCAGTTCCAACCCCCCTGCCATGCCCAGGGACACCTCACACTAGCTCAGGCTGCCCACAGCCTCATCCAGCCTGGCCTTAAACACCTCCAGGGATGAGGCTTCCACCATCTCCCTGGGCAGTCCCTTCCAGGCTCTCAGCACCCTCATGCTGAAGAACTTCTTCCTAACATCCAGGCTGAATCTCCCCATTTCCAGCTTTGCTCCATTCCCCCCACTCCTATCCCTACCTGACAGCCTAAGAAGTCCTTCCCCAGCTTTCTTGTAGTCCCCTTCAGATACTGAAAGGTCACCTCTGGGCCTTCTCCTCTCCAGCCTGAGCAGCCCCAACTCCCTCAGTCTCTCCTCACAGCAGAGCAGCTCCAGCCCTCTGCTCATCCTCATGGCCCTGCTCTGGACCCCTTCCAGCATATCCACATCCCTCTAGTCACAGCAGTTCCAGAACTGGATGCTCCAGAACTGGCAGATGCTACCAGCCCAAGGAGCTCCCTACCCCACTCTAGAAGGGTTTTACCTCCTTGTCGGCAGCACAACCCCCCCACCCCCCACCCCTAAATTGCACTCCGAGTCAAAGCTCTGTCTGAATCCTCTCTCCCAGCAGATCCCAGCTCCGTGCTGCTGTGCTTTCCAGGCACACTCTTCCTGCCCAGCTAGAAAGGCTTCCTGGCAGAGTCCCCACTGTACAGCGTGTCCCTCGGCAGCCAACCCCCACCCCGCGTCCTCCTTCTCCTCCTCCTCCCTACAACCAGGACCTTCGGCACGGTGAAGATCTCTGTAAGGCTCCCCAGGGGCAGAGGATGTTTTGGCTGGGAAATTCCAGTAGAAAGCAAGGAGCAAACAAGCCCAGAGGGAGTCTGGCACCTGCTGAGCTTCTCTAAGTAGTTGCAGGCTCCCGGGAGGACCTGGGCGTGCTGCTGGAGCTGGGCATGGGATGGTGATGAGCGGTCAGGGCTCCTCCTTTCCTTTCCTCGCTGGAGGAAATGCTTTGAGAGCCCTGGAAGAGCTGTTTCCAAAGCTGAAGGGCACAGAGAGCCAAGATGGGGATTTGGTGAGACTGTGGCAGTGCCATCAGCACCCACCCAGCTTTGCAGGACTCCTCCAAGATGCAGCTGAGCCTTGTGCTAGGGAGAGCTGCAAACTCTGAGCTCTCTGCCCTCCCGTGGGTGCCCTCGGCAGCTGGTCCCCTGCCCCATTCCCTCCTGCACCCATCCCTGGGTTAGTCTTGGGATGGTGTGGACCCCTCTTCCAAGGCAGGTGGGCACAGCCTGCAGAAATGCCAGCTTGGCATCTCCCTCCTACCAAGCCAAAGACAAATTCCTGCTGTCACACAGTGGCCCTTTGCTAGGCAATTTATTTACCTTGGATGCTGCAGCCTTGTCGTTCATGGAAATGTTTATCCCAAATATTTAAGAGCAGAACTGCATAAACCGAGGCTTCCTGGGGCAGGAGGAGCCCAGGCTGCACTCAGAGCAGGCACTAATGCCTCTTCCCTGGGTACTGCAAAAAGTTGAAGACACTTTCTTGTGTCTCCTTAAGCATCACATCCCCAGAGCCCCCAAATCAGAGACATTTTAATCTGGCCAGAGGCCTCCTGGTTGCTTCCTGATGAGAAACACAGGAGACCTGACAACAGCCCTTTGAAAAACAACATCCCCAATTCCACTAAGTCGTTAAACAGAGAAAGCCTGAAAAGTGCCAACACTCCTAGGAGAAAAGACTGGAGAGGGAGAGAGAGAGAGAGAGAGAGAGGAGGGGGGGGGAAGGAAAGAAAAAGCAGGTTATTTATAACGCCAGGCAGCGTTAGGGTCGCTTCAGTCTCTCCTGCAAACTGGCTGCTGCTGGGAGGTCACTCCCCAAAAAACCTGCCCAGCCTGTGACCTGCAAGCACAACATCTGAGCTGGGCTCTAGGGCGGGCAACAGCCCTTGCAGATCAGGAGACACAACTCCCATGCTGCTTGGCACCCGGGAGAGCCCAGCGACCAGCAGCGAGGCTTTGCGCAGGAGGCTCTCAGCTTGGTAAGTCCTTCTCTTCTCTCTAGTTATTAGCATTGGGGGGTTTTTTATTATTATTTGCATTTTTAGGGTTGTCTTGTTTTTTCTTTTCCCCTTTGAAGCCTGATTTCCATCCCCTCGCCTCGCCAGGCGGGCGGCTGCCACGCGCAGCACATGCCAGCGACACGGGTGGCACAGCTCAGGTGCCAGCACTCCTGAGCTGCCGTGATGGGGAAGCCCTCTCCTGCTAGCTATGCCTCTTGCCCCTCTGGTAGCTTCTTGTACCTCTGGTAGCTTCTTGTACCTCTGGTAGCTTCTTGTACCTCTGGCAGTGCCTGCTCACTGCCCATCCCAGCTCTTCCAGCGCTGGGCAAGCTGGTTTCACACCTGGCACAGCAGCAATGGCCTGAGCCCATGGCTGACCACAGCCCCTTGCTCCAAAACCTGCTCTCTTTCCAGGTTAGGAGCTGACTCCAGAAGCCCAGCAGCCTCTGGGCACAGGAGAGTGGGGAGCAGAGATGACACAGATCCCATGGCTGATGCACTCAGCTCATATCCCACCCCAAAAGTGAGGCTGAAACCCACTGGGCAGGGGGAAGAAGCAACCTTCAAGTGAAGCAGGGAGCAGCAGTGTCTGCTGAGGACAGGCTCTGGAGTTACCAGGATGTTAAATGGGTCACTGGCAGAGGTGGAGGGACTCCACGGATCTGTCCTGCTCTGCACAGAGGGGCCCCTTGGGAAGGGGCTGCCAAGCAGCTCTGCTTGGGTGGAGAAGCCCCTGAGCAGAGCAGGGCGGCTCTGGTATGTCAGCAGGCAGAGTGCCCTGGAGCAGCAGCAGCAGCAGGAGGAGGAGGAGGAGGAGAAACTCCTCTGTGGCTGCCAAGCTCCCCTGTGGCATGCAGCATCCCACAAGGCCACGTCTCCTCTGCCTCTCAGCTTCAGGAGCATGCAGAGGGAGGCAGGAGGGAGAGAAGGAGAAAGTGAGGGAGCCATGGTTGGACTTGATGATCTTCAAGGTCTCTTCCAACCCAAACGGCTCCGGGATCCTACCCTGCCTGTCGCTTGCCTCAATCCCTCTTTTCTTCCAGCACAAGCAGCCTGCCAGGGTGCCTCGGTGGCAGGGCAGCTGCTGCCCAGCAGCAAACTGTGCCCTCTTTGTCTGCCAGGCAAGATCCCCTCTGACCTCTGGGGTGGGGACACAGTGAGGTCCCATCAGGTGACCCCACAGCAGAGGTGCCACTGGCCCACGCCTGCAGCTTGCCCACGCTGCTGGAGCGGAGCTGGCAGTGATGTGTCAGCAGCCCCACAGCTCTCTGCTCCCAGCCACGTAGAGAGCAGCCAGCAGGCAGAAGCAGTTCCTCTCCCCCTCCAAAAAGCACAGCCCCACGTATTTCCTGGAGGCATTTCAAGCTGCCTAGCTCCAGGCCACTCTGCAACCTCCTTTAGCCCTGAGATGAGTCAGGACAGAAGGATGGAGCTGGAGTCCTCCTGCCACCAGCACCATGCTGTGCCATGGTGGCAGCACGGGGTGGCTGTGAAGCCCATGTCAAGCCAAGAGGCTCTGAGATGGCTTTGCCTTCCTCAAACCCTCAGCCCAGTCCTCTGGAATCAGCTGAATTTCACAAGCAGAGTTCAGGAAGCAGGAGGTCTGGAGGTGTTCGTAGAGTCACAGAATGGAATGATTTGGGTTGGAAGGGACCTGAAAGATCAACCAGTACCAACCCCCTGCCACAGGTTGCTTAAGGGCCCTTCCAACCTGACCTTGAACACCTTCAGAGAGGGGGCAGCCACAACCTCCCTGGGCAACCTGTTTCAGTGTCTTCCTACCCTCACTGTTAAGAATTTCTTCCTCATCTCCAGGCTCAGTCTCCCCTCTTCCACCTTCAATCCATTCCCTTTTCCTGCTCACACTGACCTCGAGGGGCCAGTGAATGCTGCAACTTGTCAAGGTGGGGCTGAACTGGGGTGGGGGAAAGAAAAAACACATCTGAGCCTGCCTGAACGTGGTTTCCTCTGAAAAGCTCAGGCAGGAGTTGTTTACCAGGCTTTGCATCAGTCCCCAGCAGCCTGAGCATCCTGCATCTCCGTGGGGGGAAGGGAGAGCTGGATGAAGCCCACAGCAAATCATGTCACCAGCCAGAGCAGCACAAATATAGCTCCACTAAATCATGCTTGCAGCTCCAGCAGCCCCTCCTCACAGCTATTGCTCTCCTCTGCTGGGCCAGAGTGTGGCCAAGCCTTTTCTCCTCCCTCTTGTGCAGTGCCTGGCACCTCAGGGCAGAGCTGTGGGACCTTACAGATTCAGACCTTCTACCTCCACCCTCCACTCCTGGTCTGGCTCAGTGATGGTATGGCCAGCAGGACCAGGGCAGGGATTGTCCACAGAGGTTGTGGCTGCTCCCTCCCTGGAGGTGTTCAAGGCCAGGTTGGATGAGGCCTTGAGTGACCTGTGCTAGTGGGAGGTGTCCCTGCCCATGGCAGGGGGTTGGAACTGAATGAGCTTTGAAGGTCCCTTCCAACCTAAACCATTTCATGATTGTCCCCCTGTGCTGGGCACTGCTGAGGCTGCACCTTGCATACTTGGTTCAGTTTTGGGACATTGAGGGGCTGGAGCAGGGCCAGAGAAGAGCAATGAGGCTGCTGAAGGGTCTGCCACCAAACCCCCTGCATGGGGTTGGAACTAGATGATCCTTGAGGTCCCTTCCAACCTTACCATTCTAGGATTCTAGGATTTTATGGCTGGATGCCCACAGGGTGCAGCTCACCTGCCTCCAGCCCTTACACCTGACACTGCTGATGGCCTCATCCCCATTTCACAGTCTCACAGTCTCACAGTACCACCAAGGTTGGAAGAGACCTCAAAGCTCATCAAGTCCAACCCATTACCACAGCCCTCAAGACCAGACCATGGCACCAAGTGCCACGTCCAAACCTGCCTTGAACACCTCCAGGGACGCTGACTCCACCACCTCCCTGGGCAGCCCATTCCAGCAGTCAATGACTCTCTCAGGCAACAACTTTCTCCTCACCTCCAGCCTAAACTTCCCCTGGCACAGCCTGAGACTGTGTCCTCTTGTTCTGCTGCTTCTTGCCTGAGAGAAGAAAGCAACCTCCCCCTGGCTACAAGCACCCTTCAGGTAGCTGGAGACAGCAAGAAGGTCTCCCCTGAGCCTCCTCTTCTCCAGGCTAACCAATCCCAGCTCCCTCAGCCTCTCTCCATAGGGCTGTGCTCCAGGCCTCTCCCCAGCCTCGTTGCCCTTCTCTGGACACACTCAAGCACCTCAATGTCCTTCTTCAATGGAGGGGCCCAGAACTGGACACAGCACTCAAGGGGTGGCCTGAGCAGTGCAGAGTGCAGGGGGAGAATGAGCTCCCTGCTCCTGCTGGCCACACTCTTGCTGCTGCAGGCCAGGATGCCATTGGCCTTCTTGGCCACCTGGGCACACTGCTGGCTCATGTTTCCCCCCTTCCCCCCACAGGTCCCTCCAGCACCAGCACTATGCATTGGGTCACCATCCTGATCATGGCTGGGCTCTGTAGAGCCTCCTTGGGCCAGTACAATGAAGAAGAGGACATGGCCTGGTTACAGTACTACATGAGGCAGTCCAGGATGTCCTCCTACAACTACATGCCCTACTACGAGGATGAGGGCAGCCCTTATGTGTACTCCTACCTCCCAGCTCCGGACACCGAGGCAGAGCCTGGCCCTGAACCTCAACAAGCCACCTCCTGGCAGTGTCCCCAGGAGTGTGACTGTCCCCCTAACTTCTCCTCAGCCATGTACTGTGACACTCGCAACCTGAGGTACCTGCCCTTCGTGCCCTCCAGGATGAAGTATGTCTACTTCCAGAACAACCTGATCACCACCATGCAGGAGGGAGCCTTTGACAACGCCACGGAGCTGGAGTGGTTGGCGCTGCACAACAACCAGATCACCAGCGACAGGATGGGCAAGAGGCTCTTTGCCAAGCTCAAAAGACTGGAGAGGCTCTACATGAACAACAACAACCTGACCAAGATGCCCAACCCCTTGCCCCGCTCCCTGAGAGAGCTCCACTTGTCCTACAATCAAATCTCCAAGGTCCCCTCCAACGCTCTGGAAGGCCTGGAGAACCTCACGGCTCTGTACCTCAGCCACAACTACATCTTTGAGATTGGGGCTTCCCTCAAAGGGCTCAAATCCTTGATCCTCGCTGATCTGAGCTACAACCACCTCAGGAGAGTCCCTGATGGGCTCCCAATCTCTTTGGAACAGCTCTACCTAGAGTACAACTACATCAACACCATCCCTGACGACTATTTCAAGGTGTCTCCCAAGCTGCTCTACGTACGGATGTCCCACAACAGCCTCACCAACCAAGGGCTCTCTACCAACACTTTCAACAGCAGCAGCATCCTCGAGCTGGACCTCTCCTACAACAGGCTCCAGAAGATCCCCCGGGTCAGCACCAACCTTGAGAACCTCTACCTGCAAGGGAACCAAATCGATGGTGAGCAGAAAGGCAGCAGCCACAGCATGGCGGTGCAGGAGGTGGTGAGGCAAGGAGGGATGAGGAGGTGGGGATGCAGAACCTGTGGGAGACTACCTTGGGTGATGGTCTGAGCAGGAAGCTGGAATTTGGGAGATTTGTAGGTGGCCATGAGCAAGGCAGGAATAGGACCCAGTGCCTCCCAACACAGCTGAGGCTGAGAAGCTGCCAGCTCTGAGCCCTCCTGTGTAATCCATGGGAACTCTGCAGTGGTTTTGCTGGACATGGAGCTGAGCACCTGCTGCTTCGAGGTGCCAGAACCAAACTGTGGGTAGAAGCTGATGCACAACCTGGGGAGGGGGCTGTGGCTTCAATCCAGTATTGCACATAGCCTGGGGGATCACAAACAGACCCTCAGGGGTCCCCTGGGGAACAGCAGATGGGAACAGCCCACAGCAGGTGGGAACAGACATCACTCTGGGCAAGCTAATGCAGGGGATGGGGACATGACGAGGACAGGCTGAGAGAGTTGGGGCTCTGCAGCCTGGAGAAGAGAAGGGTTCGAGGGGACCTTAGAGTAACCTTCCAGGATCTGAAGGGGGCTCCAGGAAGGCTGGGGAGGGACTATTGACAAGGTCTGGGAATGCCAGGACAAGGGGAATGGGTTTGAAGTGGCAGAGGGGAGATTGAAAGTGGATGTTAGGAGGAAGTTGTTTGCAGTGAGGGTGGTGAGACACTGGCACAGGTTGCCCAGGGAGGTTGTGGCTGCTCCCTCCCTAGAGGTGTTCAAGGCCAGGTTGGAGGAGGCCTTGAGTGAGCTGTGCTAGTGGGAGGTGTCCCTGCCTATGGCAGAGGGTTGGACCTGGCTGATCCTTGAGGTCCCTTCCAACCTTCCCATTCTATGATTCTATGACATGTTGGGTGGTGGCCAAGGGTCTGCAGCACTGGGGACCTTCCTCCAGCCCCTTCTGCTCACCTCCTTCCTGGCCTTGCAGGGCACCAGCACAGCCCACAGCCCCAGGGCCCCTTCCAAGGGTGGTGGTTTGCAGCCAAGGCAGGGGGGGACAGCCCTGCTGGGACTGGAACAGACAGGAGCTCTTGGTTATTAGAGCATCTTCTGCCAGAACTGAAGTTCACTCCACTTAATACACAAATAAATAACAGGAACAGATTGTTCTGGGGCTGCTATTTATAAAAATAAGCTAGGGGGGGG
>VWZE01017354.1:0-10385 GCA_013396675.1 Eubucco bourcierii | reverse complement strand
GGTGTTGGGGGCCGGGAGCGGGGTGGGGTGGGGGGGGGGGAGGGGGATGGGGATGGGGATGGGGATGGGGATGGGCATGTGTCAGTGCAGCCCTCGGTGGCTGCAGAGGAAAACTCACAACCCCGCACTGGGAAAGAGACAGAAACAAACAAGCAGAAGCCCAAATGTTTGCTTCTGAAATCTGGAGCTGTTCACTCTGCCCACAAAAGCCACCAAACCACCACGGAGCCCTTCAGCCTTTCTTTGGTTTCTTCTCCAGCTGCAGGTTTTGATGATGACCTTTCAAAGCATCCCCAAGAGTGAGGGGCTGCAGGTCCAGGCGTGCAGCATAGACCTCTTTTTTTTTTTTGGAGGGGGGGTGGGGGAGAACATCAGAGCCTGGGCTGCACCCCTCCAGCCATCCAGAAGGTCCCAGTTTGCCTCTCTACACACCACAGGGCTTGCAGCCCCCCAAGCCTCCAGCCTGTGGGTGCAGGGCCCCACCAGCAGCAGCACCAGCACCCTTCTGCCTTCCCCAGCAGCAGCCTGGCCTGGAGCTTTGCTGCCATCTAGTCGGTGCCTTCTTTCCCAAATCCTGCACAAAATCTTGGGAGTTTAATGGGATTCCTCCCTGCAAACCCAGCCCAGGGCTGGAGTTTCCCTTCCTAGTGCTGGCATCAGCGGGTAGCAGATGAATGGAGAGGGGATGGGCACAGGGACAAGGGTGTCCTTGCTCCTAGACATGCTGTCTGGGTGGTGCTGTGGGCAGGGGCTGCAGGCTGCAGCCTAAGAAGCCTCACAGAAGCTGTTCAAAGGCAATTCCCGAGAGAGAAAGAAAAAAAAAACAAAACAGAAGCCCTTTAACCCTCTGCCTCCACACAGCTTTTGACCCTGCAAGTCCTCCAGCCAGGCTGGGCAAAGACAGCCAAGGATGGGAGATGTCAATGCCACTACTCCCAAACCCTCAAACAGGCACAAACTTACAGGTTCTTTCTGGCTGTTGGGACAGGGCAAGGGGTGATGATTTGAGACTAAAAGTGGGAGATTTAGGCTGGGGAGAGGGAGGAAATTTATCACACTGAGGCTGGTGAGAGCCTGGCCCAAGTTGCCCAGAGAGGTGGGGGCTGCCCCATGCCTGGCACTCCTGCAGGTCAGGTTGCTTGGGGCTCTGAGCAGCCTGCTCTAGTTGGGGATGTCCCTGCTGAGTGCAGGGGCTTGGACCAGATGAGTTTGCAAGTTCCCCTCCCACCCAAAGCAGTCCGGGGCTCCACGGCTGCAGCTGGCAGCATCAATCACCCTTTCAGCTCAAAAGCAGAGTGAGCAGAGTCCAAATTCACAGGAACTGGCAATTTGGAGGGGGGTTGGGGGTGGGTGGGGACGGGAGGGAGCTCTCTGAGGGCAATACCCTCAGCCCCATCTCCAGAGGAGCCTCCCTTTGACACTCCTCCAACCATCAGCCACACTTCCAAGGTCGGAGCTCAGCTCTCCCTCTTCTCATTCTCCCCTCCTCCCTCTCCAGAGTTCTCCATCAGCAGCTTCTGCACCNAACGAGATCAAGCGGAACGCGGTGCCACCCGACGCCCCCCTGTGCCTGCGACGTGCCACCATCATCGAGATCTAGCCTGGCCACCCTCCCGCTCAGGACTTGGCTTCCCCCGTTCCCGGGGAGACCCTCACCCCCGTTTTAACGCAGCTTGATGGTTTGATTTGGCTTCTGCAGTAGTGCAACAAGGGAGCTCCACCAGCAGCTCACGTCGGGTGGGCAGGAGCTCTTCTCAAAATATTCCCCCCTCACACACCCCCCTCTTTCCAGCCACATAGGGTGAGAGAGGTCCTGGCACTGCTCCCCTGCACCCATTTGGCCCCAGCATGGCCACCTCATCTCTCCTGGTCTGGGTGGCATGCAGCAGGGATGGAGGAGAGCTCATTCCACCTCCCAGACATGGCACTGAGCATCCATCCCCAGTGGGGAGGGGTTCAGGAATGACTCCTGCAGAGCCAGATGTAAACCAACGCACCCTGGAGAGTGGTCACTGGGAGGAGCACCCAGGAGGTGGGCAGCTGGATGGGTAAAGGGTTACACTATTCCTGGCTGCCAGCATCCCTCAGCCTAGGATTGGGAAGGCCAAATCCACTCTTCCATCTTTATTTCTCCCCTTCCATCAGCCTCCTGCTCCAGAGATGAAGCAGATAAACCTCTCCTGCCATGGCTCAGGTTAGAGAGAAACACCCTGAGAAGCAGCCAGCTCCTGGGCCAGGACTGAGAGAGGTCTCACATATTTCATCAGGGCAGGATGGGGCAATTCCCAGTACCATCACACCCAGCTTCATCCCACCCAGCAGCCTGGCTCCAAGCTCCCTTCCTGCCCAGGCAACCAGTGTCATCCATTCCACATAGAGCCCCCAAATCCCAGCAGCACGTCTGAGCTCACCACAAACACCCATCCTGGTCCCTTGCCTGGGTTAGTTTCAGAACCAAAGGAGCAGCCAAGCTTCAGAGATGACCTGCAAAGCTCCCGAGGTCATCCAGACCCTCCACATTTACACTGCATGCTAACACTAGAGCAAAACCAACCACCCCAACACCACCACCCCCTCCCCAGCCCCGGGTTGTCACCAATGCATGAGCTGTAGCTCTCATACCCACCAATAAAGTCCTTTCTGTAACTGCACTGAACGTGTCTGAGGAACCCCAACCGCAGAGAGCAGAGCCTGAGCGCCTCCGAGCTCCTCTCCTGCAGCCACAATCCGGGGCTGGATTTGCCGTCTAGCGGTTGGAGCAGACGCGGCAGGGCCCTACCTTGCCTTGCCCGCACTGAGGAGCTGCTGCTCCAGCACACCCCAGCTGCTGAGCTCCACACGAGGACGTCCACGGAAGACAAAAAGGAGCCGTGGAAAAGCGCAGCTGAAAGGGGAGGGACGCTGGGGCCACCGCTCTGGTACTCCTGCTGCTTTCGCGGGTGCTTTCGTGCTCTCCAGACTTCGGCACAGCTTGTCTTCAACAGCTAATCTGGAGGAAAGTTGTCCCTGGGCAGGAGTTTTCTGCACCTGGAGTCACACAGAAAGGAACATTTCTCAGCCCAGGGCCTCTCCCCTGCACGATGAGGGCTTGCTGGGCTCCGGGCTGGTGCCACTTAGGGAGGCAGAGCCTTTGGGCACTCTGTGGGATGCAGGAGGAGGGGGTTTCTCCACTGGTCTTCTCCAAACAGCCCTCCCCCAGCTCCAGGCAAGCTCCAGCAGAAGCCAGGTAGGAGGAGAGGCCAGAAGACTCCAATCCATGCCCTACCTCATCCTCTCTTGTGTGCCAGGGCAGCACAGGGACAGGCACATCCCCATCACAACCCAGCCCAGGACCCCAGGGCCATCGCTGGATGTTGGTGTTGCCTGTCACACTTGGTCCTATCCAGGCTGGATTGGAGCCCATCCTGGCTTCCCCTCCCCAAGGCCACATTCCCAGAGGGCAGTACTCAGGTCCAGGAGCTGCCCTGCACCCAGGGGTACCCATCACAGTCAGTGCAGGCTTGGGTGAAGCTGGGCTAAGATATAAAGTGGAACCCAGCTCAGCCCAGGGAGAAGAAGGCTCAGAAGGAGGTAAACCTGCCCCTGGTTCTGAGGTACCAGGGGCCAGCAATGCTCATCAGCCTCCAGGGTTACATGCCACTGGCCTTCCTCCTCTTCCTCCTCCCCTGTGGAAGCAGCCAGCAGGCCAGATGAGACAGGGCTGCAAGCACCCAAGCCCATGCCATGTCTCTCTGCTCTTCAAAAGCGGCAGGGGAGGATGTTGGCAAGATTCACCTACAAAGCAGCCAAGAACTATCCTCTTCCCATGCCCAGGAGCTGCCCAGGCACTTCTTGTTCCCAGGGCAGGTTTTGCCTCCTTCCCAAATCAACAGCAGCCTGCAGGAGCTGAAAGGGCTGGGGGTGCAGGGAGTGGTTGTAGGGAGGCCCCAATCCATCACCTCAGTGGGTTACTTGGCAGCAGGGTCTAGAGCAAAACCCAGGAGAAGTAGCTACCCACTGCTGCCTCCAGCAGCTGCTTTGTCCAGCCAGGGTGACTGGGATTGCTGACTTACACCAGTTGGAGCACTGGGAATGCATCCCACAGGAGCGGAGGTGAGGGGGCAGAGGGTCAATGCATGCCCCTGCCCTGCTTCTCCCCCTCCTCCCAAAAAAGGAGAGGACCCCATTGGTCTTGGGCGAGCCCACGGGCACCCAATCACTGCCTTGTTGTGGTGGGGATAGCAGAGACAGGGGCTTGGCCCTCCCCTTCTCATCCCCTTCCTCCTCCTACTCCTGTTGCTGGGAGGACACACTGGGTCCAAGGGGCCCCAGCAGCCTGTATCCCACCAGGAAGGAGGAGGAGGAGGAGGAGGGGGGAGTGCAAGGCTTTGTCCAGATCCACAGAGAAACATAAAGGAAGGGGAAACCCCAAACCAAGCAAACCACAGCTCCCCAGCCCCCTCGGAGGTGAGCTCTGAGCTCAGAGCCTTTGTGGGGCTGCTGCAGGAGGCACCAGCAGCTGCAGCCCCCACCAAAGCCTTATTTGGGCTGGGGGCTGCTCCCAAGGAGTCTCCTCGGTGGGATGTCAAAGACCCCACCTGCTGCTGCTGCCAGCACCCCCATGGCCACAGAAAGGCTCAGACTAATAGGCCTCAGACCTGGGCACCCAACTCGGGGCTCTCTCTGCTCAAGAACCTAAAACCCAGCAGCTCCCACTGGGTGCCCTATGGGGACAGGCAGGATTTCTCCAGGGCTCCCCTGAACACCCACCTGCCCCCCACCCCCAATTTCATCTCCACTTCCTACCAGCCTCTTCCCCCAGATTCTCTTCTCCTACACAAGTATTTTTTATGTCCCCTCTGCAGCATCCCCTCAGCCCCAACACCCCCTTAGGAGGCTTTCCTCCAGGAAGGGCAGGGATTGGTGTTTAAAAACAGCTCCTCACAGCATTTCCCCTTTGGGGATGTACTCAAGAAAGCAGCAAGACAGTGAGGAATGAGTTTGACCCTGGTGGAGCCTAGGATTGGAGGAACCCAGGGTGGGCAGAGCAACCTCCTTCCAGTGAAGGGAAAGTGAGCTCCAGGCACATTGGGAAGTGTTTGTGGAGCCACAGCCCAGGGAAGGGTCACTCAGTGCCAGGTCCTTTGGTGCTTCCCTTGGCTCTGTTCTTGGACCTTCTCCAGTGGGTAAGGAATTGGCTGGATGGTAGCATCCAGAGGGTGGTGCTGAATGGCTCCAAGTCCAGATGGAGAGCAGTGACAAGTGATGTCCTTCAGGGCTCTGTGCTGGGAGCCTGTGCTGTTTAGTATTTTTATCAATGACACAGACAGTGAGATCGAGGGCACCATCAGCAGGTCTGCAGGTGACACCAAACTGTGTGGTGGTGTCAACACACCAGAGGGACAGGAGGTGATCCAGAGGGACCTGGACAGGCTGGAGAGGTGGGCCCAGGAGAACCTCATGAAGTTCAACAAGAGCAAGTGCAGGGTCCTGCACCTGGGATGGAATAATCTTCACTATTAGGCTGGGGGATGAGGTGTTAGAGAACAGCCCTGGGGAAAGGGACTTGGGGGTGCTGGTGGATGAGAAGCTGGACATGAGCAGACAGTGTAAGCTTGCAGGCCAGAAGGCAAATTATATCCTGGGCTGCATCAAAAAAAGTGTGGCCAGCAGAGCCAGAGAGGGGATTCTGCCACTTTACTCTGGTGAAACCTCACCTGGAGTACTGCACCCAGTTCTGGAGCCCTCATCATAGGAAGGGCATGGATCTGATGCAGAGGGTCCAGAGGAGGGCCACCAAAATGATCAGAGGGTTGGAGCAGCTCTGCTATGAGGACAGGTTGGGGGTGTTCAGTCTGGAGAGGAGGAGGCTCTGGGGGGACCTAATAGCAGCCTCCTGAAGGGGTCATAGAGGAAGGATGGAGAGAAGCTGTTTACAAAGGCCTGCAGTGACAGGATGAGGGGCAATGGGTTCAAGCTTGAGAAGAGCAGATTTAGTTTGGATGTTAGGAACAAGTTCTTTACTACAAGGGTGGTGAAGCACTGGAGCAGGCTGCCCAGGGAGGTGGTTGAGGCCCCTTCCCTGGAGACATTCAAGGTGGGGCTTGACAGGGCCCTGGGTGACCAGGGCTAGTGGGGATGTCCCTGCTGACTGCAGGGGTGCCAAGCTAGATAACCTCTAAAGGTCCCTTCCAACCCAGCCCATTCTATGAACCTATGACTCTATGGCCTCACCTTAAACCTTCACTCAAGCTGGGTGGAGGAGCTGCAAGGACAGAAGGGTTGGTGAGCAGGTCACAGCTGGCAGTGCCACCACACCTGAGCCATCTGCAGACATGCTCCTGGTGGGACAAACAGTAAAAGTTGATTATTAATAAGCTGCTTGGATCCAGCCCCAGGCAGCTGCCACGGTGCTGGGAAGAGATAAGAAAACTGCAGAGGCAGCAGGAAAAGGACACCGAGGAGGGGCCCAGCACCTTCTTGTTGTTGGAGATCACCAAGACCTTCTTGCCTCCTCAGGGACAAACTAAGGACCACACCTGCAATACTGTGTCCAGTTTGGGGCTCCCCAGTTCAAGAGAGACAGGGACCTGCTGGAGAGAGTCCAGCAGAGAGCCAGGAGGATGATTGGGGGAGTTGAGCATCTGCCTTATGGAGACAGACTGAGAGCCCTGGGGCTGGTTGGTCTGGAGAGGAGAAGGCTGAGAGGAGATCTGATCAAAGACTACAAATATCTGAGGGGTGGGGGGCAAGTGGAGGGGGCCAAGCTCTTTTCATTGGTTAGCAGCAATAAGCCAAGGAGCAATGGGTACAAACTGGAACAGAAGAGGTTTCAGCTCAACACGAGGAGAAACTTCTTTCCAGTGAGGGTCCCAGAGCCCTGGAGCAGGCTGCCCAGAGAGGCTGTGGAGCCTCCTGCTCTGGAGACTCTCCAGACCCACCTGGATGCATTCCTGTGCGGACTCCTCTGGGGAGTTCTGCCTTGGCAGGATGATCTCTGAAGGTCCCTTCCAACCTCAAAGGTTCTGTGAGTCTGTGATTTCCCAGAGGAGCAGGCCATGGCCTGGGGGAACAGCTCAGGCCCTGCTTATGCAGCTCCACATCACAACGGAGCTGGGATTTTGAGGCTCAGGGTTTGGGGACTCACAGCTCAAGAGTAGAGCAGCTGGTGGGGTTCAGTCCCCTCTAAGGGACTGAGTGCTTTGAGGGGGCCGCTGAGCAATGGCAGTCCCACTGCCCAGCAGTGCTTGGGCTCTGGTAGGGGGGACACAGGGCCAGGCAGGAAATTCCCAATCTGTTCAGCTCCCATTCTTGCCTCCCCTTTTGTTCCAGTCGCCATCTGTCCCGCAGCCCCGCGCGCCCCACGCTCCCGCTGCACGTGCCATAAATATCCAGACAGGCTTTGTCTCTGCTTCAAAAGGCTGCCTGGAGCCCAGGCCCCCAGCCCTACCGTGGCCCCCAGCCCTCCCCAGCAGCGGCTGCTGCCAGCCTGAAAGCTACTGGAGAGCTGGCACAGACATGGGGACATTCTATGCCAGCTGCCTTGCTGTTGGGAGGTTTGGGTTTATGTGGCACAGGCTCAGCATCGCTCTTGTCTCTCCTCATGCCCTTTGGAGGTTTTTGGGTTGGCACCAAGAAGGGGGGCACTGCTCTGACACCTCAACCATCTGTAGGATCCAGGAATCCCATCACCAAAGTCGCTCTGAAGGAGAAAAAGAAGAAAGAGGAAAGTTTAGCCCCCTGCATGCTGGCAGAGCTTGGCAGAGACACACACACACGCACACCACACCCCCCCAGCAGGTTCTGCACCCCAAAAGAGTGAACAGCCTATGCTGGCCACCCAGGGGGGAATTAGCTAGGACAGATCCCAGCCAGCCTCTCTGCAGAATACCCCCCGTGGGGGTCAGGAAGGGGGGGGAGTGGTGACAAGCCCTCATGCTTTGAAGGACCCCAGGACTGGTGTCTCAGCGCCGCTGCAGCCCTTTTAACTCACAACAAAGCAACCAACGAGTCGGGGAGGGCAGCTGCTCCACTCCAGCCCCGTCCTTCCCCTTTTCGGTTTTATCCGGGGATATAATGGGAATAAACTCGCTGGTAAAAGGGCTTTGTCAGAGGAAAATGGGGCTGGCCCTTCGTCTGGCAGCTGGGGACGCCGGGGGACGCGCAGGGCTTAAGGATATTGTCGCCTGCAGCCGCTTCCCCGGCGGCTCCCCAGAGGAGAGGGCGAAGTTTTCACAGGGCGCTGCTTTCACACGGAGATGGTGCTCACCTGGCTGGTGCACCCCACCCTGGCAGTGACCCTGAGAGCTCTCCCTTGCCCATGGGGTTAGGAATTGCTGTGCCAGGCACAGGAATACCCACAGGAACAAATGGCCCTGTCAGGGATGAATGGTACCCAAGCCAACAGGCATCCCTCACGGGTTGAACACATCTGAGCTGTGTGGGAGCACAGCATCACCTAAAGACAAGGGCCATGGAGTCCCGTGGAGGTAAGGGCACAGCATCCCTTAGTGACANCCTTCTTGTTGTTGGAGATCACCAAGACCTTCTTGCCTCCTCAGGGACAAACTAAGGACCACACCTGCAATACTGTGTCCAGTTTGGGGCTCCCCAGTTCAAGAGAGACAGGGACCTGTTGGAGAGAGTCCAGCAGAGAGCCAGGAGGATGATTGGGGGAGTTGAGCATCTGCCTTATGGATACAGACTGAGAGCCCTGGGGCTGGTTGGTCTGGAGAGGAGAAGGCTGAGAGGAGATCTGATCAAAGACTACAAATATCTGAGGGGTGGGGGGCAAGTGGAGGGGGCCAAGCTCTTTTCATTGGTTAGCAGCAATAAGCCAAGGAGCAATGGGTACAAACTGGAACAGAAGAGGTTTCAGCTCAACACGAGGAGAAACTTCTTTCCAGTGAGGGTCCCAGAGCCCTGGAGCAGGCTGCCCAGAGAGGTTGTGGAGCCTCCTGCTCTGGAGACTCTCCAGACCCACCTGGATGCATTCCTGTGCGGACTCCTCTGGGGAGTTCTGCCTTGGCAGGATGATCTCTGAAGGTCCCTTCCAACCTCTAAGGTTCTGTGAGTCTGTGATTTCCCAGAGGAGCAGGCCATGGCCTGGGGGAACAGCTCAGGCCCTGCTTATGCAGCTCCACATCACAACGGAGCTGGGATTTTGAGGCTCAGGGTTTGGGGACTCACAGCTCAAGAGTAGAGCAGCTGGTGGGGTTCAGTCCCCTCTAAGGGACTGAGTGCTTTGAGGGGGCCGCTGAGCAATGGCAGTCCCACTGCCCAGCAGTGCTTGGGCTCTGGTAGGGGGGACACAGGGCCAGGCAGGAAATTCCCAATCTGTTCAGCTCCCATTCTTGCCTCCCCTTTTGTTCCAGTCGCCATCTGTCCCGCAGCCCCGCGCGCCCCACGCTCCCGCTGCACGTGCCATAAATATCCAGACAGGCTTTGTCTCTGCTTCAAAAGGCTGCCTGGAGCCCAGGCCCCCAGCCCTACCATGGCCCCCAGCCCTCCCCAGCAGCGGCTGCTGCCAGCCTGAAAGCTACTGGAGAGCTGGCACAGACATGGGGACATTCTATGCCAGCTGCCTTGCTGTTGGGAGGTTTGGGTTTATGTGGCACAGGCTCAGCATCGCTCTTGTCTCTCCTCATGCCCTTTGGAGGTTTTTGGGTTGGCACCAAGAAGGGGGGCACTGCTCTGACACCTCAACCATCTGTAGGATCCAGGAATCCCATCACCAAAGTCGCTCTGAAGGAGAAAAAGAAGAAAGAGGAAAGTTTAGCCCCCTGCATGCTGGCAGAGCTTGGCAGAGACACACACACACGCACACCACACCCCCCCAGCAGGTTCTGCACCCCAAAAGAGTGAACAGCCTATGCTGGCCACCCAGGGGGGAATTAGCTAGGACAGATCCCAGCCAGCCTCTCTGCAGAATACCCCCCGTGGGGGTCAGGAAGGGGGGGGAGTGGTGACAAGCCCTCATGCTTTGAAGGACCCCAGGACTGGTGTCTCAGCGCCGCTGCAGCCCTTTTAACTCACAACAAAGCAACCAACGAGTCGGGGAGGGCAGCTGCTCCACTCCAGCCCCGTCCTTCCCCTTTTCGGTTTTATCCGGGGATATAATGGGAATAAACTCGCTGGTAAAAGGGCTTTGTCAGAGGAAAATGGGGCTGGCCCTTCGTCTGGCAGCTGGGGACGCCGGGGGACGCGCAGGGCTTAAGGATATTGTCGCCTGCAGCCGCTTCCCCGGCGGCTCCCCAGAGGAGAGGGCGAAGTTTTCACAGGGCGCTGCTTTCACACGGAGATGGTGCTCACCTGGCTGGTGCACCCCACCCTGGCAGTGACCCTGAGAGCTCTCCCTTGCCCATGGGGTTAGGAATTGCTGTGCCAGGCACAGGAATACCCACAGG
>VWZE01017351.1:7168-29438 GCA_013396675.1 Eubucco bourcierii | reverse complement strand
TGGGCAGAGGGATCCTCCTCCCATCATCACTGGTGAGTGCCCATGGAGCACACTGGGTGAATGGTGGTGGTGATCCAAAGGCCGGGGGGCCTGGTGGCCCCCCGGTTAGCTAGGGCAGGAACTCAATGCTCATCAAACTATGCTAAGCCTGATAACATCATCCACGGGTGCTGCTTTGGGCTCCTTACTGAAGCTGAGCTTCTCTGTGCAGTAACTTGGCTGGGCAAGGGGCAACAAGCACAGATTGGAAGCCAGAAGGTTCCACCTAAATAGGAGGAAAATGTCCTTGCTCTGAGGGTGCTGAGCAGGCTGCACAGAGAGGTTGTGGAGTCTCCTCTGGAGAGATTCCAAACATTGTGGTCCTGGGCAACCTGCTGTGAGTGACCTATGAGGAGAGACTGAGGCAGTTGGGGCTGTGCAGTCTGGAGAGGAGAAGGCTCCCAGATGACCTTCTTGTGGCCTTGCAGTATCTTACAGGGGCCACAAAACACCTGGGGAGGGACTTTTTCTGCTGTCAGGGAGTGATAGGCCTGGGGGGGACAGAACAAAACTGAAAATGGGGAGATTCAGACTGGATGTTAGGGAGAAGTTGTTCAGCATGAGGGTGGTAAGAACCTGGTAGGGGTTGCCCAGGGAGGTGTTTTAAGGCCAGGCTGATCCCTGGAGGTGTTTAAGGCCAGGCTGGATGAGGCTGTGGGCAGCCTGATCTAGTGTGAGGTATCTAGGGCAGGGTGTCCTTGCCCATGGCAGGGGAGTTGGAACTGGATGATCCTTGTGGACCCTTCCAACCCTGACTGATTCTAGGACCCTGTGTTAGCAGAGGGCTTGCATGAGATGATCTCCAGATGTGCCTTCCAACACCTACCACAGTGCAGTTCTGGAACTGATTCTCCATTCCATTTTTGAAAGGTTTGGTCAGGGTGAGGAGGCAGAAGCAGCTACATGGTGCAGCTGAGCAGCAACAACACTGACTGAAGCAGCTGAGTGATAAAACTGCCTGCAGGTCTGTTTGAAAGCAAAGGATGCACCTGGGATCAGGTCACACCTTGGTGCCTGCTTTCCAAAAATGTGGGAGAGAAGAGAAGAGAAGAGTCACCACTCTGCTGTTACATGCCAGAGCCCCACAGAGTATCACATGTCTGGTGAAATGGCAGAGCATGATGGACAGCCAAAAAAAAATTTTAAAAAGCTGAGTGTCCTGGTGGCACCAATCCATCACTGGTCACCTCTGAACAGAGGGTGCTGAGCTCACTCTTGCTGGGGAAGACAGGAAGAGCTGAGAGCACTGGAAAAAACCCAACTTCACTGCTCCATTCCTCTATGATTCTCTTAAAGCTTTAGGCTTTTGCCTGGATCCTGGCCAGGCTGCAAACACAACCCACCAGCCATACCCTGGGCTTCTGTTTGCCCTTGCAGAATCAAGGTAGGGTCAATTCCAACCCCATTCCTGAAGGTTTTATACCTCCACAGTGAAGGAAATGCCAACCTCACTGTGGTTTAGCTCAGTTCTGCTCACTCTGGTCTTGAGTTTGACCATCTGCAGCCCAGGAGCATCTGTGAGGTGATATTTACCAGGTGTGAGGTCACCTCAGTCCACAGTGGCTGTCATCTGCCTACCCTTGTAAATGCCATGGGAAAATATCAAGGCAAGATGGGAAGGAAACAGGTCCTGGGTTTGCCTTCAGCTGGAGTTCTTCAGCATCAAAACAGTTCCAAGACAAGCCAAAAGGGCTGCAGCAAGGGGATGTCCCAGAGGAGCTCCTTGGTTTGCAAGGGGAGTAAGGCAAAATACAAAGGGAGATTAACAAAACAAAATGTATGGAAAGAGAAAAAGGGGCAAATGGTGTGTGATAACCTAGCTCTGGTTGGGAAATGTGCTGGGTGGCTGCAGGTTACTGGAAAAACAAAGGAGCCAGATGGTAGCTCCTCTCCAGAGCAGGGCTGTGTGCTGGGAAGGGAGCAAAATTCCTCCCTAAATCTCAATTCCAGACTGGGGATCTCCCCATGAAAGGGTCTTGGCAGCACGATGGATGCTCCCAGCCCCAGTACCAAGCATCAGGACAAGGGATCCTCTGTGCTCTTCCTTGCCTTTCTCTGCTTTGTGCTTTTGATGTTATTTCTCTGACTGTTGTTTTAAGCCCAAATTGCTGATGTCAGTGCTGGAAGGCAAAGGGAGGGAAAGTGTGAACTGGCTCCGGTTGCCCTCTGCAGCACTTGCTCTCACCTCAATGATATTTCAAGGCTATTATTTTTCTTGCAAAATGCCTCAGAATCCATAGTGGTAAAGCACATAAATCAGAGAAATATTCATCTGTGGGTTCCTGTGGCACAGAAGGTAAAATCCTTTATGGAAAAATCAATGCTGTAAGCTAAAATCAATGAATATTAACTTCAAACCCAAAGCAAACTTCATCTTGCTCTGACCCTCCAAACAAAGAAATCTATTTCATCTTTTATTTGCTACAATTGTGGATAATTCTCTTTCAATAGAATCATAGAATGGTAAGGTTGGAAGGGACTTCAAAAATCATCTAGTTCTAACCCCCTGCCATAGGCAGGGACACCTCCCACTAGTACAGGGCACTCAAGGCCTCATCCAACCTGGCCTTGAACACCTCCAGGGAGGGAGCAGCCACAACCTCCCTGGGCAACCTGTGCCAGTGTCTCACCACCCTCACTGCAAACAACTTCCTCCTAACATCCACTTTCAATCTCCCCTCTGACACTTCAAACCCATTGCCCCTTGTCCTGTCATTGCAAGCCCTTGTCAATAGTCCCTCCCCAGCCTTCCTGTAGCCCCTTTCAGATCCTGAAAGGCTACCCTAAGGTGTCCTGGATGCCTTCTCTTCTCCAGGCTGCAGACCCCAAACTCTTGTGGCCTGTCCTTACAGGAGAGCTGCTGCAGCCCTCTGACCACCACAACCTAGTATCTTAATACTACACAAACCAAAATATGAGGAATAAACTCTTTCCACTACTTTAGCACAGAGGTGGAATGGGGATGCTGGGAGCGAGACAGGGAAGAAGGCATAGACTTGGGAATAAAAGTCCAATGAATTGCTTGATAATAAATATTAATCAATTAACAAATGGATTCAGTCCTCTCAGTGAATGCTGTTAATGAAAGGATGACTCAGACCTGGTCCCAGGGAAGATGTTGCATTCTCTTGTCCCCATCATTTCAGAGGGAATTAAGACCATCATGGATGGAAAAAAAATGCTAACAAGGACACTGAAGTGTTTTAAGGCATCAGAACACAAGACCTGCATCCCAGCAGGAGAGGGTGCTGCTGAAGCCCCAGAAGGAGGCTGGGTGGATTGGGTGCAGAAACCATGTACCAGCTAAGGCAGCAGTGTCATCCTCAGTGTGCTGGTCGGAGGGGTTTAGAGAGGGCTTGCTGCAACCTGCAGGGACCATCTGAGTGCTGGAACCTCCAGCCCCATGACACCAAGGCAGAAGTGGGGCAGCAAGGATGAGGATCCACCATCCATCGCTTCCTGCCGGCTGCGCCCCGAGGCTGTGCTTGTTCCGGAGCGCAGGCACAGGCAGCCCCGCACACAGCCGCGGCGCTTCCCGGCCCCAGCGGCCGCCGCCGGCCAAGGCAGAGGTGTCCTCTTGCAAGGAAAACACCACGGGGCAGGTGCACAGGCAGCGAGCACGGAGCCCTTCGCAGTGAGCAGCCGGCAGGAATTTGCTTTCGCTCCATTTCTCGCCCGGTGCAAGCAATTAAAAAGTCTGCTGGGTTGAGACGATGAAGCGTCCTGGGCCGGAGAGCGGTGGAGACGACCTAAAAGCATGCCCAAGGCGTTAACGGGCGGCTGAGAGACAGGCTGCGGGGAAAAGGCGAGGGGAAGCAAAGACCCCAAATCGGGTTCTCTCCGACTGTCCCATCGAGCCCAGGAACTCGCTGATGTAAGCACGTCAACGGAGACCCGCCACATCAAACAAAGCTCTGCTTTCAGTGGCACCTGGGGACGGCGAGGTGGAAGCAATTCCTCTTTAACGAAGATGTTGTTGTGCGGCGGAGAGTTGGGGCCGAGCGGCAATCTCCGCTGCCTGGGAAAAAGCAGGGATTAAGTTGCAGAGGAGAAAACTCGCCCGGTTTAAAGGCAAAGCTCAGCTGGTGTTATCTGCTTAATGTGTTGCACGCCATTTGCAGCATAAACATTTCCAGTTCGTTTTAATTTCATATCGGAGGAGAATCATAAAGACAGTGGATTATTGGTCACAGCTGCCTGAACGTGGCAAGTGGAACTTGAGGAATGATTCTGTCAGAGAGGCAAAGCCAGATCTGGCTGTTTTTTCTCTTGCCAGCAGTTAAACAGGGGGATTTTTATTAAAAATATTCCTGTAATTAAAATCTATAGTCTCAAAAGCCTTCACAGGAGCTGGAGGTAAACCAAAATGACACATTCACATTCAGATGTTGCAGTTCTGTAGTGATGTCACACTGGTTAATAAAGGAGGGAAAAAAGAAAGAAGTTGTGTTTTGGTTCCATAGAATTGTAGAATGGTAAGGTTGGAAGGGACCTCAAGGATCATCCAGTCCGAACCTCCTGCCATAGGCAGAGACACCTCCCACTAGTACAGGGCACTCAAGGCCTCATCCAGCCTGGCCTTGAACACCTCCAGGGAGGTTGTGGAGCACAGAATCACCCAATGTGATCTTTGATCCTGTGATTCTGTGCTCCACAACCTCCCTGGGCAACCTGTGCCAGTGTCTCACCACCCTCACTGCAAACAACTTCCTCCTAACATCCACTTTCAATCTCCCCTCTGACACTTCAAACCCATTCCTCCTCATCCTGTCATTACAAGACCTTGCAAATAAGCCCTCCTCAGCCTTCCTGGAGCCTCCTTCAGATCCTGGAAGGCTATTACAAGGTCTCCTGGAAGCCTTCTCTTCTCCAGGCTGTAGAACCCCAACTCTCTCAGCCTGTCCTCAGATCAGAGCTGCTGCAGCCCTCTGAGCATCTTGGTGGCCTCCTCTGGACTGGCTCCAACACTTTCATGTCCTTCCTGTGCTGAGGGCTCCAGAACTGCACACAGACAGGACTCCAGTTAGTCTGTTTTGGTTTGTTGGGTTTTTTTTTTTAGCTGGACTCTTCCATTTTAGGGTGTAGGTAGCTTTGGAATGTGCAGCGATTGATACAGCTCAAAAGCAAAATCCTCTCCAGGAAACATTACATTTGGTTATAGAAATTCTTTAAGTTATGACCCAGGTGCCTGCTGTGTCCTCTCCAAGAGGGAGAAATGAGTTTTCCTGCACACACGTGTGGCTGCAACAACCACTGCCTGGCTTTTCAGCCGCTGTCCATCAGCATGATGGATCATCCTTCCCTCCTCTCACTTCCCCAACCCCAACCTCAGCTGCAACAGAGAATTTTCCCAACGTGAAGGAAATGCCCCAGCAAAAAGCAGACCCAGCAACCACCCAGAGCTGATCCTTTCTTCTGCTTTTTTATATATATATAAATATAATTTTTTTTCTTCCTCACTCTTCTTTTGCTCAGAGTTTTGTCCAGTAATAAACAACTGCTTCAATCTGCTGCACTGATCAAAAGGAACGTTTTAATCAGTCCCAGGCAAAATATCATGCTATTATGTTATCACTGGAGCAAATCATCAAAAATACAAAACAAAAATATAGCTTTAATACACTCCAGATCAGGAATGTCTTGAAGAAACTTGCCTCCCTTGCAGGTGTGTCCTATTTTAAGGAGGAAAAAAAAAAAAAAAGCTGAATTAAAGTGAGGGGGCTGGGGTGAGTGGGGCTGGCAGGGCCAAAATACTGAGATCAAAACTGGCCAAACCCAATTACTGCAAATAAATGTCTCAGAAGGAGGCTTTCCCCTGCCCCAGGGATCACTGAATCACAGAGTCCCAAAATACTAGAGGTTGGAAGGAGCCTGTGGTGATCATGGAGTTCAACCTTCCTGCTAGAGCAGGCTCATACACAGCAGGCTGCCCAGGATCCCAATGTTCAGGTGGGTTTGGAATCTCTCCACAGAAGGAGACTCCACAACCTCTCTGAGGAGCCTGGGCCAGGGCTCCAGCACCCTCACACCAAATTGCTTTCTCTTCTTCATATGGAACCTCCTGGGTTCCAGTTTGTGCCCGTTGTTGTCTCTTGTCTGTCAATGGGCACCACTGACAAGAATCTGGACTCACCTTCAGCTATCATAGAATCAGTCAGAGTTGGAAGGGACCACAAGGATCAGCCAGTTCCAACCCCCCTGCCATGCCCAGGGACACCTCACACCAGATCAGGCTGGCCACAGCCTCATCCAGCCTGGCCTTAAACACCTCCAGGGATGAGGCTTCCACCACCTCCCTGGGCAACCCCTGCCAGGCTCTCATCACCCTCATGCTGAACAACTTCTTCCTAACATCCAGTCTGAATCTCCCCATTTCCAGCTTTGTTCTGTCCCCCCCAGTCCTATCACTACCTGACAGCCTAAAAAGTCCCTCCCCAGCTTTCTTGTAGCCCACTTCAGATAATGCAAGGCCACAGGAAAGTCACCTGGGAGCCTTCTCCTCTCCAGGCTGAACAGCCCCAACTGCATCAGTCTCTCTTCACAGCAGAGCAGTTCCAGCCCTCTGAGCATCCTCGTGGCCCTTCTCTGGACACACTGCAGCATCTCCACATCCCTCTTGTAATTGGGGCTCAGAACTGGATGCAGTACTCCAGGTGAGGTCTACCAGAGCAGAGTAGAGGGAGAGAATCACCTCCCTCACTCTGCTGCCCACACTTCTGATGCAGCCCAGGCTCTGGTTGGCTCTCTGGGCTGCAAGTGCACACTACTGGCTCATGTTGAGCTTCTCGTCCACCAGCACCCCAAGTCCCTCTCCTCAGGGCTGTTCTCCAGCCAGTCCCTGCCCCATCGATCAGATCTGCATTGATCAGATCTGGCCTCAGGCTGAACAGCCCCAGGGCTCTCAGCGTTTTCCCTTCAGATAAATGCTGCAGCCCCTTCAGCATCTCTGCAGCCTCCACTGCACTCTCTCCAGCAGTTGTTTGTCTCTCTTGAACTGAGGAGTCCAGAACTGGACCCAGTACTCCTGGTGTGTCCTCCCCAGGGCAAAGCAGAAGGACAGGAGAACCTCCCTTGACCTGTTGGTCACATTGTTCTTAATGTACCCCAGGAGACAATTTTCCTTCTTGGCCATGAGACACATTGCTGGCTAGTAGAGAACTTGTCCATCTGGACTCTCAGACACTTCTCCTCAGAGCTGCTCTCCAGCTGGTCAGCCCCTAACCAATGCTTTTATTTTTCATATTCATAGCTTTTTCTTCTTTCTTTTTTTTTTTTTTTCCCCATATTGATAAATTCTCTGAAAATCATTTGTCTGTTTCCACCTGCTGTGAATCAAATCCACTGTGGGAGAGATGTGAGAGGACCAACCTGGTCCCTGCTGCCTTCACGTCATGACTCTAAATGGGTGAGAATGGATCTCCCAGAAGCTTCCAGATTTTGGAAATGGTTTTCCCACCAGGAGCCTGAGCAAGGTCTGGATCAGATGTGAGGTGATGGGAACCATCAGAGAGTTCAGGAGCATCCCTGCCCCATAATCCTGATGCATGATGGCTAGCAGAGATACTTGATATCTCCTCTGGAAAACTTTGGCTCAAGCGGAGCTGGATCTTGTTTCCATGCTCTGTTCTGTGTCCAGGAGACCTACCCAGCAAAATTCCTCTTTTTATGGCCCATGGCTCCAGCTGCATGAACAATGCTCAAAAATAGTCTAAAAATAAGTGATCTTTGGGTCATTTGGGATGCTCAAGTGTGCCAGGCCTGGCAACCACCCTCCTCTGATCATCAGCTCATAGGATGCCTTCTCAGATGGACCTTTCACATGCATCAGATTGGAGAAACTCTGATTCTCCACAGGGCCCTCAAAATGCTGAGACAAGCCAGGCCAAGGAGACAGGTCCACGCTGGCATGTGTGGCTTTCAGAATCACCCAAACCCATCTGACAACAGCCCAGTGGGAACATCAGCTTGGGAAGGAGGAATGACAGCAGGGATGAAGCTCTGGGACCTAGTCAGATCTTCCATGTCCTCTCCTTGCCATCCCTTGCCTCAAGAGCTTCACCCATGCAATTCCAGTATCCAACATGGCAAGTGTCAGAGCTTTCAAAGCATGAAGGCTTTTGAGACATTGGGTTTTGTCTCTGCTGGAAATGAAGTTTAGGGCTTTGCTTGGCTTGAACTTGGTTTAATCTCCAAAATCTTCAGGAAACTAAGTTAAATTTCTTCTCCAGTCTAAATTCTTAAATTCTGGTAGTACTGAGAAGCGAAGCGAAGGGGAGCTGATGTTATCCCTTAGAGCAGCCCAGATAGAGACATTATCTTGCTTTTATGAAAGCCAAAGGCCAAATTCATATTTATTTGAGCTGCAGCAGAATCTGGCTCATATCCTGGACATTACAACATCTTGTTTCAATCTCTATTTTCATTAGCAATATTGATAACGTCAGAAGAAATGCGATACAGGAAGCAGCTTATCAGCTCCCATTAATTTTACAGTAAGGCTTTTTAATGCAGGGAAAAGAAGAATTCAGCAAAGAGCTGACAGTGGAAGTGTTGTTGGTAAACAGAGACCTGTGGTACCTGCCTGTCCCGAGCAGGGCAGCTGCAAGGTCAGCCTGGATTTTATCCTGTAGAAGAAAAGTCCTGGGTAATCATTTCTTTGGTTTTGAATCCCGTGGGATCTTCCTTGGCTCACTTGAAGGTGGCTTTGTTATAGGGAAGTTTTGCCTCGAAGTGGCCCCATAGCTTAGGGGCATGCAGAAGCCTCCACAGAGCTGCCAGCCTTCCCTCCTCGACTCCATCATCTGATATTAACCCTTCATTTTCACACTATATTATGAACAGTTTAGCAGTTGAATTGTTTCTGTCAGAATTTAGGTTCTTTTTTTTTTTTTTTTTCCTCTCCTTTTTTTTCTTTTCTTTTTCTTTTTTAAGCTTAAAATGGCAGTTTGCATGGAGGACTTAGTGGTACTGGTTGAGGATAAGCCAGCCCAGCCCCCTGGATCACTGCAGTTTGTCCTAGTATTGAAGCCACCCACGACACACAATCCCACTCTCAGCATCTAGCAAATTGCCTTAAATACACCAATCTTCTTCTGCAATGCATTTGGGGGTCCCATCAAAATGAGCATCTCCAAGGCATTCAAAGTCATGTGTGGTGGAGGACGATAGTTACAGCTACTGAGTGTGTGGGGTGAGGTGGGCACTGCCAGGGCAGTATCCAACCATACACACATATATCCTGGTCCTTCCCATGGGATAGTGCTACAGCAGTGAACATCTTTTCCCAAACCTGAATCAGAAAGCTTCTGGCTGCAGATTCCTGCTGAAAAAGATGCTGCAGCTCCCTTTGATGGTCCAGCACCTGGAGCAGAAGACAGCACCCACCCCTGGAGCATCATCTGAGTAATAGCAAGAGCAACTCTGAGTAACCACAGGAGCCCATTACTCTTCCTTTTGGAATCAAGGCCCTGTTTTATTTGCAGGACTGACTGGAAGCAGATGGACCTGTCAGGGCTGGCTCAGGCAGGTGAGCCCAGCAGGGTGGATGAGCTGCTAAGTGTTCCCAGCTGCTGGGCAGGGCCCGGAGGAAATTGTTGGAGCTGGGACCCAGCTCTGAGCTGTGCCAAGAAGGAAAAAGTGAATTTCTCCAAAGAGCCATTTTCTCAAAACCTGACAGGGTGAGGCTTTGAAAACAAGAGAAAATACCTGAAAACCTCTTTAGTGCATCTAATCTATCTTCAGACAGCAGAGAGCTAAAAGTCATCCCAAGCCTCTGTCCCATCTCTGGTTTTATTCAGGCTCCTTAGACAACAAATGTTACTTTTCCTGGGGACTCTCACTTATCACTGGTGTTTTCCTCTCCAGAAAGGGCTTCAGTTTTACTTGCTGGTTTGTGTCATTTGATTTACAAGCTCGAGGGCTCCTGCACCAGGCCTGGGTTACTTCTCCTACTTAATTGCTACAATAAAGTCAAAACTTGGTGCTTCAGATTTAGCAGTCTGGGAGGAAGTGATGTATAGAAGCAGAGGGTAGGTCCTGTGTGTGGATGTCACTGAAGGGACACAGCAGAGAAGTGAGTTAATAAATAATGATGGAATTCAGGAACTGCACAAGCTGGGTCAGAGCAGAGCTCAGTGAAGTGTGAGCAGCTTGCAGTGCAGTACCCCAGCATCTGCAAAAGTCCTCGCAGCTGGTGGAATTCCCAACAGCCTTGACTGTTGCTCCCAGGCTGTCCAGCACTGGTTGTGACTCCAAGGGGCTGGGAGGTTGCAGTTTGCACAGACACAGCAGAGCATTCCCTGCCCCCCCACACACTTTGTAAAATCCCCCAGACTAGACTCAGCCAGCTGGAAGTTAAGGACTGAAGCTCTGTTTACAGCTCAGCACAATGTGCAAGCAGAGATACACACAACAGACAGGAATAGTTACAGAAATATAGAAGTTAAAGGTGATACAGAAACACAACTCCCCTGCCAGAAATCAGAGACCCCAGGAGGGGCTCCCAACCACCCTTCCACCTTCTCTCCAACTCTCTGCCTTATCCCAGGGTCTACCTTATATGCAAGGTGAGTTTGGAGGATGGGCAAGGGAGATTAGAAGCAGAGTGATTAGTTGGGACACAACAGAGAGGCCAGCAGACACAGCAGCTCCCAGAGATACTCTCAGTCTTATCTATGTTTGTGTCCTTGTTCTTACCCATCTCAGCAAGCCTATGAGTGCAGCAGACATCACCAGTGTTTGCTTTGCACAGCCTATCATCTTTTTTTTTTTTCCATTAAAATATTCCAATTAGCCTCAAACCAGCACAAATATAAGTCACTGGGTCAAAGCAAAGATGCCTATCAAGCCACAGGCTCTCATTCATGTTGCCAGGAAGGTGATGTTTCCTTTCCTTTGCAAAGCCACTCATCAAAAATAACTTTGTGTTTTAGAAGCTGTTTTCCCATCACTCTGTGGCTCCAGCATCTGAGCACTCAGGCTGCTGAGCCAGTGTGGATGGGGCCAGGAGACACTTTGGCCTCTCACCATGGCTCCAGTGCCTCCAAGTGACATGATGCTAAAAAAAATTGTGAAACACTCTCAGGGAGGAATGAGATATCACTTGTGGTGCCACCCAGTGTTGCTCCATCGAGCAGAGCCTGCGGAGGAGCCAGGGGACACATCCAGAAGAAATGCAGGGGCTGGGAGAGCTGCTCTGGTGCTGCTGATACTAAAGTGATGCTTTCAGATGCTGTACCTCTTATTTAGGTTTCCAAGCCAGGTTTTAAGGCTCCTGGGTGTATTTGTGTATTCTGGGAGACCAACAGACACCCAAAATGAAGAGGAAAGGACACGTAAATGTCATGGGGGTCATCTGTTTCCAATCCTGTGTGTTTACATATTAATGTGCAATACAAATTTGTAAACATGAGCATTTGAAACCTTTGTAGGAACCGACTCTACCCTTTTCCCTTTCTGCTGCTTTATTGGAACCTCATGTGTGTGTCCCCCGGCCCCAGCCACACATGGACATCGTTGTGATGCTGGATGTATTTCAAATGTTCTGGGTGCTTATTTGTTCTGCTCGAATTTGCCATCCAATCCTCGTTTGCTTTGCATAATTGTGATACAAATTATCATCTAATTACAGACCCAACCTCAGCAGATCAAATGTAAACCGAGGCACTTTGGTCGGGGAAGGCTACCTCTGATGCTCCCCGCTATGCATTTGGGCTTCTCTGATGTATTAAATTTGGGTGAAACTGGAGAGGAAACCTCACATTGATTAGAAACATTGTTTCTGGGGAGTTTTTTGTCTCCTTGGGTTTTAAATCAACCTCCCAGTGTCTGAGCACTGAGCCCATCTCCTTGTCCCAGCAGCACTCTCGGTACAGCCGGATTTGTTTGCTACAAACCGGCTCAGGCGTTCCTGAGTAGCTTCAAACTCCACTCACAGGGTCACAGGCTCACAGGATGTCAGGGGTTAGAAGGGACCCAAAGAGATCATAAAATCCAACCCCACTGCCAGAGCAAGACCAGACAATCCAGCTCAGGGCACACAGGAGCACATCCAGACAGCCCTTGAAAGGTTTCAGAGAAGGAGACTCCACAGCCTCTCTGGGAAGCCTGTGCCAGTGCTCTGGGACCCTTACAGTAAAGAAGTTCCCCTTGTGTTGAGCTGGAACCTCCTGTGCTGCAGCTTCCATCCATTGCTCCTTGTCCTAGGAAGGGAAAGGAAGAACAAAGTTTGGCCAACAAGTTTAATCCTTAAGGAAAATCTTGATTCTTTTGTCCCTGCTCCCATTCAAAACCAGCACCCTAGTGCTGGGGTTAGCCTTGTATTCATCCATCACATCCTAAGGATGATGAACTTCCACAAGTGCCACAGGTTTCCAAATGTAGTTAGTGGGAGGAAGGACAAAGCAGTGTGGAACTGATTTATATTTCCAGGTGCTTGAAATGTTGACCTTGACTCCCCCAGTTTCACATTAAATAACTAATGCTTTATTGCCCTGACCTGCTCTCTGCAGTAAGCCAGCTCCCACTCATCTCCCACCAGCCGCTGCTGCACCAAGCACCCCAGGAAAGTGATGTGAAAGTTATCTGCTATCTTGGGCTTAAGCTTTCTCACATAAGCAAAACCATCTATGTGATAGTGAGAGTCAGCTGAATTACCTCTGAGGGTGGAAAATATTCCTGTGCCAAGATGGTTAGGAGCATTAGTAGGGTCTGAGGTGGTCATGGGGACATCAGGGCAGAGAGCAACAACTGCATGAGGAGGCCACTAACAGCTTCCCCAACCCTTAAGTGACTTTAAAAGGTTGAAATCAGGAGAGAAAGCAAAAAGAAGCAGAAATTAACCTCAGAGAACACAAATCAAAGGTTAAAATTGGGAGAGAAAGTAAAAAAGCAACAGAAATTAACATCAGAGAAGACAAACCAAAGGTGGAAATCAGGAGAGAAAGGCAAAAAGAAGCAGAAATTAACCTCAGAGAACACAAATCAAAGGTTAAAATTGGGAGAGAAAGTAAAAAAGCAACAGAAATTAACATCAGAGAAGACAAACCAAAGGTGGAAATCAGGAGAGAAAGGCAAAAAGAAGCAGAAATTAACCTCAGAGAACACAAATCAAAGGTTAAAATTGGGAGAGAAAGTAAAAAAGCAACAGAAATTAACATCAGAGAAGACAAACCAAAGGTGGAAATCAGGAGAGAAAGGCAAAAAGAAGCAGAAATTAACCTCAGAGAACACAAATCAAAGGTTAAAATTGGGAGAGAAAGTAAAAAAGCAACAGAAATTAACATCAGAGAAGACAAACCAAAGGTGGAAATCAGGAGAGAAAGGCAAAAAGAAGCAGAAATTAACCTCAGAGAACACAAATCAAAGGTTAAAATTGGGAGAGAAAGTAAAAAAGCAACAGAAATTAACATCAGAGAAGACAAACCAAAGGTGGAAATCAGGAGAGAAAGGCAAAAAGAAGCAGAAATTAACCTCAGAGAACACAAATCAAAGGTTAAAATTGGGAGAGAAAGTAAAAAAGCAACAGAAATTAACATCAGAGAAGACAAACCAAAGGTGGAAATCAGGAGAGAAAGGCAAAAAGAAGCAGAAATTAACCTCAGAGAACACAAATCAAAAGTTGAAATAGGGAGAGAAAGACAAAAGGAAGCAGAAATTAACCTCAGAGAACAAAAATCTGGCAATGTCTCCCATGGCATTTATAGGACTGCCTCACCCATGTTGATGAGCACTGCATCCTCCTTGGAGCTCAGCGGCAGCAGCCAAGGGACAGGGATTCCAGTGTCACATATCCCTTGTAAGGGCCAGGTTCTGAGTTTTGCATGTGGCTATGATCAGGGAGCGTGGCAAAAAACAGGATCAGGTACAACAAAACCCAGCCCAGTTCCATTAGCTGGAATTAGCTGAGTGTGGCTGCTGGAGCAGATCACCCAAGTGCTGGGTTGGTAGCTCCGTGCCTGGCAGGCAGAGAGTGACCCAGCAGCTCTGGGAAGATCTGTGCTCCAGCATGAGCTTGCTCTGAGCAGAAATGAGGTGGATCCAGGACAGTCTTTGCTTTGCTGTAGTAGATGGAATTTGATGAGACACTGGAACAGGTTGCCCAGGGAGGCTGTGGATGCCCCAGTGTCTGAAGTGGGCCTACAGGAAGGCTGGAGAGGGGTTATTGACAAGGTCTTGCAATGACAGGACAAGGGGTAGTGGGTTTAAAGCGGTAGAGGGGAGATTGAAACTGGATGTTAGGAGGAAGTTCTTTACAGTGAGGATGATGAGGCACTGGCACAGGTTGCCCAGGGAGGTTGTGGAGCACAGAATCATATTCTGTGAACACCTGGAGGTGTTCAGGGCCAAGTTGGACGAGGCCTTGAGTGACCTGTACCAGTGGGAGGTATCCCTGCCTATGGCAGGGGGCTGGAACTATATGATCCTTGAGGTCCCTTCCAACCTTACCATTCTAGATTTGTCTGACCTAAACTCCAACATTTACTCTCTGAAACTGTCTGGACTGAACATATCTCTTCTGGTCACCATCAGTCACATTTCTAACTAGGCAAACACTGATCCCTTGGATCACCAGCGTGAGCAGCTCCAGAGTATCTTATGCAACTGTGGATATTTGGAAAATTGGAAGTTACCCACTGCATCCACCCACGAGTCCAGGACTGATCTGGAAGAGCCTTCCAGCTCCCCAAAAGTATAACCACATGCAGGAGCTGGAGCTTGGTCACACAGCCCACAGGGAGCAGAGGGCTGCAGTGTGGCGCAGAACCTGTCCCAGCACCCACGGGAACCTGGCCACCACCATCCACAGCTTGGAAATAAAGGACTCCTGGATGAGAGAGAGTTGTCTTTCTTTCTTTTTTTTTTTTTTTTTTTTTTTTTTTTTTTAATAAAAATAGTGAGATAAACTGCTAAGAAACAGCACGAGAAAGTTCGTTTTTACAGTTGTACAGTTGCTTTAGCAAGGCAAGCAGGGCCCACCGCTTCCTACTGCTATCACTGGGGGCTCTATGAACAACCAAAGCAGGCAAATGAGGGAAACAGATTTTTTAGCAAAGCCCCACAAAAACAAAAATGTGACCCTTAGTTATTTTAACAGTTTTGGATATTGTTTGTTCTGTTCTTAATTCGCTGCCTGTTATGGAAGAGAACGAAACCTAAACTCTGACACCAATTTTGATTCTTAAAGCTGGCCTTAATCCCTATGTTATGTTTGTAAACACAGAATTCTCTTATCTTAACCCCAAAATGCAGCTGGTCCCAGTCAAGCCTTGTTTTCAAATCTCTGTTATATATCAACTCATAAATTTGGCTTCAGGGAAGGGCTGAACATGAATCAAACACAGAATCAAACCCGAGCCCAAACTGATTGTGAGCTCTATCATGCCCTTGGAACTAGAGATTATTTGCAGGAATAACAAGAATATCCACAGGTTACAGTAAAACAAACAGGAAGGAATTGAAAACCTCGTGTTTTGGGGCCTGTGGAGTTAGAACTCTCCAGAAAGGATATGCCTTCTGCATGGGACTGTGCCTGGAGCATCCCTGCCCCTTCGCTTAGGCACAGGCTGGCCCATGCCTTCCCAAGTGGGTTTTCTGTGCCCCCTGGGCTGAAAGCACTGGGCAGGAGGAATGCCCTGCAGGGTTCCTGGAAGTGTCACCCCACGCAGCTCTCTGAGATGTATCCTCCAGTATGCATTCACCTTGCTGTGAGGCAGATGTGTGACTCTCCACCCTCTATTCCTTCCCTCCATGCTGCAAGTACTGGTGCCACTCTGCACTACTACCTACTGGAGATATCCAGAAGCAAGAACATGGAAAGGAGGGCTCTTGGGGCACCCCTGCATCAGGCTCCATGTTCTCATCCCCACAAGGTAGGAACACATCCACCTTTCATCCTGTTTGTCTTTACCTTGGCAAGAAGATGCTTAGATTTACACCCCCTCTCTGGTGTGACTCCCATCGAGTCATCGAGGTCCTGGAGAACAAGGCACTTTCGTGTCATTAATTAGGACCCATGAAGGCCAAGGAAACATGAGAACATGCTCGAGCTCTTGGCTGAATATGGCTCCTTTGGTGATTCAAGGTCTTGAATCCAAGTCCCTTTGAAATGAGTGGAAAACTCAGGTGGGTTGAGCAGAAGCTCAGTGGGGCTTGGTGCTAACTAAAGGCAAGCTACAGACTTTCAGGAAAGCATATCGGTAGCAACATGCACATCCACAGCCCCAGTTCAGAGTGCAAATATTCCAAAGGTGACTCTACACTTTGCTTTTAGCCTACAACCATGACACAAATCATACCAAAAGGCATCACCTGGCTGTGGATCACCTCAGACCCTCCACCCTCCCAACACCACCACACGTTGGGCCATCGGGAAAAAAAAAAAAACAAAACCCAAAAAAAAAAAGAAAACAAGCAAAATAACAACCCCAAACTTCAAGCTCTCAACTGGTGTATGGTGCAGTATTTCATGGTCAGTATCTCAGAAGCCCTTGGGTATGAGGGAAAGTCTTGCTTTACATATAGAACCGTTATAGGATCCCACTAAAGGCACTGGTTAAGCGCCGGGTGCCAGCTGGAGTGACCACATCTGCCATCTCGCAGGGCCGCCGGGCTGCTGTCGCTCACTTTGAACTGGCTCGCCGCGTTCATCAGTCTGGATGGCACGGAGAGGTTGTAGCCATACAAGCCATATGGAGGATGTAAGGAACAATTAAGTGCTTCCCGAGAGATGGGACTTGGTGGGAAAATGTTTCCAGATGCATGTAATCCATACAGCATTTGGCTGGCGGGGTTGAAGTCTTCGGCTTTAGCGCTTTTCAGGTTGGTTATGCCGAGGGAAGAGAGTTTTGGTACCTCCACCATCAAGTGGGGGAAAAGATGTGGGTTGGTGCCTCCCAGCTTTTCGTGGCTTGGGAAGAGGAGGGATTGTTGTCTCAGGAAGCTTGTAGGGCAAATCTTGTAGTAGAGGGGCAGGCTGAGGTTGTGTAAGTAGGTCTCAGGGCACGACACGCCGAGGTTGCTCGCTGACAAGTGAAATGTAGGAGGTGAGCAGGGCGGAGAGAGCAGGGGGTTGAGGGGAGAGGGTGTCCCACCGCTGGAGGTCACCGGCGAAGAGCTGGAGCTCCCACCTGAAAATAAAACCAGAAATGGGCTGGGCTGGGCTAGCTGATATCGACAGCTAGAAAACCTGGGAGGATTCCTGCTCCCACGCCGTGTCTCCCTGCGCCCGGCGTCCATCCGAGCACAAGCGTTCTCCAAAGATCAGCTCCTGCAAAAGGGGAAGAGCTGCCCAGAAATTAGTTGCTGTCGTTACTTGGCGCTTGTCTGAGGACACTGCTCACACAGCTTTAATGCTGGGAATACTTTGAGGATCACCTCCACAGGTACAGATACCTGTTGGATCTGTGTCTTGCTGTATGACCAATAACTTTCTCCATTCACCATTTTAGGCTCCCTATTTTTGTGCAAATTACAGGCAGCTTTCCCTCCTTGTATCTAAGAACAGGAAAATGTATTCAGCGCGGGGAAGAATTTTTTTTTTTTTGTACCTTCCTGCTCACTGGAATTGCCTCATTTTACTTGGCAATTTAAAACACGCCCTGGAACACTGGAGGTGTCTCCAGGAGCTGTAAATGCTTGTGTCGTTTTAACCTTCTCCTAGCTGAAAGGAGTCAATGAGCACTTTCAGAAGCCGCCACGGCTCGCTTCGCATCTGAACACTGCGGGGCTGCTGTGTTTAACAACCCCGCTCAGCACCGGCTCCTCGATCCTCTACAGCAAGAACTATGAATCAGCAGCTGATAGTCGGCAGAATGATGATCAGGAGCCGTTAAACCGATGCTGCTGTCCTGTAACACCACCTAGGAGCTACATTTCTCTGCGGCATCTTCTGCTGCAGTTCATTACTGCATCTTTCCAAAGGTTCCCAGCTCTATCTTCATTTCTTGCCGAAGTCACTGGGAAAGGGCAGAAGGGAAAGCAGGTCCGTTTGTGCAGTGTGCTTTTCCTCTCTTTACCTTTAATTCCAACTGATGGAACATGACCTAGTCAGGCTCTGCATACAACCAGCGACACAGAATCGATTTTATAATGCAGCTACATCTGCTGCTGGATCACCCCTTAGAAAACCACCGAGACTTCAGACACGGCGCAGATTAGTTCTGCAAACCTCAGAGCGCCTCACAGGTTGAGTAACACACAGGCTGCACCTAGTCGCAGCCATCCAGGAATATTTGAGGACTCGGAGGTCTCACCCTTCCACGCTGATGTCAGCAGCTGTTTCAGTCCTGACATCAGCAGGAACAGATGCAGAGCAGGGATATGGTTCTGTCCCGATGTACCCATCCTGACGTCCTCCCAGGACTCAGGGACTTTTCGGTCGTGTACAATGATGTGACGGAGGTGATATTTATGAGTGCAAGGCAGCGAACGAATCCCTGCAGAGCCAGCTGTAGCAGAGCAAAGAGGGGTTTGTATTTACTAAAAGGTATCCAAAACAACAGCTCATGAGTTCCAGTCCCAGTTTGGGAGCAGGGATCACAGTGGGAGGACAGAGCAGCTCCAGATTCTTTCTGCCTTTTCTATCAGGCTTTAAAATCCCGATTTATGGTAAATTCTTACTTCAGCTTACTGTTTCTTTTCATTTACCTTCTTCTGCTTTGGGGGCTTTCAAATTTCTATTTCTCTGCTTCTCTTCAGAAATACAATTTTATTATTAGTGGAATTGGAGGCTTTGTTAGATTTTACACAATTCAGGAAGTTAACTCTGAAAAAAAAAAATTACCAATTGCGTTAAGACTAGCAAAAAAAAAATAAATTAAAAAAAATATCCCAAATTAATCCTGGGAAGCCCTGATATTTTAGCATCTGCACGACGATCAAGGCAGTTGCTCTTCTCTCGTTCCCTGCCGCAGCTCATCCATCAACTCCTTTTCCCGATCCCCTGAAAAACTTCTTCCAAAAGTGCTTTATGCAGAAAGCATTCTCTGAATTAAAATAACAGCTATTATTATTGATAATAATCATAGTCACAATCATAGTTCTTTTTTACAACCCGATAAACCTCTTGATTTCCCCCGACTCTGATTTTTACATCTGGATTTTTGCTGGGATTTATTCAGCATTTCCCTGCAGAAAGATGATTTTTTTTTTTTTTAAAGAGTGTTTGAAAAGTTCCTAAACGTTAGTTTAAACCCAAAGTGGAGCGCTCCAGCCTGCAAATAGTCTGTCAACTCTTTTTCTCCAACGCCCTGAGCAATTAGTTTTCAAATAATACTTGGAAAAGCTGTTTCTTTTTCCTCTGGAAAAGGACTGTAAGACAGAGTTGGGCACTTGTCAGGCAGAGGGAGGTTGTTTGTTTTTTTTTTTTTGCTGAAGAAGCTTTCACCTTTTCCTGTATTTCTGCAGAAATAAGGGGCTGTGGGACTGCTGCATACTAAAGAGCAGCGGATTTGGTCTTCTCTTGCACCAGTCGCGTTCGCACAGCAGCACCCGCTGCAGAAGACGCCGGGCCTCACCGTTATCCCGCTTTTAGCCAGTATCCTCAAACGGCTTGGGAACAATTAGTGTAACGGGATCAAAGCCGCAACAACCCGACTCTAAATCAGCCTCCTGCACTCTCCGATATTTTTTTCTGCCCGTCTAAATCTGATTTCTGCCGGCCGGCGGAGGTTAACCGCGCCGTACCCCTTCCCGGAGTGAGTGCTCTCCTCCTCGAATCGATTTTAACTGGAATTTTGGCCGAAAACAGGTGGAATCGGCTTCCCAAGACGCTGCGCTGGCCGCCGGTTCTCTCTTTGAACCTACCTAGTTATCTGAAGGGTTTAAGCCACCTCGACGCGCTCCGGCGGAGATCTCCGCTCGCACTCCCATCACCGCGGGGAGAGACGGGGAAGCAAAAAGGCAGCAAATAGGACTTACCCTGGCTGTCAGCGCCGAAAGCCTTGAAGTCCAAGGAGATGGGTGGCCGCCACGGATATGTCTCCAGGAGCCCGTCCAGGACCCCCCTGCAGGAGCAAGACCGGGCTGAACATCGTGTCGGGCCGGAGCGCGGCGGGGCGGGTGGGGCCGGTCCCGGCCCTTACCTGTTCCTCCCGGGATCCCGAAAACCTTTGGCGAAGGGATTCCTGTCGATCTTCAGTTTCGTGATCTGGGGAAGGGAGAGAAGGGCAGGGACTTGATCTCGGTACCGCCGGGGCTCTCCATGCTGGTCCCTGGTACCGCGGAAGCTCACTGTCCCTCGGCCCCTGGTGCTACCGGGGCTCACGGTATTTTCCTGGTACCCTCGCATCCCTCCGTTGCCCTTCGCCTGTTTCTAGTACCGCCAGGGCTCTCCATCCCCTCAGATCCGAGTACCATCAAGATTTTCCATCCTGCCCTCCCCCGCCCCCGACTTGTCCCCGATACCGTCGAGGCTTTTCCATCCTTCTGGTAGCGATAGGGCTCTCCATCGCCCCGGTCCCCGGTACTCCCGAGCTGGTCTCCGATACCTGCTGGTTTTGGTAGGCGGTGACGGTGGTGAACTCGGTCTCCTGGAAGGAGAAGGTCTGTACCCCCTCGGCCGGCAGCGACTGGATCTGCGCTAGATCGAAGCGAGAGTCCTGGGCGATAACGTGGACGCGGGGCTTGTACTTGTGCATGGACTGCAGGATGATCTGGGAAAGGGTGGAGAGCAGGTTGAGCCCCTTCGAGAGGGAGAAAGGCACGGAAACCCCCAAAACATAGCGGAGTTCTTTTCCGAAGGTGGGACCCAGCCCTCATCTCGCAGCCCTCCGACTCAAGAGGAACTGGTCCTCCGCCTTGTCCTGCCGGGGTGGTGCTCTGTCCCCTCCCCGGATCCCTCCCGGGGGGACTGCCCCACACTTACGTGTCCCTTGTCGTCCATCTCGTTGTTGGTGAGCTTCACCCGGTCGAAGCTGATGATTTGCCTCATCCAGGTCTCCCCCGAGCAGGGGGAGTCGGGGTGGATGTAGAGCCGTGGGGTGATGCAGGAGTGGTCCGTGTTCCCCGCCACCATCCACTGCGAGCTGTGATAGACGTACCTGGCCCGGGCCGGGCCCACGCACACCTGTAGGCTCCATAGGTGCGTGCGAGCCCCGCAGTCCCCCCTCACTGCACACCTCTGCAACCCCCATTCCACCAATATGCACCAACGGGACTGAGTAGACCCCAAACAGCCTGCGGAAAGGAATCCTGAGTGGATAAGGGTGTTGTAAGGAGGTCTGGGGATGCCCCCTTTCCCATACCTGTATCTTTTGGAGTCTACCGGGACAACGTCGATGGCAATATAATACTGCTTCAGCGGCTCCAGCCCCTTTACCTTCACCCTGACCGACGGGAACATCCTCCTGCGGGCAGAGGGGAAGGTCCTGAGCAAGAGCTGCCAGTTCAACGGTGGAAAAGGGGGTGAAAAAATTAAATAGACATTGGGGGGGGAAAAAAAAAAAAGGAAATCGATAAAAATAGTGAAACAAGGTGGACGGAGAAAAAAATACCCTAATGACTCCATAAAGAAAGAAAAAGGGAGTGGGGGGAAATGAGAAAAAAAAAAAAGGAAAATATAAGGGAAAAAAAAGGGGGAGGGAGGAAGGAAAAGAAAAATAAAAGACAAAATAAAGAAAAAAAAGAGAAATATAAGGGGGAAATAAAAGAACATTAAGAAAAGTTAAAAGGGGAAAAAGAAAACTACGAAAAATAAAAGGCGGAAAAAAGAAAACAACGAAAAAGAGACAAAAGGTAAAAGAACCGAGAGGGCAAAGTCGGGACGGGAGCCGGGAAGCGGGGAGGCCGGTACCTGCCGGCTTTGGTGATGATCATCTCGGTGCCGATCTCATGGAACCTCCTCCAGAGTTCGGAGCCCTGCAGCTCCACCTGCACCCCTGCCCCCACCTCCCGGCTCTCGGCACCGGCCTTGGGCCGCTTGTCTGCGAGGAAGAGAAACGAGAGGCGACTCGTGAGGCTGCCGGGGGCTGGGGGGTCCTCACTCCTCTGCCGTCTCGGCGGTCCCCGTCCGGGCATCGCCGCCGCTACCAACCCGTCTCCGAGGCTCCGCGGCTCTGTCTGCAGCCGGCCCCGGGCTCCTCGTCTTGACCATCCGGCACCTTCCTTTTGGCCGAACGTCCTACCAAAGCTTCTACGGAGAAGGCGTGAGCCCGGGAGCTGAGCGCCATTCCCCCCGGGCCGGGGGTCCCCCCCGGGGCTCAGGCCGGCGGCGGCTCCATCCCGGCCGGGACCC
>VWZE01017350.1:46734-59187 GCA_013396675.1 Eubucco bourcierii | reverse complement strand
CTCCTTCCCTCCTTCCCTCCTTCCCTCCTTCCCTCCTTCCCTCCTTCCCTCCCTCCTTTCCTCCCTCTCTCCCTCCATCCCTTCCCAGGGGCAGGACTTCTTCTGGCTGCTTCCAGGCAGACCCTGACTGTTTTCCAGTACATGGGACATGACTATGGTCCCACCAGGCTTTCCTCTGCTGTTTGTGGTGGGGTTGGTGGTGTGTGCTGGAGAACCCCTCTGTGCTGCCATCTAAACAGGTATCCCTGGATCCTTGCTCCAGGGAAGGAGCCAAACCTAAGTAATGAGAGGAGGAGGAGGAGGAGGAATGCACTGGCATCCTACCTTCCCATCCCTGCTCCTGCTACAATGAAGGACCAGGGAGCAGGACCAGGGAGAGGACAATTCACAGCTCATAGTTTGGGAGACCTGGAATGGGTGCAGGCAGCAGCCTCTCCCCACCAACAGTGTCCATCTCAGGGGTACAGACCCCATCCCTGCTCTACCCAGTCACCCTCCATCCCCTCCCCATGCCCCTGAGGTGCCCCATGTGCCCTGTACCAATGAGAGGGTCCAAGGAATGTGACTGAGGGCTGGCAAGATCAGCAGCTCGTGGCCAGCATCCTTCCCATGCAGATGTCCTGGGGAAGGAGATGGATGTGCAGTGGTGGGAACAGCTGTCTCCAAGGTCTACAGCAGGACAACCAGACCAGTGGTGCTGCCAAGCTCCCAGTTTATCCCTGCTGGCATCAGTCCCCACCCCAGTGCCACAGCTCCCATGGGGTGTTACAGCCTTGCTGGATGGGAGGACAGTGAATGAGCCCTGCAGTGTGAGGACACCTTGGGGAGCATTATCCCAGGGGACTGGCACTATGCTGGGCCAGGCAGGGCCCTGCTGTTCTCTCAGTGAGGGTGTTCCATGTGGCACAGGGTGGCTGTGAAGCCCCAACTGGCCCTGACCCACTCCTACCAGTCCAAATCCCCAGTGGATGGCAGAGCTGGGCAGATGGGGTGGTTCAACCCCAGTTCAGTATCACCCAAAACAGGAGTTTCTGGGCTGGGTTCTTCCAGAACAGTCCCTTCTGCTCACCTCCCTCAAACCTTGTTCTAAAAAGGGGACAAATTAAGTCCCCAGACTTCCCCAGATACACCCAAATTGAGCTTTACCCAGGGGATCAGCACCCTTGGGGCCACTGCCATGGGTGTCATGGGGAGTCTGAAGGCCAGGGCAGGGAGGGTCACACCCCCACCACCATCTCCCCACACCTCTACCTTTCTCATTTAGAGGAATTTCTTAATTAATATTCTTTGTTTTAATTGAGTTTTTCCATCCCTGTTCCTGAAACAAACTTTCAGGAGGGACATAGGAGATGGACATGGTGCTCACAGGCTCAGGGGGCAGTTCCCAAGTGGTGCTCACAGGCTCAGGGGGCAGTTCCCAAGTGCTGCTCACAGGCTCAGGGGGCAGTTCCCAAGTGCTGCTCACAGGCTCAGGGGGCAGTTCCCAAGTGCTGCTCACAGGCTCAGGGGGCAGTTCCCAAGTGCTGCTCACAGGCTCAGGGGGCAGTTCCCAAGTGCTGCTCACAGGCTCAGGGGGCAGTTCCCAAGTGCTGCTCACAGGCTCAGGGGGCAGTTCCCAAGTGCTGCTCACAGGCTCAGGGGGCAGTTCCCAAGTGCTGCTCACAGGCTCAGGGGGCAGTTCCCAAGTGCTGCTCACAGGCTCAGGGGGCAGTTCCCAAGTGCTGCTCACAGGCTCAGGGGGCAGTTCCCAAGTGCTGCTCACAGGCTCAGGGGGCAGTTCCCAAGTGCTGCTCACAGGCTCAGGGGGCAGTTCCCAAGTGCTGCTCACAGGCTCAGGGGGCAGTTCCCAAGTGCTGCTCACAGGCTCAGGGGGCAGTTCCCAAGTGCTGCTCACAGGCTCAGGGGGCAGTTCCCAAGTGCTGCTCACAGGCTCAGGGGGCAGTTCCCAAGTGCTGCTCACAGGCTCAGGGGGCAGTTCCCAAGTGCTGCTCACAGGCTCAGGGGGCAGTTCCCAAGTGCTGCTCACAGGCTCAGGGGGCAGTTCCCAAGTGCTGCTCACAGGCTCAGGGGGCAGTTCCCAAGTGCTGCTCACAGGCTCAGGGGGCAGTTCCCAAGTGCTGCTCACAGGCTCAGGGGGCAGTTCCCAAGTGCTGCTCACAGGCTCAGGGGGCAGTTCCCAAGTGGTGCTCACAGGCTCAGGGGGCAGTTCCTAAGTGTGTGCCTGCTCCTTGAAGGGTGATGGTTCATGTACCAGGGTAAAAAGAACCCCTCAGTGTTTTGGGGGCACCTCATGTCCCCCAACAGATGTTTAGGCAGCACTTGTGCCTGGCAGGAGGGCAAATACCTATGCTAAGGGGGCTCAAAACGACCTTCCTACCTGCCAGCCCCAGGTGACATCCCCATCCTGCTGCTGGGGCCACCTGCTTGTGTGGCCTTAACCTGGCCTCCCTGGGGAGCAGGCTGGCCCAGAGCAGAAGTGGGGGTGTCTGTGCCCAGGGGCACAGGCACAGGGTGGGCACAGCCCCGAGGGGTGCCTGGTGCAGCGCCCAGGGGCGGGTTGCGTAAGGCGGGAGGGGATTGGGAGGGATTACAAGGAGCAGGCTCAGGCTGCCTGATTCTTGTTTCTAAAAGGAGCTCTTAAGCTGCTGTTGTTTTCCCAGCACTTTGGATTAGGGCTGAGACATGTGGGATGGCTCCAGGCTCCCTCATCATGGACCCTACGACCAACCCTCTGCCAGCCCACAGCTCCCCACCAACCTGAGCTCCATCTGTTAGAAAAACAGGGCTGGGGGTGACTGCCCCTCGCTGGGTACCCCAAAGCACTCCACATCTCCTCCCCATGTCCCCAGGAAAGGCATTAGGGGGGTGGGGCTCAGCATGGCCCCACAGTTCATAAACTCATAGAATGGTTTGGGTTGGAAGGGACCTTGAAGATCATCCAGTTCCAGCCTCCATGCCATGGGCAGGGACATCCTCCACTAGAGCAGCAGACCAATAGGTGTATGGGGGGTCGGTCCTGGCTGTTGCCAGCAGGCCCTGGGGTGCTGCAGGGGGCAGTTTGGGCACTCCCCCCCTAAGCTGGCTCCTCTCTTGCAGAGATCATGCACGATGTGATCCGGAAAGTGAAGAAGAAGGGGGAATGGAAGGTGAGCACAAACACTTGGTGGGGTCAGGAGAGGAGGAGGAGGGAGGGTGGGGAGGAGGAAGCAGAGCAGGGGGTAGGTGTGGGCAGGGAGATGCCAAGGGCTGCTCCCTGCTGTGCTGACACAGCCTCTGTGCCCAGGTGCTGGTGGTGGACCAGCTCAGCATGCGCATGCTGTCCTCCTGCTGCAAGATGACCGACATCATGACAGAGGGCATAACCAGTGAGTGCCAGCTCCCAGACACCTCTTGCAGAGCCAAACCCTCCCCCTCTACCAGGGCAACCTACAAAGGCATCTCCAGGCTGGCAGCAGCCAGTGGGGATAGTGGCACAGCCCCCAGCCAGCCCCATCCCACTTGGGATGGAGATCTGCTACCTCCCATCGCCTGTGGCCAGCTGCTTCTGTGCCAGGCTGGTGTTCCATAGCTTTGCTCCTTGGCTGCTGGGACTCAAACCCCTTTTCTGCTGGCAGTATCTGAGGCTGAGGAGGAGACCAGGTGGTGTTTTATGTCAGCCCTATAAATAGCTCCCTGCAGCACTCAGAAAGGAGATGGAAACCCCACAAAGTTCATCAGGAGGTGTCTGGGGTGGTGGGTGGTTTCCCCAGCCTGGTGGCACCAGAGCACCACCCCTGTGCTGTCCCCTTCAGCAAGGGCTGTGACAGTAACCCAAAGCAACAGCAGCACAGGAGCAGCACCCCTAGGACCTTGCCAGGGGCACACACGCACACAGCCCCAGCAGGGCACCACGGGGCTGAGATGAGGTGGGGACAGCCCCTGCCTCAGCTTCTGAGTGGGCAGGGGTGAATGGTTGGGGGTGTTGTGGGCACAGAGGGGTTGGCAGGGCTGGTCCTGTAGTGCCAGCAGCCCCTGTAGCCCCCTGCCCCTGCTGATACCCATCCCTGTTTCCCACCCCCAGTCGTGGAAGACATCAACAAGCGCCGGGAGCCGCTGCCCAGCCTGGAGGCTGTTTATCTCATCACCCCCTCTGAGAAGGTGAGGGCACAGCATGGGGCATGGGGACCCTGCTTTTCACTGAGGGCAGGTCGGGGGATGCCCGCCCCAGATGGCATCTTGGCTTCAATGAGGCCACTAGGGTGGCGAACCAGAGGTGGAGAGCTCGCCCTGTGCCAGGAGGGAGGGCATAGGGTGACCTTGATGAGATGTCCTTGGTGCCACCCTGCCCAGCCCAGCTGGTCCCTTCTCTCTTACAGTCCATCCACTCCCTCATCAATGACTTCAAGGATCCCCCCACCTCCAAGTACAGAGCTGCCCACGTCTTCTTCACTGACTGTGAGTACCAGGGAGTGGCAGCTCCCTCCCCTCTTCCCAGGCATCCCTAATCCCCACCTCCCTACTGGCATCTCCTGGGCAAAACAAGAAGGAGCAAACCATGGGGCCCACTTGGATGTGTTCCTGTGTGATCTGCTTTAGGTGATCCTGCACTGGCAGGGGGAGGTTGGTCTTGATAATCTTCAGAAGTCCCTTCCAACCCCTACCACTCTCTGACGCTGTGACAGCCTTTTCCTGCCCATGGCACTGAGTGGTTTCCATCAACTGCTCCCAGAAGGGCTGGATGGGTCACTGTGCCCCATGGCAGTGCCACAGGCAGCCAGCCCTCCTCCAGGAAACCACCAGCATGGAATGCCTGTCCCTAAAACATCTAGGGCTGGGCTTACTGGGGTGCTGAGCTACCTTCCTCCTCCTCTTCCTCCCCTTGCAGCATGCCCTGATGCCCTCTTCAATGAGCTGGTGAAATCCCGAGCTGCCAAGGTCATCAAAACCCTGACTGAGATCAACATCGCCTTCCTGCCCTCTGAGTCCCAGGTGAGGCTGGGTGGGCACCATCCCCAGGGCGGTCTGAGAGGGTGGGATGGCAGAGGGACACTGCAGGTCCTTCTCCAGGCCGTGGGGTTTGTGTAAGAGGCTCTCACCCCTCTCACAGGCTGGCTCCTTGCCTCCAGCCCAGCTCCTCTCCCTGTCTCCTTTGATCACTTCTTGAGGCTGATCCTCGGTGAGGATTTAGCAGGCGCTGCAGCCTGGTCCTGTGCCAGCAGCTGCCTTGGCTGCCTCTGTGCCCCTCCCAGCATGGGCCCCAGCCAAGGCTATTGGCCCAGTGCCATCTGCCCCTGATGAGGATATGGAGACAGGAAGGGACAGATGGTGGCAGACCCGCTTGGTGCCATTAACCCTTCAAGCCTCAGCCTTTCTGGGGAGACAGACAGGCAGTGGATGACCTCTTGGCATCACCACACGTTACCAAACTGGCTTCTGGTCTTTACTAATGACACAGCAGTGGAGCAGCTTGCCCCTCCTTGGCCCTGGGTCTCTGGTTCCCTGTCTGGGAGCAGGTGACTCCTTTGGGCCCACTCTGTTCTCCCTGTGGAGCCACACATGGGTAGAGTCCATGCCATGGAGCGGGTGACTGCTGTGGGCAGGGGATCTCCTGCCCATTCTGCTCTCCCTGGGGAGCCACACATGAGTAGAGACCGTGCCATGAAGCTGGGAAAGGCATCCAGAGCTGGCAGTCAAAAGCCCAAGATGCCCTCAAACATCACTAAACTCCAGCTGCCTGGTCTTAGGCTCAGCTGAGGACCTTCTTCTGGGGTTGAATTTGGCTTCCAAACCCATTAGGGTGTCCTGCAGGGCTGCTCTCCTGGATACTCCTCTGAGTGCATCTCTTCTAACCTCCCTCCTGCTGCCCCTCCCAGGTTTACTCCCTGGATTCAGCTGACTCCTTCCAAAGCTTTTACAGCCCCCACAAGGCCCAGATGAAGAACCCCATCCTGGAGCGCCTGGCTGAGCAGATTGCCACCCTCTGTGCCACGCTGAAGGAGTACCCAGCCGTGCGGTACAGGGGGTAAGGGCACCCACTCCCCAGGGACCTGTCCTCTCCACCACCAGCCCGGTGGAGCTGGGGCCACAACAAGCGTGGGGCCTGTGCTGTGTCTGGTGCTGGTGAGGGCATGGGGATGGAGGTGATGGGGTGGAGGAGGCGGTGGGGTGGAGGTGGCAGTGGGGCGAAGGAAGTAGTTGGGTGGAGGTGGTTGGGTGGAGGCGGTGATGGGACGGAGGTGGTTAGGTGAAGGAGGCAGTGGGATGGAGGAGGCAGTGGGATGGAGGTGGCAGTGGAATGGAGGAGGCNGGATGGAGGGGGCAGTGGGGCGGAGGTGGCGGCAGGCTGCCTCCAGGGGGTGGGATGAACAGGCATCTGTACTCGGTATGGAAGCAGGCTCAGACTTGATGATGCTCTGGAGGGCAGGGGTGGGTTGGGGAAAAAAACTGCAGGTGGCAGCAAGGCAAAGTGGAGCATTGGTAAGAGAGGTGGAAACAGACAACAAAACCTGCCCAGATCCCTCCTCTGCTACAAGTCAAGGACATGGGACAAGGAAACCAGGAGCTCCTCCCGTCCCATGCTGGGGAGAGCCTTCTGTCCTGGGGAGCTGACCTCTGCTCCTGCTTCTTCCAGGGATTACAAGGACAATGCCATGCTGGCACAGCTCATCCAGGACAAGCTGGATGCCTACAAGGCTGATGAACCCACCATGGGCGAGGTGAGCGGGGAACGTGCTAGCAGTGCTGTAGGAGGATGCTTGGGAGATGCCTCCCTCCTAAAGTCCTGCTCAAGCTCTGCCACACCGCAGTCACAGACCCCCAGCAGGGACCCCAAAATGGCCTCATCTTCCCCTGGTCCCTCTGCTGATGGCTTCCCTGGCTCTGCAGGGTCCAGACAAGGCTCGCTCCCAGCTCCTCATCCTGGACCGTGGCTTTGACCCCGCGTCCCCAGTGCTGCACGAGTTGACCTTCCAGGCCATGAGCTACGACCTGCTGCCCATCGAGAACGATGTCTACAAGTGAGTGTGGCCACACCAGCCCAGCCCGTGGGCAGGATGTGATGCTGAGCTGTGCAGTGAGAGCCTCAGCATCCTTCCATCACCACGTGGGCTGGGAGAAACCATTCCTGCCTGCAGCCTGCCAGGTGTGATGGGCAGGACTGACGCAACCTGATCTAGGTGAAGATGTCCCTGCTGACTGCAGGAAGGTTGGGCTAGGTGACCTTTAAAGGTCCTTTCCAGCCTGGATCCTTCTATGGTTCTATAACCTTTAAAGGTCCCTTCCAACCCAACCCAGTCTCTGATGCACAAGAGGCTTTCCTAACCTTCAGCTCTTGGGCCTTTCCCAACCTTCACCAGCTCGGGGGGCGGGGTACCAGTAGGCAAAATGTGAATGCAACTCAAAATAAGAGCCAAGGAGGTCTGCTACCTCCTCACACCACAGTGGACCTCAGCAAGGGGCCCCAGCCTTGTTCCCACCATGCCACCCCTGCCCCCAGGTACGAGACGAGCGGCATCGGGGAAGCCCGGATCAAGGAGGTTCTCCTGGACGAGGATGATGACCTGTGGGTCACCTTGCGCCACAAGCACATCGCTGAGGTGTCCCAGTGAGTGTCCCCACGGGTGGTTTGCCAGCTGGGTAGGATGCTGGCTTGGCATTGTCCCCTACCCTGCTGCTAGAGTTCCTTCCCTGCTGACAGCTCTGCCCTCCTCCTCTCCCCAGGGAGGTGACTCGGTCCCTGAAGGAGTTTTCTTCAAGCAAGAGGATGAACACGGGTGATAAGGTGACCTGACTGTGCCCACCCAGCTGGGGATGGGCACCCAAGGGGTGGAGGAGTCTCCTGGGGCACCCAATGGAGACCTCTGCAAGAGGCTGGGAGTGCTCAGGTCCCTGATGACTGTTGGGTGTTGGCCTCACAGGCTAGGCCGAGGCAATGCCTTGGGAGGACACTGCACTGTGAGGGTTGGCTTGCTCCCAGCACAGGGGTTGTGACCATCCCACTGCAGCAGCCTCTGTCCCTGCTGGTTCCCTTCCTGAGACCCTACCCTGGTAACAGTGAGTGGCAACAGGATGTGAAAGTGTCCAGAGGCTGAAAACACCATCTCAGCCTTAGCCAAGCACATGGGGTCCTGGATGATGGTCCTCAGGACATTTCTCCTCCTGGAACTTCAGACTGAAAAGCCTCAAACTCCCCTGTGCTCTTCAGCTGCTGAGGAGACCCAGCAATGCCACCAACCCCACCATGAGGGGCTTGCATGGGACAAAAGTCCTTGACAAGAGTCATCCTTATCCTGCTTACAGTCCCTGAGTCTGGGAGGGTGACTGACTGTGTCCCCTTCTCTTGCAGACCACCATGAGAGACCTGTCCCAGATGCTGAAGAAGATGCCACAATACCAGAAGGAGCTCAGCAAGGTATGAGGAGGGGGGAAGATGTCCCTGCAGAGCTGCTGAGGCTGAGGCTAAGGATTTGGCCATGGCAGCTGTCCCTGGAGGGTTCCTGTCTGTGGGTGGGTGCAGAGGACAGGGTGGTGGCATGGAAAGCAGCAGCACTGCGAGGGTGAGCACATTGCTCCTGTCTCCCCAGTACTCAACCCACCTGCACCTGGCTGAGGACTGCATGAAACACTACCAGGGCACAGTGGACAAGCTCTGCCGAGTCGAGCAGGTACCAACTCCCCCAGCCCACATCCCCCCCGTGGGGACAGCTTGGGGCCAGCAGCTCCTGCCCCACAGCTCAACCCTGAGCCATGGGTTGAAGCATGATGAGCACCTGTGTTCTCTGCAGGACCTGGCCATGGGCACTGATGCTGAAGGTGAGAAGATCAAGGATCCCATGAGGGCCATTGTCCCCATCCTGCTGGATGGGAATGTCAGCACCTACGACAAGATCCGCATCATCCTGCTCTACATCTTCCTCAAGAACGGTGAGGGGGGCACCTGGGCAGGGGTGGGCAGCTCCAGGTGGTAAACTGCTCAGGGCTTCAGCCAAGACAAGCCAGCTGGAAAGGGTCAGCCCTGTCTCACCGAGGTGTTGCCCTAAGGTGACAACAGAGGGGCTGTGTCCCCCCTGGAGACATTTCTCAGGGGGTCACCATCTCCCCACCGCACTCTCAGGTATCACTGAGGAGAACCTGAACAAGCTGATCCAGCATGCTCAGATCCCAGCAGAGGACAGCGAGATCATCACCAACATGGCCCACCTCGGGGTGCCCATCATCACAGACGTGAGTCTCCGCCTCCCCACAGCCCTCACTGCTCCTCAGGAGGACCTCGGCACCCAAGTAGCCCCTGGGATGCCCCCTGCACCCTCAGGGGGTGGTGCTGGTCCGGTTGGCACCGCCCCCACGTCTCAGGCTGTGCCTCTGCTCTTCCTGCCCAGTCCACCCTGCGGCGCCGGAGCAAGCCGGAGCGGAAGGAGCGCATCAGCGAGCAGACCTACCAGCTGTCCCGGTGGACCCCGGTGATCAAGGACATCATGGAGGTGAGGCAGCGAGGACAGAGCAGGGAACCTCACCACCACCTGGGAAGGGAGCTGTGGAGAGCTGCATCCTGATACACATCCTCCAGGCTGCTCGCTGCCTGTGGTGGTTTGGGAGTTCCCTGCCCGCCCCCCAACTTGGTCAAATCCCCCAGACTAGACTCAGCCAGCTGGAAGTTAAGGCCTGAAGCTCTGTTTACAGCTCAGCACAATGTACAAGCAGAGATAGACACAACAGACAGGAACAGTGACAGAGATAGACAAGTTAAAGGTGATAGAAACACAACTCCCCTCCCAGACATCAAGAGACCCCAGGAGGGGCTCCCAACCACCCTTCCACCTTCTCCCCACCCCTGTACCTTACCCCAAGGTTTGCCTTACACACAAGGTGAGTTTGGAGGATCAGCCAGGGTGGGGGTAGAAGAAAAGTGGTTAGTGAAGATTAATCAGCAGAGGAGCCAGAGCCAGAAGCTGCTAGACTACCCCAGCTGCTGTTCTCCCAGCAAGAGACAGACAGAGGCTGACTTAGCTATGTTTTGCTTCAGCAAGCCTATGAGTGAAGTAGCCATCACCATGTTTTCCTTTCACAGCCTGTAGTGTAGTTTTCTCTATTAAAATATTCCAATTAGCCTCAAACCAGCACAGGTGGCAGCAAGACTGGGCTGTCCAGGGTGGGTTTCCTGCCCCCCTCCCCGTGCACACTGGTGCCAGGTGGGATGCTTGGCATCCTGGCAGTGCACAGTGCTCTGACACAGTGCTTGCTCCTTGTGCTGCAGCATGATGGCCACGGTGGCCTTGACACAGCATTGCCCACGGCCATGGATGGGCACGATGCTGTTCACCCCTTCCCACTCCTGGCACCCTTGGGTGTTACCCCTCTAACTCTGTGCTGGGGGAGCACTAGGCAGGGCCAGGAAGTGATTTTCTGCAGGCTCTGCTTTTCTCCTGATCTGCTCACTCTCTCCCACCCTTAGAATGGGAGCAACTTCTCAGGGTTTGCTCAGAGCTGGGGGATCTGAGGCACCAAAACTTCTCCCAGCACAGGCATTTCCCACCTGCTCAGACAGGCAGAGAGATCCTGGAGCAGTTTGGGAGGGGGATGTCACTGCAGCTCGGTGCCACCTCTGCTCCCAAACATGCTGACAAGCAAGGCTGCCAGCTCCCTTGATTTCCTAAAGCACACAGCTCTCACCTTCCTACACCACAAGTCAGGCAAACCCTGCCCGGGGTGGCTTCATGCCCAGAGCACCCCTAAACGTCCTGCCCAGGACCAGAGAGGGCTGCAGAGGGCAGCACCATCTCACAGATGGCATTAACCCTCCAGAACCGATGAGAGCAAGAACAGGCTCCTTACCCAGGGCTGTCTCCCAGATGTGAAGCCTCTAGGTCACCTCATGCCTCTGAGCTTCCCAGGAGAGGACCCTGCCATGGTTTCCCCCTTACCTTACCTCCAGAGACACCCCCAAGCTCAGGGTGAGCCTCTCCCTGTGCCTTGTGCTGCTCCCCTCTGCCCCACAGCAGCCAAGCACCACTCCCCTCCCCGCAGGTGCAGGACAGGAGCAGAGCCAGATCATTCCAGAAGTGAGGTGATGCAAATGTGTGCAAATGAGCCCTGACCCAGTTGTGCCAATCTTCCTGGGCACAACCCAACAGAGGGGCTCTCAGGCTGGGGGCTGTGCCCAGCTTCTCTCTAACCCCAGCCTTGGGGCTGTCTGCCCACAGGATGCCATCGATGACAAGCTGGACACCAAGCACTACCCCTACATCTCCACCCGCTCCTCTGCCACCTTTGGCACCACTGCTGTCAGGTGAGTCCCCTCTGCTCCTCTGTGCATTGGCACCTTTGGCACCATCAGCATCCATCCCTCGTCTGCCCAGAGGGGCCATGGCCCTCAGCAGCTCTGGGAGCTGCTCTGCCATCGTTCCAAGCAGTGCCTGGAGGGCTGCAGTCTGAGACCTCCTGGGGGTATGGTTGAGAGTCACAGAATGGTTTTTGGTTGGAAGAGACCTTTAAGATCATCACATCCAACTCTTAACCTAGCACTACCAGGTCATCCCTAAACTGTGTCCCTCAGCACCACATCTATGCAGCTTTGAAACCCCTTCAGGGGTGGGGACACCACCACAGCCCTGGGCTGCCTGGGCCAGGCCTTGACAACCTTTTGGGGGAAGAAATTTTTCCTGGTGTCCTGCAGCAACCTCACTTGGTGCAGCTTGAGGCCATTTCCTCTTGTCCTATCATTTGTTGCTTGGGTCAAGAGACCAACCCACACCTGGCTCCAGCCTCCTTTCAGGGAGTTGTAGAGAGCCAGAAACTGGAACAGAACCTCAACACGAGGAGAAACTTCTTTAGAGTGAGGGTGGCAGAGCCCTGGAGCAGGCTGCCCAGAGAGGTTGTGGAGTCTCCTTCTCTGGAGACTCTCAAACCTTGCCAGATGCATTCCTGTGTGAACTACCTTAGGGGATCCTGCTTGGCAGGAGACTTGGACTGGCTGATCTCTGGAGGTCCTTCCAACCTCTAAAAGTTCTGTGATTCTGTGAGGCCTCCCCTCAGCCTCCTTTTGTTCAGGCCAAACAACTCCAGCTGTCACAGGACTCGTTCTTCAGACCCTTCTCCAGCTGTGTTGCCCTTCTCTGCACCTGCTGCAGCTCCTCAGTGTCCTGCTTGTAGTGAGGGCCCCAAAACTGACCTCACTACTCAAGCTGTGTCCTCACCAGTGCTGAATACAGAGGCACCATCACTGCCCTGCTCCTGGCCACACTATTCCTGATCCAGGTCAGGATGCTGGTGGCCTTCTTGGCCACCTGGGCACAGGCTGTGGCTCATCTTCAGCTGCTAGCTGCACAACACTCTCCTGCCCTTTCCCACCAGCCACTCTTCCCTGTGCGCTTAAACCATGAACTCGACGCAGCATTCATTGCCTCTTCTCCCTCTCCTCTGTCTCCTCTCTCCCTCTCTCCCTCCCTCTCTCCTTCCCTTCCTCTCCCCTTCCTCTCT
>VWZE01017350.1:22240-39291 GCA_013396675.1 Eubucco bourcierii | reverse complement strand
AGGGGAAGGGGAGAGGGGGAGGGAAGAGGAGATGGAAAGAGGAGGGAGAGGGAAGAGGAAAGAGGGAAATGGAGAGGGAGAGGGAAGAGGAAAGGGAAAAAGGGAGAGGGAAGAGGAAAAAGGGAGAGAGGGAAAGAGGGAGAGAGAGATGGAAGAGGTGGGGGAGAGGGAAAGGGAAGGGGGAGAGGGAAATAGGAGAGGGAGAGGGAAGAGGAAAGAGGGAAAAGGGAAAGAGGGAGAGAGGGAAAGCACCAAGCCATGTGTTTCATCACCACATCTCCGTGGGCTCGAGATCCCTCCAGGGATGGGGACTCCACCACTGCCCTGGGCAGGCTGGGCAAGGCCTTGGAGATCCCTCCAGGGATGGGGACTCCACCACTGCCCTGGGCAGGCTGGGCAAGGCCTTGACAACCCTTCTGGGGAAGAAATTGTTCCTCATGTCCAAGCCAAACCTCCCTTGTTGCAACCTGAGGTCATTTGTCCTATCACTTGTTGCTTAGGGAAAGAAACCAATCCCCAGGTGATGCCAACCTCCTTTCAGGGAGCTGTAGAGAGCAATGAGGTCTTCCCTCAGCCTCCTTATCTCCAGGCTGAACACCTCCAGTTCCCTTAGCTGCTCCTCCCCAGCCCTGTTCTCCAGACTCTTTATCATCTTTGTTGCCCTTCTCTGGACCTGCTCCAGCCCCTCAATGTCCTTCTTGGGGTGAGTGGCCCAGAACTGAACCCAGCACTCAAGATGTGGCCTCACTTGTGCCCCAAGCAGGGGCACAGTCACTGCCCTGGTCTTGCTGGCCACACTTGTGCTGATCCAAGCCCAGATGCTGTTGCCCTTCTTGCTCATGTTCAGCTGCTGCTGACCACTGTCCCAGCTCCTCTCCCAGAAGACACCCCACAAGCCAAATAACTGCTTTTATTTCATTCAAAAATAGGTGATTCTCTCAGTACAAAATGCCACTGAGTGGCTCTGCTGGGTGCTACAAAAAGGAGACCCAGACCCAGACCTCCCCTGTGCTCCTGGCTGTTGCCTTTGGGACAGTTAAATAGGGCTGCACACCCCCAACATGCTCCCAAGCCAGGCTTAGGGGAGGGCTCACAGCTTCCAGCATGGCTGTGACCTGGTCTGTCAGCTTACTTGGGATACAAATAGGAGGAGATGCAACCACAGACACAAAAGTCCTCATTAAACAGCCCCCACCTCCCCCCTAGCCCCCCAAAAGACAGCATTGGGGACACCCCCCCACTCCCAGCTCCATTGCTGTCCCCTTACTCTGGGTTGGGTGCAGGATCTGGGTTCAGCAGCTTTGGGAGGCTTTTAGACCTGAGCACTATGCCGGGGGTGTCAGTGGCTCCTTCCCCCCACCCCACACACACCCAAAGGTGAGTCTTGGTACAACAGAAAGATTCACAAATAAATAAATCCAAGAGGGGCACTTCAGGTAGGACCTACCCAAAAGCACAGCTGGAGAACTGCAGCCAAGCTGCTGAGGGATGCAGTGGAGGGGCTTGGCTGAAGCCACCCTGGGGGCAAAGGGTGCAGGCTCCTGTGTGGGTGCTTAGGGTTGTCCCCCCCACCCCAGCCTCCCACCACATCCATGTCAGTAACAAACAGGCATTAACTCATCACAGATCCAGCCTGGAGGTGCAGAGGCTCTCACAGAGCCACACCCCCCTCCTCCTCTAGAGATGATCCTTCCCCTGCCTGCATATCACAGGGGCAATTTTTCCTCTACCAGCCCAGATCCCCTGAGAATTCCAAGGAAAATCCAAAATCTCTTTTTTTTTTTTTTCCCCCTCTGGATGAGGGGCAAAAAATCCCCACCCAACACATGCCCTAAGGATTGTGCTGGGAATGGGAAGCAGAAGACAGAGATCACTGAGACACTGGCACAGGCTGCCCAGGGAGGTTGTGGCTGCTCCCTCCCTGGAGGGGTTCAAGGCCAGGTTGGAGGAGGCCTTGAGGGACCTGTGTTAGTGGGAGGTGTCCCTGCCTATGGCAGGGGGTTGGAACTGAATGAGCTTTGAGGTCCCTTCCAACCTTCCCGTTCTCTGATTCTATGATCACAGAATTCTAGAATGGTTTTTGGTTGGAAGAGACCTTCAGGATCATCAGGTCCAACCTTTAACCCAGAGCTGCCAGGTCACCACTCACCCATGGCCCTCAGCACCACATCTGCACTGCTCTGAAACCCCTCCAGGGATGAGGATCCAAGCACTGCCCTGGGCAGCCTGAGCCAGGCTTTGAGAACCTTTTCAGGGAAGAAGTTTTTTCCAACATCCAACCTAAACCTCCCCTGGTGCAGCTTGAGGCCATTTCCTCCCATCCTATCACTTGATGCTATGGAGATCAACCCCCAGCTGGCTCCAGACTCCTTGCAGGGAGCTGTAGAGAGCAATGAGGTCTCCCCTCAGCCTCCAGACTGAACACTCCCAGTCCCCTCAGCTCCTCCTCCCCAGCCCTGTTCTCCAGATCCTTCCCCAGCCTTGTTGCCCTTCTCTGGACCTGTTCCAGCCCCTCTATCTAAAGATGGATCCATACCCATCCAACTTTACAGATGGATACACACACATCCTAGTTCATCACCCAGCCCCAGGAGGGTGACTTAGCTGCTCTCTGGCTGCTTTGGATCACAAATAGCCACAGCAAACCACAGAAAGAAGGGAACACACACTGGGCTCCAGTCCAAGGGCAGCAAAAAGGGTGGAGGGGCTCACACAGGTGGAGCTCAGGCATTGAGTGCCCCCCCAGGATGATGCCCAGAGGTTGGGGAAGGGGTTGGATGGACCAGGAATCACAAGGATTTCAGCCCATGCAGGCACAGAGGTAATGGTAGCTGCTCAGGGCAGCTGACTGAGTGGGTTGGGTTGGAAGGGACCTTGAAGATCATCTAGTTCCAACTCCCTGCCATGGGCAGGGGCACCTTCCACTAGAGCAGGCTGCTGAAGGCCCCATCCAGTCTGGCCTTGCAGGACCTGCACAAAGTCAGAGCAGCCCTAGCAGTGCTGAGCTCAGGGTGGTGGCTGCCTTAGGGGACACAGAGCCACCCTGCTGGTCCCAGAGGATGGTGCTCAGAGCTGTGCTCGCACCTCAGGGTGTGGTGGGGCAGGTCTCAGAGACCTCTGCCCGTGTCTTGCCCCCCTCCTGCAGCTTGGGTGCCCCTGAAAGTGGACAGACAGACAGAGAAGTGATGCAGGACCAGGGCAAGGGAGATAGGATGGAGGTCAGCACAGAACCCTGTGGAGATGCCTCCAGCCCAGTGCCCACAGATCTGGCAGAGAGTACCCAGCGTGGGGATTCTCATGGGGGGGGTCCATGTCCTTCTGCTGCCCGTTGCAAGGGCAGGGAGGGTTTGGGAGGAGCTGTGGGCCCCTCAGAAGAGGCAGGAGCGCCGCAGCTCCCTCACTCGGCCCAGCTCGGTGGCCAGCGCCCTGCTCATGCGGCTGGTGGTGACCTTCATGCTCCGGGCAGCCTCCACGGCACGGCTCAGCGACCAGTTGAGATCCTCCAGCTCCTCCAGGCCCAGGCTGAAGCAGCGGTGGTGGGCAGCACCGTGCTGCCAGGGCGGGTGCTGTGCCCGCCGGTGCCCCGCAGCGCGCTGCAGAGGGACCCCGGGCACGGCAGGGGCTGAGGTAGGTGCTGCTGGGGAGCAGTAGCTGGGGAGAAGAAGGGGACCCAGGTTCAGTTTTGCTCAGCTGTGCCCCCTCCCAGGGCTCTGTGCTCCCTCACTGCCCTGGTTTGCACCCCTCACCCCCATTTCCACCCCCCAGCACCCATCTCCTTGTGCAGCTTCTCCACCACCAAAGGGAACCAGGACCTGTGTGACCTCGCCCCCAGCCAGCTGCCACCCAGGTGCCAAGGCTCTGTGGGCTCTCTGGGATGGGCATAGCCCCTCCTGGGTTCACCCTCCTCCCCTGGGTGATGTTGACCTCCCCCCAGGCCTCCCCCTACGCAGCACAGAGCATCCTTACATCATGGAGGGCACGTAAGGCACGAGGGGCACGGGTGCCAGGCAGCTGATGGCAGCGGTGGCAGCAGGGCTGGCTGCCAAGTACCAGAGTCTGGGCTGCTCCAGCTTCTCAGCCAGGGGCTCAGGGTGGGAGCCTGGGGAGGACCTGCCACTGGGGCCAGCATCTGCTGTAGGGAAGAAGGTGGTTGGAAGAGCCCAGGTGGGTGTTAGGTGTCCCACGGCTTTTACAGGTCCCCAGGGAGATGCAGCAAACGGCAGCCACACCCCTATGGCACAATGGGCTGGCACTGCTGGGTGGAAGCACCGATGCCCATGGGGAGTGTCACCATTTCTGTCCCCAGGCAGTGTACCAGGGATCTGAGGGTCGTTCCCTGTTCACCCAGCCCAGGGATGAGCTGTGCCAAACATGTTCCATCTCTGTCACTCACCGTGTGTGGCTCTGTCCCTGCTGCCAGGCGTAGGGGTACCTATGGGTGCCCGGCACGTGGGGCAGTGCATTCTCCTCGGGGTGCTGTGCTGGGGCTGCCTGCTGGCATCACCTGCCCAGAAGCCAGCAGCAGAGTTAACGAATTGAAGCCATTAGTGGCTTCATTAGCAGGAACTAGGGAGGGGCAGCAGGGGCTGGGGGCTGCTCACCTGACAGTGTCCAGCCCCCATGGCACCGAGGGCACGCCGAGGTGCCCAGCTCTTCCCGGGGTGCTGGGGTGGCACGTGGCACCCCCACCTGGTACCGTGTCCCTGCCAAAACTCAGTGTCACCAAGGACCCCTGCATGGGCATGGCCACCACCAGCTCCTGGCACCGACCCACTGGCACCCACCTGTGTACTGTCCCCGAAACGTCACCGCCCCCGAGGGGCTCCCAGGGCTCTTCCTCGAGGAGGGGGTGGTCCGGGCCCCAGCGGGGGAGGGGTCCAGCTTGGAGGTTGTGGCAGAGGAGAGGGAAGCAGCGTGGGATCTGGTGGGATCTGCAGGATCTGGGCTGAGTGCTGCACGGTCCCATGGGGCCAACAGGACCTGCCTGGTCTCTGTGGTCCCACAGCACTCCCAGCACCTTTCTGCATCTGGGGACAGGGTGTGCAGGGAGCAGCATGTCCCTGCTGTCCCCTCTGTCCCTGTCCCAGCAGAGCACCACTTACTGAGCTCCAGCTCTGGCCTGTCCCGTGGCACTGATGCTGATCTCCCCCTCCTTGTGGGTCCCACTCCAGGGGGCACGCTGCCTCGTGCCATTTGGCTTGGCTCCCTGCAGAGGGAATAGAACCACTGTCACCACCCAGACCCCTCAGTGTCCCCTCAGACACCCCCCTGACCCACCACCCAGCACGGGCTGAGGCTGTTCCCACAGCCATGGGGCACGGTGTTGACTCCAACCACAGGTGGCTGCTGCCACCTTCCCCTTCCCAGGTCCCTCCTGCCACCTACCCCGAGGGCTTTGTGTCCTTGGGGGATGATGGTCCGTTGTCCCTTGGCTGCCTCCTGGGTAGGGTGACAGGCAGAGTGGTTGCTTTTCCCTCGGGATAGCTGTGGGAACGCCGCAGGCTCTCCTCCAGCCTCCGCTGCAGCCGCCACACCTCGTCCCGCAGTGCCCGGATGGCCTGGCTGCCACAGGGCAGATGGCACAGTGAGGGACACCCGTGGCCAGCACAGCTCAGCTCCCACCAGTGCTGGCTGCCCCGTGGTGGGGGAAGCTCCCATCCCCACCAGCATCATGCCGTGATGCTTCCCAACACCGAGCCTGGGGCTTGTCTGTGTTGGTTCCAGTCCCACATCTGTCATGAGTTTGGAGAACTCAGCCCTGGTTCCCCAAGAAGGGCAAACCTGCTGCTGCCCAGCAGGTGTTGGAGCTTTTGGGGACTTTGGGGGGGTCCCTGTGCCACCCAGGGGTTGAGCCCCATTTGGGGGGGCACACAGCCACTCACTCGCGCTGCAGACGGGAGCCCAGCAGGTCGCAGCCAGATGCGTCGAGGGCTGGTGGCTCGGGGGACAGCAGGGTGGGGGACGGCGTTCTGGGGGATGGTGGGGGGCTGGCTGGGCCCCTGGCCATGGCACGAGGGTGGCCACTGGTGCTGACGCAGCTCCTGCCTTCTGCCTCCGAGTCCGTGTGAGCTGGGGAGGAGGAGCGGCGCACAGTGAGCTGAGGCCACATCCCCAGGAGAGACCTGGGACAGCAGAGCCAGGAGGTGGGAGGCATCTCGGTGCCAGCACCCCAGGGGGGTTTGGGAGAACGCCACAAGCCAGAGCCAATTGCAGTGCAAGGACGCCCCCCAAGAGGGCTGGGAGAACGCCACAAGGCAGAGCCAGCTGCAGTGCAAGGATGCCCCCCAAGAGGGCTGGGAGAACGCCACAAGGCAGAGCCACTTGCAGTGCAAGGACGCCCCTCAAGCGGGCTGGGAGAACGCCACAAGCCAGAGCCACTTGCAGTGCAAGGACGCCCCCCAAGAGGGCTGGGAGAACGCCACAAGCCAGAGCCAGCTGCAGTGCAAGGACGCCCCCCAAGACGTCCCTCCTTGGGGACACGACCCTCCAGGACTCGCTGTCTACTCACTGCTGTCACCGTCGTGTCCCGTCTCGCTGCCTGCGCCCTCAGCCCAGCCGTGGGGGGAGCTGCTCTGCCAGGGAGTGCTGGGGGGCAGGTGGGCACTGCCAGTGGTGCCCTGCCCACCCGCGGGGTAGATGCCCGTCGGCGTTGTCTCAGGGAGGAGCGGGGTCACCTCTCTCTTCCGATGAGGGTGGAGGGTCGCAGGGATGGGGATGGAGGGTCCCAGTGAGCCAGGGGTCCTGGGGATGGGGCAGATCATGTGGCAGTCCCCTGGCCATAGGTCACCCTGCACATCTCCAAACCCCACCCAGCACCCAGCCCCTCCTCCCTGCTCTCCACATCCTCACCGCCTCTCCCTCCATCCCTGCTCCCCTTCGGCACCCCAAGTCCCCGCAGAGAGCCAACAGCAAGTGGCCTCCAATTCCCCCCCACCCCAAAGGGTGTGCCCTGAGTCATACCCGGGGCCGGGGGGCTGGTTCTCGGGGGTGTGCATGGCGGGGGACACCCTGCTGGCCTCTGAGCCCACGAAGCCGCTGTCCGTCTCTGGCGACACGATGCGCTGCTCCTGAGGGGGCAGCAGGGAGAGCAGCAGCGGTGCTGAGCACTCCCCCAGCAGGATCTGGGAGTGCTGGCAGATGGGACCCTGTGGTCCCAGGGACTCACCTTGCCAGAGCGGTGCTGGGTGACAGCGCTGCCCACCCCACTGCTGCGGAGGGATGTGGGGGGCTGTGGTGGGTTGGGGACCCTCAGAGGAGGCTTGGTTGTGGCTGGTGGCTCCCCAGGGCTGGGCACGTGGCCCCGTGTCCTCCCTGGCCATGAGGTCACGCCGAGGGGCAACGGAACAGCTCTTCTGTCTGGTGGATGCCTGTAGGGAGATGACAGAGCATGAGTGATGGGGGAGAGTAACCCCAAAGGTGGGCAGAGCAACCCCAAAAGTGGGCAGAGGCCCTGGTGGTGCCAGCTCGCCCAGGGAAGTCTCTCAATGCCAGTGATGGAAAGCATGACCTAAAACCTCCCACTCACCCTGCTTGAGGAACTTGTCCCACCAAAGCACTTACAGGGAGGAGATCTCAAGGTCAGCCCCTTCCTCTAGTGACCACGTCCTCCTGGGGCCCCCCTTGCTGGGGCCACCATCCCCTGCTGCTGGTCCATCCACCTCCTCTTGGGATCCGCTTTCTGTCAGGCTCAGCTGCTCCAGGCTCAGTGACTGTGGCAGGGACTTGAAGTGCTTGTACCTGGAGGGGACCCACAGGCAGAATTCGGTGGGTTTAGGGAGTCACTCCCTGCCTGCATCCCCCCCTGCCCTCTTGGAGGGCACTCACTGCTCCAGCAGGTCACCAAAATCCTCCTCCAGACGTTGCTGCTTGTTCCAGAGGGGCCGGGGCAACCACTCTGTCACAGCCTTGCTGTCCCCCACTGTCCCCCGGGGACCTTCTGTCTGTGTGGGGCTCTGCAGGGCACAGCAAAAGAGGGTCAGAGATTCAGGAGCCCCACCCCGGCACTTTCTCACCTCTAGCCTCCTCTTCAGCCCTGCCCTGCTCACCTCGGGGTGCAGGGAGCCAGGGGTAGGTGGTGGGGAAGGGGCTGGAGGGGAGCTGGGCTGGGCTGAGTGTTGAGGGGGGAGCTGCCGTCCGGCCCCAGGCTCCAGCCGCTCCTTCAGCTCCTCCAGGTACAGCCCCAGGCGGAAAATCTCTCCTTCCACTGAGCTGCAAGACAGGCACCAGCGGTGTCAGGGAGACCCCAAAACCTGCAGCAAGGGGGCCAGTCCTCACCAGAAGCTGTGGGTGGCGGGGGTCAGGCACTCACCGGTCGGGATCGAAGCCCCCCGAGGTCTCTGGGTGCTGCTGCCGGGCTCCCAGGTACGCCCGCTCCAGAGCGTCCTGCGCGTCCTTCAGCTTCCGCAGCCTCTGTGGCACAACGGTGGCCGTGTCCCCACCCCAGCTCGGCCTCTGGTCCCTCTCTTTATCCCAGGGGTGGGTGCTGGGATGGGGTTGACGTACCTGGAGCTGCTCCCGGGCTGCAGGCCTTCCTGCCTGGATCCAGCCTTCGAAGGATTCCACCTGGAAGAGGAAGGGTTGAGTCTGGCTCTGCTGGAACCACCCCCCCCATCCCCCAGCTGCCCACCACATGTGCCCCCATCTGGGGCTTGCCTGTGCCTGCAGCTTCTGGGTCTGTCCTGCCAGTGTCTGAGTCAGCTGGGACCCTGAGCAGCAGCATGGCCCCGGGCAGGTAGGGCAGCACCCACTGGGTGGAGGTGAGGCAGGAGATTCAAGTGATCCCTCCTGGCCTGATAGTCCCGGTGCTGGAGCTGAAAAAATCCACAGAATTCCAACATGGTTGGGGTGGGAAGGGGACCTCTGGAGACCATCCAATTCAACCCCTGCTAAAGCAGGGCACCCACAGCAGCTTGCCCAGAATGCCCAATGACCAGGAAGGGCTAGAAGTTCTCCAGAGGAAGACTTCACAAGCTCTCTGGGCAGCCTGCTCCAGAGCTCCAGCACCCTCACACCAAAGAAGTTTCTCTTCCTTCTGGGTTCCAGTTTGTGCCCATTGCTCCTTGTCCTATCATTGGGCACCACTGAAATGAGTCTGGCCCCATCCTCTTGCCCAGCTCATGATGAGCATTGACCAGAACCCCTCTGGGGTTGCTCTTCTGCAGGCTCTCACCCCAGGGCTCTTGGCCTTTGCTCCTTACAGAGCTGCTCCAGGCTCCTCAGCATCTTTGTAGCTTCCACTAGACCCTGTTCAGTAGTTCCCTGCCTCTCTTGAACTAGAGAGCTCAGAACATAAGGACAAGGTGGTGCTGGGGGGTCAGAGCACTGGTTTGTATCCCCCACCATGGGAAAGCCACGAATGGAAACGGGGTCCTAGCTGAACAGAGCAGGAGGGAGATGAGCCAGAAGGGTAACAGGGTTCAACACACCTCCACTTGGTGAGGCTGGCGAAGCTGTGGCTGGGGTTGTGCTGAAAGCTGCTGTCCTGACCTGTGGGATGCTGAGGGCCATCACCTGGCAGCCCATGCCCATGGTGCCCACAGCCAGGCTGTGGCTGGGCTGTGGTGGGTCAGCGTAGAGGCTCACCTGGGGGTAGGGAGAGAGGATTAAGACACCCACCCTGCACCACAGTCCTGCCACTGCCCACCCACTGGTCTGCACCATGGGCACCCTGAAGGCCCCATGCCTACAGGGACAGCAAGCAGGGTGGGTGGCTGGGGGCTGAAGGCAGAGCCTGGGCAGGGTGAGTGGAGGTGGGAGCAGAGCCTGGGCAGCATGGCACAGCCAGACAGCAGCCCTGCCTGTGTCCCTACATGAGCAGTGGTGCAGTGCAGGAGGGTGACCCGGGGACATGCCTCTGCCCGTGGCCCTGCCATTTCAGGGACGTGCCCTGCAGCCACCCCTGCCATTTTGGGACTGTTCTGGGTCAGCCTGGCATGGATGTGGAGCCCTTCAGGTTGGGGGGAATCCAGAGGCCCCAGATTTTGCTTTGGGTTCTGTGGTCCCAACCCCCTCCCTGAGCTGGGCTTGCTCAACCGCAGGTCCCCAGGAGGAAGAGCAGGGGGGTGGGGGGGGAGCCAGGTGAGGAAGACACCCCAGAGAACCCCGAGGGAGGGGAAGCAGAGCAGGGAGCTCCCCCTCCACCAAGCCCTGCAGCCACCCCAGCACCCACCCTGGCACCCAGGCGCAGCTGGTCGATGGTGTTCTCAGCCTCGGCGTACTTGGTCAGCAGCTTGTGGTAGTCATCCTGCAGGGAGGGGACACGCAGCGGGTGACAGCCCCCAGCACAGGTTCAGAGGAGGCCTCACCGGGAGTGGGGGTGACATGGCACAGAGGGAGAGATCCTTGTGTGGAGAACTGTGTGTGTGTGTGTGTGTGTGGGCTCTCATGGCACAGAGGGCACACTCTGGGTTACAGAAACTCACCCCCCAAAGCACCCAGCCCATCCGGTGCAGATATGGTTCCTGCTGCTCTGCATGAGGGGCAACCTCCCTCAACCCCCAGAGGACAGGAGGGCATCCCAAACGTCCTGGGGGACGAGCATCGGGGGGGTGGGGGTTGTACAACCATCCTGGTGGAGCACAAGCATCGGGGTGGTTGTATAACCATCCTGGGGGGGACATGAGCATCCCTGCCAGATTTTTGCCTCCTCACCCATGCAGGACCAGGAGGTGACCAGCAGCAACCCCCCCCATCGGTGACACAGGGCTGGCTGATAGGGTTGGTGACACCTCCCTTTTGCCTGCACCCCCTGGTCCCCCCACCCCCGAGACCCTCGCAGTGAGGAGCCTCTGGTTGAGCAGTGGAGCTGGAGTTACCTGCAGCTGCTGCACCAGCGCCGTGGCTTGCCTGGGCGACCTCAACTCCAGCGGCACGCCAGGGCTGGCGGGGGGCTGCGGCGGGGCCCCCTCCCCGCTGCTCAGCAGCACCTCCCGCACGATCTCGGCCGGGGACTTGAAGCCGACAGGGCCGCCCGGGGCCCGGGGGCAGGCGGGCAGGACCCGGCCCCGCGGGGGGCGGTAGCTCTGGTCGAACTTCACCCGCGCCTCCACCTTGGAGAGGTCGGGCAGAGGGTGGTTGAGCCTCCCTCGGCCGTACTGGGTGCCATCCGCCGTGCCGCTGCCCGCTCCCGAGGGCTCCCTTGCCTCCCTGCCACCCGTCTGTCGTCGCCGGGGGCTCAGGCACCGCAACGGCCGGCAGGGCTTGGGCGGCGGCGCCGTGGGGGTTGTTTTCTTGGGCACCCGGGACCGGTCGTGCAGCCGGAGCGCAGGGGGAGTCCCACCGCCCAAGGGCTCCCCGGTAGGTGCCAAGGCGACTGTGCCAGGGGCTGGTAGCTCTTTCCCTGCTGGCGGAGGCTTGGGGATGGGCTCGATGCTGGTGGTACCAGGGGGGTCATCGGTGGAGAGGGGCAGCAGGAGGCTCCGGTTCGGGGTCCAGCCCTGCCCGTGTGTCCCGACGGTATCCCCAGCCGTGGCCCAGCCCCGGTGGCGAAGGGACGGGGTGGAGGGGCCAGGGCTGGCGTCCGACAGCCCTGAGGTGTCCGCTCCGTCGGTGCTGCAGGCGCGGGGCTGGCACAGAGCCCGGCCGCGACGCAGCGCCTCGGGGCTGCCGCNTCCTCCTCCACCAGGTCCCGCCGCGGGTGCCAGCGACCCTCCTCCGCCGGGGACCCGACCTCCAAGCCCTCGCCGTCGCCTGCAAAACACCAGCACCCAAGGGCTGCCACCAGCCGGCCGGTGCCCCCCGGCCCCCTCAGAACCGCTTGCCTCAGCTCAGCAGCTCCCAGACGCCCCCCATAAGGGTCTCTGGGCTTCAGACACGACAGGACTCACCCCACGGGGGGCTCCTGGCATCCTCCCCCAAGCCAATCACCCCATCTTCGTCCATTCGCCTTTCAAAGTCGTCGTCTTCCTCCTCCTCCTGCTGCTGCTGCTCTCCCTCGCAGCGCCTCGGCTGTGTTTGTGTCCAGCGCAGCCATGGTGCCAGGCTGGCCATGCCCGCGGGCACTCTATCCCTGTCACTTGTGCCGCTTCATGGCCCGGCGGCGGTGGCGGTGGCAGGCTGGGGACCTCCTTGCCATGAATGTAGGTCACAGCATCGCCGCGTCCTGGCGGGGGGCCGAGCGAGAGGGGGAGATGCTCAGTGGGCTCTGCTAGAGGCGTCTCCTCCTCCAACCGCCAGGGACTCCCTTAGCCCCCAGCCCCTAGGGACAAGAGCAACCCCTCCATGACAGGGAGGTGATACTCTTGGGCCAGCCCCCAACTCTGCTTCCCACCATGAAGCTGTGAGCTGCCACAATGGTCCCCATGGGGAAGAAGCCCCTCAGGGCCACCCCAAAAGGCTTTTCCCCACACCTAGGAAGGGCACAGAGGGACACTCAGCCCATATTGGCACCCCTCGATGTCACCTCAACCAGGCAACCACAGCTTGGGGACCTTTAGGGTCCCATCTCAACACAGGATAGTGCTGGGGTGGGGAGGCAGAAGCATCCCAAGCCTCCCCTGGGAAAGGGGTCCCAAAAATCTCACCCCAATGATGACCCACCAGGAGCTGGCCCTCACCCCACTCCTCAGCATGCTGGGGTGGCAGCTCGAGAGACACCGGATGCCAAAACCCCAACCATGAGGCAGGAAGCAAGAAAGGCCATGGGGGCTTTCCCAGCAACGTCCCCTCAGCTCCATCTGAGCCCTCTGCAGCCCAGTGTAGGCCATGGGGTGCTGGAGGTGGCAGCTGCCCACGTGCTGGTGGCTGGTACCCATCAGCAAGCCATCACCAGCAACCCCAACCCGATGCCAGAGCAAGCAGCTTGGTGATGGATACACTCACCCCACACCAGCAGCCTTGAGACTTCCCCATCACAGGTCCCCAAAGCAGCATCTCTCTGAGCACCCCAAAACCTTCCTGTGCCTGTGAGGGCTTTTGCAGAAGCAGGAAACCACAACTTGGGTGGTTCCTGCAAGTTCTTAGGTGACCACAAACGTTTTAACCCCCTCAGGCCTTGCATGGCCAGGGGACTTCTCACTAAAACCTTCCTAGTTTTTAAATCCACATAACCCCCCCCAAATTCAGCCAAATGACTCCAAAACTCAGCCAGGCAGATCTCTCCAAGGAAGTATCCACCTGGCCCCCACCCCAAGATGCTCCTCATGGCCCTAGTCCAATCACAATCAGGCAGCCTGGTGTTCTGGTGTAATTGCAGGCAGTTAATTAACACAGCTCGTTAGCATGTAATTAGTGGCACGGGGAGGAGAGCTGAGCAAGCTCTCAGCTGGTAATGAAACCCTAGCGTGGTCCCTGGGGTGGCTGCATTCAGCCAGGGTGATTTGGGGGTGATTTGAGGGTGCTGCTGGCTCAGGGATGGTGATCATATTGCTGTATGCTCCATGGAACTCCCCTAACCCACCCCAAAGCCTCAGATCTGCAAATCCTCCAGTTTAAATCCTGTTGTGAGAGGGGGTTTGGGGAGCTATTTTCTGATGGCACCCAGCATGAAGGTCCTCAGGTGTTGTCCTTGCACCAGCAGCAGTGTGATCCCAGCCCTGTCTACATCCTTGGGGCCTTCCAAAGCATCTCTTAAGGGCTCACAAACCTTCTGGGGTGTCTGCAGGAGGTTTTTCAGCCATACACAGGCTGGGCAACCTCACTTTATGCACCTGGAGATGCTCCACAGCTTCTCCTGCCTCCAGAGTGCTGCCAGCAGGGAGGAGAGGGTTGCCCACGAGATGCTAAAGAGCACAGCTAAAGAGCAGGTTTGGCTGTAGGCCCTCTCAAAGTAGGATGTTTCCAGCCCTGAGACCTTCCCCACACCCTGACATGGAGAAGCAGTGCATCAATGTGCTCCTCAACACACCTCAAGCCCTGCAGCATGCCCAAGAGGCCCAAGAGATGGGGACCCTGCAGCATGCCCAAGAGATGGGGAGCCTCAAACATCATAGAATCATAGAATGGGAAGGTTGGAAGGGACCTCAAGGATCAGCCAGTCCCAACCCCCTGCCATAGGCAGGGACCCCTCCCACTAGCACAGGGCACTCAAGGCCTCATCCAGCCTGGCCTTGAACACCTCCAGGCAGGGAGCAGCCACAACCTCCCTGGGCAACCTGTGCCAGTGTCTCACCACCCTCACTGCAAACAACTTCCTCCTAACATCCCCTTTCAATCTCCCCTCTGCCACTTCAAACCCATTCCCCTTGTCCTGCCATTCCAAGCCCTTGTCAATAGTCCCTCCCCAGCCTTCCTGGAGCCCCCTTCAGATCCTGCAAGGCTACTCTAAGGTCCCCTCGAAGCCTTCTCTTCTCCAGGCTGCAGAGCCCCAACTCTCTCAGCCTGTCCTCACAGCAGAGCTGCTGCAGCCCTCTGATAATCTCCCTCTGACATCACCCCTGGATAAGGGAGAGGGATCCCAGCAGGTGTGTGGTGGGTGAAAAGAGCTTGTGGGTCCTCCTGTCTCAGGGTAAAGAGGGTTAAAACGTTTCCTACATGTCTTTGGCAGGCTCATCCCTAACCCACAGGCCATCAGCCATCACCCCATTTGCTAGCATTGCCTCCTTCCCCAGCTGCAGCAGCCACAGACTGAGGAGCTGCTGGCAAAGCCAGCCTCAGTTCTACTTTCCCCAGACAGTCCCTCTGCCAATGGTCATGGTGGTAAGACAGAAAAATCTGGTTTGGTTTGTTTTGTTTTTTTTTCCCCTTGAAATGAGTTGCTGGCTGCTATGGTGGCACAGAAAAGCCTGGGGAATGGTGTGGCCACGTACTGGGGAACAACAAAGCAAAGGGAAACAAAGCCAAGTGTGTGTGTGTGTGTAAATATAGACAGAGAGCCCTGGAGAAAGCTGGGGGTTTACAGCAGGGTGACTGGAGAAAGAGCTACAAAGAAGTTTGAAAACCTCAACTAGAAAATGTTTTGTAGCCCTGGACTCTGCCTGAGACTCACAGCCTCTCTCCTGCCCTTTGACTCTCTGCCAGGGCTGCCTTGAATTTGGAGTGAGGGCTATGAAGATGCTGAGGGGCCTGGAGCAGCTCTGTAAGGAGGAAAGGCTGAGAGCCCTGGGGCTGCTGAGCCTGGAGAAGAGCAGCCCCAGAGGGTATCTGAGCAACGCTCAGCAAGAGATAAAGGGTGAGGGGCAGGAGTCTGGGTTCAGATTCTTTTCAGTGGTGCCCAGTGACATGACAAGGGGCAATGGGCACAAACTGGAACCCAGGAGGTTCCATTTGAACAGGAGGAGAAAATTCTTTAGTGTGAGGGTGCTGGAGGCCTGTCCAGAGAGGTTGTGGAGTCTCCTCTGGAGAGCTTCTAACCTCCCCATGCCATTGTGATCCTGGGCAAGCTGCTGTGGCTGCCTTGCTTTAGCAGGGAGGGGGTGGACTGGATGAACTCCAGAGGTCCCTTTCCAACCCTCACCATGCTGAGATTCTGTGATTTGTACCTCAGAGGTGGATGTTGAGTTCTGACAGTCTCTGCCTGGCCAGCAGGCAGGAGGAGTTCTCTCTGCCAGTCTCTGCCCGGCCAGCAGGCAGGAGGAGTTCTCTCTGCCAGTCTCTGCCCGGCCAGCAGGCAGGAAGAGTTCTCTCTGCCAGTCTCTGCCGGGCCAGCAGGCAGGAGGAGTTCTCTCTGCCAGTCTCTGCCTGGCCAGCAGGCAGGAGGAGTTCTCTCTGCCAGTCTCTGCCTGGCCAGCAGGCAGGAGTTCTCTCTGCCAGTCTCTGCCTGGCCAGCAGGCAGGAGGAGTTCTCTCTGCCAATCTCTGGCCTCACCTCCTAATCACCTCCAATCCATCTGCAGGCAGCTTCACCTTCCACCACAGTGATCCTGTTCCTGCCCTGCAAACCCCAGTAGGATGGAGACAGAGCTACAAAGCTGAGACCACCCAACTCATTGCATGTGTGACTCAGAACAGCAGCACCATCCAAGCCCACACCAAGCAGCAGTGTCCCCAGCGCTGCTCCTAGGTTTATTAGTGGTGACAGCAGAGGAAACACCACATCCCTCGCTCCAGGGCTTGCTTGGTGACATGGAGAGGAGGGGACAGGGCTGCTGTCACTGCCTTCACTGTCATGTCAAGCCTTGAGCAGAGCAGGCGGGGTTGGGGGAGGCTCTAATCCCCCGGGGAAGGGAGTTAAAGCTCCTCCTGCCTCCGTGCCTGTCTGGGAGACAGGAGGGGCTTTAACCCCCTAGCTGACAACGAGTGGTGATTTTCTTCTCTTAAACCATAAACCCCAAACCCAGAACTTTATCTGCTTAAAAGGAAGAGGTTAAAAGCAAGCAGAGGATGATGGTTGGTGCTGGTGCTCTGCAGGGAAGGGCTCTGGAGGGTTAGTTTTGTCCTCTTTGCCTGCACAGCTCAGCTTGTTGTGGGAGCAGGAGCAGCACCATTAGCGTTGCCATCTCTTTTGTTTTGGAGAGGGAGGGTGGTTTTGAAGGAGGCCACAACAGCAGCCTCGGGCTGAAACTTGGCAAGGGATTTCTGCACTCCAGGAGGGAGGAATTCCTGGTTTCTAAACTTTTTTTTTTTTTTTTCCCTCTTCTTTTTTTAATTTTTTAAAATTTAAGCTCAGAGTCTTGTTTTATGAATGTGAAAGAGGGCAGAGAAGTGGAAATTCTGCTTTCTGGGTTTGTAAAACGTGGGGAAAAAAATATTACAGTGAGGAAGAGCCTGGCAAACTCTCCTTGTCCTCCGAAAGCACACAAGCCCCGTTCCTACATCATGTCTCCAAAGCCCATGTGTGTGTCCCCCCAGGTCCTCTGCCTGCAGGGGTCATATCCTCACCAAGTTCCTCTGCCTGGAGAGGCCCTATCAGGTTCACAGATTGCATCGGGAGAGAAGGGACCCCCAAAGCTCATCTTGTCCAACCCCTCTGCAGCCAGTAGTGACACCTCCAACTAGATCAGGCTGTCCAGGGCCTCAATCACTTCCCTAGGCAACGTGTTTCAGTATTTCACCACACTCACTGAGCAGAGCTTCCTCCTAATGGCCAACCTAAATCTATCCTGCTCCAGTTTCAAAACATTGCCCCTCCTCCCACCACTACAAGCTCTTCTAAACAGCCCCCCCACCCCCCACCCC
>VWZE01017349.1:0-12396 GCA_013396675.1 Eubucco bourcierii | reverse complement strand
GGGGCTGGGGGCAATTGGAGTATCTTATTGCTTGCTTCTGCTTCTGCCAAATAAGTACCCTGTTGTACAATTGTACGTTGTGTCATTCCAGTACACTCTGTCTTTATCTCAACACACAGGGCTTTGAGTTTCTTAGCTCTCATTTTCACTCCTAGTCTTTGTGGTGAAGGCTTTCCTGTTGGAGCAGGCTGCATTACACCAGGACACCCCTGGGTTGAGGTTTCAGTGTGTTGGGGCAGTGTGGGCTGAAAGCAGTCAGCCAGGACCTGCCGCTGCTTCCAAGCACTGTATCTTTCTGATCTCTGCTGGACAAGCCTTCTGGCCATCCCTTGTCAACTGCTTTGGCCTTGTAGTGCATAGCTTGTGCTGGAGCAGTGCCCAAAGCTAAGGCAGGTGCTGAAAAGCCAAAGCAGGTGCACAGCTCATCATTCTGTGGTCCTTCAGTGGTGGCTGGTAAAAGGCTGAGCCAAGTTTTCCCATCTAAGAGTAGTTCTGAGGCAAAGAGTTCATCATGCTCACACCCCACACTGAATATTCACCTCTGTCTTGTGTTTTTTCCTGAAAGAAGCAGGTGTCTGCAGCTACCCTTTGATGTTGCACCATGTGGACCTGATGCAGCTGCAGTAATCTGCTGCCATCTTGCACTCCTGGAGATGATTTTGGGTCAATTTTCTCTGTTCTGGGGACATTAGTTAGTTGTGGCCATTGAGATTGTCCAGTGCCAAAGACAAGGCATGGAGGTGTAACAGAGCTGCTGAAGCAATGCCAGATGTGCAAAAGCAAAGCTGCGGCATCAGCTTTACACTTGAGAAACCTGAAGAGCTAAACTACTGCTACATTGTGGAATTTAAGGGTAAAAAATGTTTTCTATCTTTTTACCCCTGGCCTTTATGCACAGGTAGGCATGAGCCTGTGGAGATGCTCCACTTCACTTCCCATGTGATGGTCCACTCCTTTAACAGTTTGTGCCTCCTGTCTTTATGGTATAGGATGATGACATTTAAGAATGGGGTGCTTGGGGGGAGTTGGCCCAAATGATTTAAAAGAAACCACAAAAAAAAAAGTAGGAAAATAAGATTACTCGTGTGGAGAATAAGTGATTAAAGTAGAGAAGGAACCCCTTGGGAACAGGGAAAGGCAAGTTTGAAACAAGAGAGAAGAGATCAATGTCTGTTTACTAATCCAGCGGAAACTGTGGCCACCTACTAGAGTCAGACCTACACCAGAATGAGGGAAAAAATGGAGAGAAATCAGCACCCAGTCCTAAATGGCTTAGAAAACTTTGGGGGTGAAGAAAAGTCCACAGATTTTTTGTTTTCTCTTGAAGAAAGAAGAAATAAACCCCACTGCCGTGGCCTATAATGGTGAATCATTTATTAAAAATGCAGTAGGATGGAAGTGCTCAGTTAGAAGCATGCTCAGGCTGATCACCTTTCTTACATGGCACAGAGTGCAAGGTCCCCTTGTAAAAGAACTGATTTTGTGATTGCTGCACAGGAAACAGACAAACTGCCTGGCCTCTCCCTGCAGCCAACTGCGGCTTAACACCACCCAGGGCTGGTTCTTGGCATCCCTGCCAAAGGATCTTCTCTGGGAGAGCGACGCCCAAAGCTTCACTATCGAGGCACAGCACAGATCTTGTAGGGCTCTGGGCCCATTGTAAGGCCCATTTTGGGCTTGAGGCTGTAGGTGGTGTGCAGGGGTGGTTGGAAGGTGAATTTCTGGAGCAGAGCCGTGAAGAAGAGGAAGAGCTCGGAGCGCGCCATCACCTCACCCAGGCAGGCTCTCTTCCCTGTGGAGACAGCCATCCGTAGCACCCTCAGCCAACACTGCCTGCCCAGCTGCTTTCACTGCTGAAAAAAGCTTCTGCCTTCCTTTAGGACCATGGTGCAGCTGTGCTACTCCCTTCCCAGGACGAGTTTTGCTGCTCCCAAGAAGGAGTGTTAAACCAGTTGTTAGGAGCATTGTCATGGTACATTGGGGTCACCACATGAGCGCAGCTTGAGTGGCATCTCAAGTGCAACCAACATCTGCCCCATCCATTGCTCTTTTTGTTGTGTCTCCATCACACAGTTGAAAGTCCCACCCTAGTGCCTCACATAGGAATAGCAAACTCCAGCAAATCTTACCCATAGAAAAAGGTATGAAAAACTCCCATTTCTGGAACTGACCATCCTTCAGGAAATGCCCAGGGTTAAAAGTGTGGGGGGTTTCCCACTCGTTCTTGTCAAACATCAAGGAGCTTAAATTTATTGTCATAAAAGTCCCCTAAACGGAGAAAAATGAAGAGGAGATTGCACTTTGTCACTGGCAGCAGAAGGGGCATTTTATCTTCCACTCTCCTCTCCATGAAGAACATTCCTAGTCAAATTCTGCTGGAATTATTTCACCAACACTCCCTTGCATGGCCAGTTTTTCCTACTCCTTGTCTGTTTGGAGGTGTGCTGATTATGTAACCACATTTTTCCCTCATTAGCATCAATTTATCTACTGTACTCTTGGGCCAAAGTTCCTGTCCAATCTATATTAGCTATGATCTGTGCCTTGTTGGGCTGTTTGCAGAAGGTGTGCCAGCTTGCAGTGCTCTGCAGCATTTGATGTGCTAGAGACCATTGTGCAGGTGGCACAAACATGTTCAGCAGGAGTGAACTTTAGACAGGGGAGAGATACTGGGGCTCTGGCCCTGCCATCGATGCAAGAGGGACCTAGCTGAGAGAATCATGCCTGGGGAACTGGCAGTCTCAGCCTCCTAGCCTCAGCACTGGAGTTACCTTTGGTATGGTGTAGCCATCCACGACTGTGTCCCTGGTTGCAGCTCTTGGCACACTGAAGGGGATGACATTGCCTATCCTCTGCACTTCATGAATGACAGCATTGGTGTAGGGCATTCTGTCCCTGTCCTCCAGGGCCGGCTGTCGCATCTGCCCAATCACCAGGTCAATCTCGGACTGCACATGGGCTGGAGACAAAGAGCAGGGATTAGCCAAGGACCTACCTGAGACACTGCTTGCACCTCTTTGGACTGAATTCAGAATCACAGAATCTGTCTTATTGGAATCCAGTCCAACCTTCGACCCAGTACTGAAGTGTCAACAAGACAGCAAGTCCGCAAGCACCAGGTCCACACACTGCTTGAACACCTCCAGGGTTAGTGACTCCACCACTGCCATGAGCAGATCATTCTCAATGTTTGAGAATACTTTCAGTTAAGAAATATTTCCTAATATTCAGCCTGAACCTCCCATGGCACAGTTTGTAACCATTTCCTCTCATACTGTTGCTTGACACCAACTAGAGGAGGCTGGCCCCCTCCTCACTTCAACCAGGATGTAGTTGTAGAGAGCAATGAGGTCTCCCCTCAGCCTCCTCCCCTTTTCTCACCTGAATAACCTCAGCTCCCTCATTTGCTTTTTGTAAGCTATTTACTCAAAGCCCTTGACAAGCCTCCTTGCCCTTCTCTGGAAACACTCCAGCACCTCGATGTCTTTCCTATAGTGAGGGGTCCAGAACTGAGATAAATACTAAAGGTGAAGCCTCACCAATGCCAAGTACAGGAGGGTAATCACCTCCCTATTCCTGTGGGGATTCAGGGGGCTGGCTGTACCTTGAATTTCTGGGTGGATGGCCATATAGAGCAGAGCCCAGCGCAGGGTGGTAGCAGTGGTCTCAGTCCCGGCGAACAGCAGGTCCAGCACACATGCCACCAGGTTTTCCTCCTGGAAGCTGTTGCTGCTGTCACCCTTCACAAAAAGCTGCATTAGTGCCAGACAAACAGAGAGGGCTGCTCTGATACTAGGCGTAGTCCCAATCAGCCCCGAGGATTTTGGCAGGAGCTGCTGGCGCCTTGCACCTGCATCTTGCTGACACCTGGTCTGAAGCTGCTCTCCACCTTAGGCCTCGTAACTGCCCAAACAGGCAGCTCAGCTAGAGGCTTTGTGCTCATTTTGCATCCCTCCTGATTACTAGGCTGTGCTGCAGAAGGGTTTGCTTTGTGTTGCTGACCTTGGCGATCTCCTGTAGGTAGCTGTCAATGAGGTCCCGGCTCTCGGAGGGGTTCCAGTCCTCCTTGTGTCTGTCAATCTTCTCCATCACAAAACTTTTCATCACCTCCCAGTTTTTTAAAATGGTTTGGTGGGATCCAGGCAAAAATTTCATTATAGTTGGGAAAGACTGGTACAGCTTTGGACATAAAGGAGAAAGGCAAATTGAATGAATGACTAAACCCCAGCCACTTTTGTTATCAAAACCTGAGGAGCCTGCAATGCCATGCTTGCTGAATTGCTGGAGCTGGTGGAAGTAGCTCCGCTGCACAAGAGCACTGCAAGGGTTCAGTGTTCCTGTTACGGAGTGACTCGTGCATTCCCCACATTACAACAGGCAGGTTGGCAGGCAATCAGCTGGGCAGATGATGTTGGGTGACAGAAACCAACGTGAGCCTTGCACAGCTTGGAAATTATGTGCCTGCTGACTCTGCAGGGGAGGGGTTAGACTAGGTGACCTTTAAATGTCTCTTCCAACACAAAGCATTCTGTGATTGGAATGCAGAACAAAATTCCAGGAAATATGCCCTGTAGAAATGAAAGGAACAGGGAATGACAATGAAGTGTGGTGGTGGAAACACTACATGTTTTGAGCTTGACTCCAGAGAAGTAACTGTTGTCCTGCAAAGCTGCACAGCACCCATGTTGGCGGCAAGATGGCTGTACCTGGCTTGCAACGCTTGCATGGAGCCTAACTGTCTCTTCCATCAGGTGCAGCAATTTTTGGAAGTCCTCATCATGGTATTCAAACCGGTTGCCAAAGGTGATGGAGCAGATGATATTTGAAACGGCGTTAGTGAGCTGAAAATAGGGATTGAAAGGATTCCCTGGAGAAGGAAAGGAATGATCAGTTGTCTCCTAGTCTTCAGAAAAAAGAAGGAAACAGAATCCTCAGAGGTAAAATATTCAGCAAATATGAGTGATGTGAATGTCCCCTGAAGCTCACCTTCCTGTCAATTATGGGTTCCTGTCAATTATGGCTGCCACTGACCATGCCAGTTCTTGCCTTCAGCACATCCTATGAGAGCCATGGCACTCACCCTGCTCCTCTCCAAATGCATCCACAAGGTACTGACACTCCTCCTGGATGCGCTCCTCCAGGCTCCTCTTGCCCAACCCGAAGTTCCGGAGGGTGCTTAAGGTGAACCTCCTCTGCTGCTTCCATAAGAGCCCGTTGGAGAAGATCAGTCCTGGTGGAAAGACCCCAACGTCCCACCATGAATCAAGGCAGATCCCTCCAGCAATGGGCAACTGCCCTAGGGTTCTACCTTATTACCAGTACTTTCTGGGTTCTGCGAGGTCAACATTTTGACCTTACAGCCAAGATAAGTAACCTGATGGATAACTCACCCTTATTGCTGAAGATGTGCTGCTCGAAAGGAAAATCAGGGCGATCTATGAAGTTTTCCCCTTGGTTTACAAGTACTTCCTTGATCAGCTGCTGCCCACTAACGAGCACAAACGATGTTCTGCCCATATCCATGCTGAGGATATCCCCATATTTCTCTATATTCTGGGATGGAGTGGAGTGGAATAAATATAAGAGGTTTATATTGCAATGAATGTGCCTGCTAGGACAGGGACAGCCCTGACTGCAACATGAATTAAAGTAAGGGAAACTGAGAGCAGAACTGGAGATGGAGGTGTTTGCACGAGTGTCTTCTTGTTGGTGTGTCAAGTTTTAACTCTAAATAGCAACTAAGCACAGATTACTACTTGGAGTAAAATATAGTAATAATTGTCATGAAAAGAGGAGAAAGAAAATGCAAGCAGGAAAATAATACACAATGCAGCTGCTTACCACCCACTAATCTATGCCTAGCCAGGCCATGAGAAATGATCAGTGTTTCCCACCTAGCTCCCATCCCCACAACCTCCTCCCCCAATTTATCTACTGAGCATGATGTCTTATGACATGGAATATGCCTCTGACTAGTTTGGGTCAGCTGTCTCTGCCATGCTCCTTCCCAGCTTCTTCGGCAATTGCTCCCTGGCAGAGCACAGGAAACAGAAAATTTCTTGACACAGGATAAGCATTATGTAGCAACAAGTAAAGCATCATCATGTTTGCAACATTATTCTCCTGCTAAATCCTCAACACAGCTCTGCACCAGCTGATAGGAAGAAAACTGACTCTGTCCCAGCTGAAACCAGAACACTGTGCACTGTCTTTTTCCTTTCTTCTCCCAAATCAGGAATTGCTGTTGTCTGACCACCAAGCAATTAAAACTCTCCAGGTTTGGTTTTCCCATCCTGCTGTTTTACAGTTTTTGTTTCACTCCCTTCCCAAATGCCCTTCTAGTTCCCAGTCAGCCCTATAAGGCCCCTACAGGTGTGACTGCAGCCCTGGTATAGAGTTGTGCCCTTAGCCCAAAGGACAGCTCCATGCTTTTCTCTCTCCTCATACCCAGGCAAAAGTTCATCCATGTTCTGGCTGACCAAGGGCAAACCTCTTGCCAACCCTAAGCTGAGNGAAGACAGTGAGGAAGATGAAGAGCATCTGGAAGGAGATGCTCTGCCAGAGGAAGAGCAGCATGGCTGGATGGTGCAGTCCAAGTGGGACGTGTCCCGTGGCAGGTCAGGGCAGGCTGAGCTCACTGGGCACCACCGTGTTCCCCACGGACACGGGCAGATGGCACAGCTGTGGACACAAACGCAAGACACCATGGAGCAGCTTCCCCTGACCCGGCGTGGAGGCAGTCTTCATACTCCCGGTATCCCGGATGCCAGCAAGGACATTCCAGTTAACCCCTTCTTGACTGATCTCCACCATTTCCTCTGAGCAAAACCACAAACGAGCACAAAGGAAACCACCTCCTGCTCCCCTTCCCACTTCCCAGTACTGGTTGACAACACCCCCAGGCATCCGCGTCCGTATGTAAAGGACAGAAAGAAGCTCTGGGGGCTGAAAGCCTCGCGGCAGCCTGGCCGCGACGTTCCCAAGAGCCCAGGGCTCAGTGTGAGCTCCGCTCCCTCCTCCCTGAGGTGGCCTCACCGTGCCAGGTCCTGCTGTCAGCTTCCAGGCACCAGGGAGCCTGCAGCTGCGGCGAGCGCTTTGCTTTTTCCTGCTCCGCAGAAGCTGCTTCACTGCTGCTTTCTGAGCTCCAGCGGGGACAACCGAGAGAGTTGTGCAAACCTTTCACCAACTATCTGACTGGTCGAGGTGTCTGCGTCAGAGCGATGTGGGCTGGGAGCTGTAGCTGTTCGTAAGCAGTGTCTGATCTCTGGTGAACAAGAACTCGCACAGCGACCTGACCCGGCCATGATGTTTTCCCGGCGCCAAGCCCTCTGGCCATCCCTTCTCGCGTGCTCTGTCCTTGGAGTGCATAACTTCTGCTGGAGCCTATACTGGCGAAACATGCATTAAAAATGCAACAGGATTGAAGGGATCAATAAGGACAGCTCATAGACAAAATCCCAGTGTGCCAAATATGGCTTGTTTTCCTGAAAATGTTCAGGATTGAATGTGTCTGGACTCTCCCAAACATTCTGTCGAACAAGATTACACTGTCTAAAATGTGATGTTACAAGTCACATCTGTCCGTGAGGGTATGTCTGTTGTGCTGTAACAACCGTAAGTCAGATCTCTGCTGACTTTCGCTCTTCTCTTTCCTCTTCACAGTTGCACTCCCAGACACTATGTCTGCTGACAACAGTCTGAGAGCTTGGGAAGTGACCTTGTGAAGTGGAAGGACTAAACCTTGCTGCAAATTAGCTGCTCTGTGACCTCGGGGATTGCCAATTGTTACTGAAATAAGCAAAGACCTTCACCTGCCTTCCTCCACCCCTACTAGGCACCCAGAGGTCAGGTGCACACTCCTAGATCACTGTGCTGGTTATGATGTGCAAGAGAAAACTGAGTGCCTTCTCCAGTCTGCTTTGCAGGTTATTATGTGCCCAGTTCTTTGTCTTGTTTTCTGAGCACTAACCTTCACTCAGAAGTGAAGTTGGGCATGAGAGCAAGCATCCTTCCAGCTCTCCAGAGTGAAAATTAGCAAGGAGAAAGTGTCACGAGTTTCCTTCAGGGCTCCTGTTTCAGACCTGGGTTTGCCACAGAGCTTGGTTCTTCCTCTCTCTGAACCATACTCCTCAGCCTTACCACCCTGACCATGGTAACTGACTGTTGCCTTGGACTGTTGCCCCTATGAGGGTGGAGAGCTGTTGATACCAGGACAGGGAAGGGGCTGTGCACCTGCAGATGTGTCCCAGCGGCTATCAAGTAAATGTCCAGATACAAAAGAACCATCTTTCCTTCTTTCTTAGGATGGATGCAAAGCAGTTTCAAACAGTGAAGAACAAAAACTGCAGCTGTGTGTGTTTGAGGAAGAAGGGAAGGGAAGGGAAGAGATTCTCAGCTGTGCAGGAAGCCTGAGTTGAGCTGCAGGATGTTTTCAGCCCATGGGTGACCTGTCAGAGGACACATGGGCAGCCACCACTGCCATCCTGAGTGCAGGAGTGAATGAGGGGTGGTGTGTGCAGTGGGGTCTATTTCCAAGTGCTTGGTCATGAGAAGACCCAGCGGTTGGGTCTGCCAGCCTGTTTGGTTATGGCTTTTCTGGTAGCTCCTGAAGAGCCAAGCACTGCTGCAGAAATTCATACATGTCCTGGTTTAAGACAACTTGCTCTTACAAGCAGCCTCTCAAAGATCAGGAGGGAAAGTAACACAAAAGGTCCTGTGGGGTTGAGATAAGGGGTTTAATGAAAATAATACAATGCACAATTACCTTAGTTATTTCACTAAGCAGCAACAGAAGCCATATATAAAATGACACACACCCCCCACCAAGGCTGCAGCCAGCCTAGTAGAAAAGACCACCCCTAAACCAGAAACAGGAAGCTTCATTACAATCTGAAGTACGAGCCCCATGGTACTTTGCTCCAGCCAGCACTTGTTTTAATGCTGACATGACCTACCATGGTATTGAATATTCACCAGCAGATTCAATTGGCTGGTGCAGATTTCAATTCAAGCCCATAACATTCTCCACTCCTTACTCTATACCGTCTACATCATGCCCAGCAGCAACTAGCATCACACAACATACATCATACATCAGTCACTGTCCTTTCCCACTCAGAATTAGTCCAACAGTTCAGGCTACCTGATCCACACAGTCCAAGAGACCTGACTGCCCCTCTTCTCCACCTGGCTGGAGTCAGGGTCCCTGTAATTCTGACTAGAATCATTTGTGTCCTGCAAAGATGCTTTGGAAGTCCCTTCAGGAGGATCAGAAGCAGTATCCAAGATCAGTTCTGCTCTTTCTAGGCAATTTTCCACTAGAAACTGGGGCAGTGTTCTTCCAGGGAGAATTTCCTTGTAATTCACGTACTTGTGGAGCTAAGACTGAAGTGGGTTTTCCATCCCACTTCCTCATGTCCTCCCCATAGTCATGCAAGTAACACCAGATTGTCTCCACTGGACAGCACCTGCTCCTCATGGCTGAAACACAGGACTGTACAGGTGGGGAGCAGAGCATGTTCTTTTTGAGTTGATGGACCTCTCGGGACACTTCCTCCACAGCTGAACCAGAGGACTGTATGGAGGAAGATGGACACTTCTCTCACATTGCTGGAGTCTGCTAGTCTTTTCATCCACTACTTGTCCTTGGCCATCTTTCAAGGCCAAGGATAAAGACTGACTGACCAGGCCTAACTCTTCTTCCTGTTGCCCTGATGACCCTGATTCATTCTCATCCTTTGCCAGACAAGCTGCTTTCCTTGTATGTTTCTTTTTCCACACAGGGGTGACTGACACTGGCACAGGCTGATTCTGTGGTGCAGCTGCCAAGCCTGCTGTTGGGATCTGAGTAGCTGTGGTGCCTGTCCATCTGTTTGTAGTCTCAGAGACCTTGTTTTGCCCCTGAGCGCTCTGAACAGTGATGAGAAGGGTTTGATAGGCACGGACCAGGCCTCAGCACACTGCAGTGATGTCTGTCTCAGGAAATTCCAGGCTGACAACAGTTTTTTTTCCCAAATATTTTATCAGTTTGTCAGGATTTTTCACTTGTTCAGGAGTGAAATTCCAGAACACTGGAGGTGACCACCATCCTACACACTTGCCCTATACTCTACCACACACCCTGCCACCCATGATTATCCAGCCTCTGGGCAGATCTCCAGGTTGTATTTTTGGGAAAGACCTGCATTACTCTGTACAAGGCCTGGCCCATTAATTAGCTAAGATTACATCTAAACCAAGTAGCTGGTGAAATAACCATATCATAATATGATTATCCAGTACAGCAACATTGTGGGTCTAATCCATTTCCCCAAGTAACTAACACCTTCACAAGGACCACACAATTTGTGTAACATAGCCAGGGCCTGGCCCAGCAAGGAGAGCAAATGCATCAACAATGCAAACACACTACAGAAAAAACACTTGTACAAAACTCTTTTAACAAACTTAACTGAATCTTTGAATTATTTCTCTTCCTGCTATCTCAACCCTTTTTGACCCTTATGGGGTGGCAAAATTGACTGTTCCTGTTTATACACAGCCTGCTCTAAAGAAGACTCAGTGCCAGGATAGAGAGTGAGAGAAAACAAAAAAAACCCACTTACCCTGAGGAGTCAAGATAAGGAATAATGGGAATAATACAATGCACAATTAACATAGGAAGTTTTAGGCAAAAGCAGGAGCAGCAGAAATGAGCCAGACATAAAATGATGCCAGCATGGTATTGAATGCTCTTTAGAAGGCTCAACAGAACTCATGACATGGCCAAAGGATCTTCCCCAGGAGGGCAGTGGTCAAAGCTTCACTACCGAGGCGTGGCACAGATCTTGTAGGGCTCTGGGGCCCTTGTAAGGCCCATTTTGGGCTTGAGGCTGTAAGTGGTGTGTGGAGGTGGCTGGAAGGTGAATTTCTGGAGCAGAGCCGTGAAGAAGAGGAAGATCTCGGAGCGCGCCATCACCTCACCCAGGCAGGCTCTCTTCCCTGTGGAGACAGCCATCCGTGGCACCCTCAGCCAACACTCCCTGCCCAGCTGTTTTCACTGCTGGAAAAGCCTCTGCCTTCACTTTCCAGGATGAGTTTTGCTGCCTGACCTGAGTTCTCCAGAAGGGCATTAGTGTTACAGCGTGGCTGCTCCATGAAGTACAGGACACAGCAAGGGCACCTGTGTGTAAATGCACTAACAGGGGAAGCCCTAGTGAACTTAGCAATATGGGAGCAGGAGCACATGGTGAGGGGGTGTCTAGGCTCTCTGGTGTCTTGTGGTCTTTTAATCATCCTAATTTCTCAGTGTGTATGTGAAAAGAAACTGCTAGGAGCATGGTTGTGGTGCTTTGGGGTGGTCACGTGAGCACAGCATGAGTGGCATCTCAAGTGCAGCCAACATCTGCCCTATCCACAGCTCTTTTCCTTTGTGTCTCCATCACACAGTTGGAAGTCCCATCCCAGAGCCTCACCAAGGAACAGTAAAATCCAGCAAAACTTACCCACAGAAAATGGTATAAAAAGGTCCTTTCTCTGGAACTGACCATCCTTCAGGAAATGTCCAGGGTTAAAAGTGTGGGGGGTTTCCCACTCGTTCTTGTCAAACATCAGAGAGGTTAAATTTATCATCGTAAAAGTCCCCTAAGAGGAGGAAAAAGGAGATTGCACTTTGTCACTAGCAGCAGGAGGGGCATTTTTATCTTTCACTCTTCTCTCCATGAAGACCATCCATAGTCCATTTCTACTGCAATTGTTTCTCCAACACTCCCTTCCATGGCACAATTTCCCTACTTCTTATCTATTTGGTAGTGTGCTGATGATAGAATCACATTTGTCCCTCATCAGCGTCATTTTTATCTGCTGTACTCCTGGACCAAAGTTTCTATCAAGGCTCTATGAGATAGGAACTCTGCCTTGATGGAGTGTCTGTGTGTGGCACCTTCCCATGCTATGTAGCCATCTGCATACTGGAGAACATCATTTGGGTGGCACACAGACATGTTCAGTAGCAATAAATTCTGGACAAGGCGGAGGTTTGATGTGGCTTGATGATCCTCCACCTGGCCTGCAGGATCATACTTGGGCAACTGGGAGTCTCCTGCTAAAGCCTCAGCATTGGGGTTACCTTTGGTATGGTGTAGCCACCCACAATTGTGTCCTTGGTTGGTGCTCTTGGCACACTGAAGGGGACAACATTGCCTATCCTCTGCACTTCATGAATGACAGCATTGGTGTAGGGCATTCTGTCCCTGTCCTCCAGGGCCGGCTGTCGCATCTGCCCAATCACCAGGTCAATCTCGGACTGCACTTGAGCTGGAGGCAAAGAGCAGGGATCAGCCAAGGGCCAAGACAGTAACCCTTGGAACAAGGTAAACTGCTTGCTAAGAGGGTCCCCCAAGGACCGCCCCAAGATCC
>VWZE01017347.1:16183-31088 GCA_013396675.1 Eubucco bourcierii | reverse complement strand
GGTGATTCTCCCCCTTTACTCTGCTCTTGTCAGACCCAATNTATCTGAAGGGGGCTACAAGAAGGCTGGGGAGGGACTACTGATAAGGTCTTGCAATGACAGAACAAGGGACAATGGGTTTAAACTGGCAGAGGGAAGATTGAAACTGGACGTTAGGAGGAAGTTGTTTGCAGTGAGAGTGGTGAGACACTGGCACAGGTTGCCCAGGGAGGTTGTGGCTGCTCCCTGCCTGGAGGTGTTCAAGGCCAGGTTGGACGAGGCCTTGAGTAACCTTTACTAGTGGGAGGTGTCCCTGCCTGTGGCAGGGGGTTGGAACTCGATGATCCTTGAGGTCCCTTCCAATCTTACCATTCTACGATTGTATGATTTCAGTTACTGCCTGTTTGATGAAATTCAATAGTTGCATGTCACATTGGAGATAAAAAAGTGACTCAGAGTAAAACATACACTCATGCAGAAGCTATTGGTTGCCACACTGAGATAGCAAATAAAAATAACAAGTGGTTTGCACATATAGCCTGTTGGTACAATGCTAACACTATCTAAATAGTAGACCACTGTGAGTAGCGTCGCAGATGCCAAAACCAATTCAGTTTAAAGGGCAGCTTACCACAGTTACAGAAATATTATGGGAGTTTGAAAGAGAGCCTTTTGAGTGTGTTGTTGGTCTGTTACCACATTTTAATCCATTTTCTTTCTGGTGACATGAAAGAGAAGAGTGTGCATGCAAAGCAGTATCCATGTATACTTCTGCTCAGTTAAACACCAATTAGATACTTCTATGGCAAATATTCTCATCTTGAAAGGCCAGAGGCAGATTTTTCAAAAGAAAAGGATGAGCACTGTTCTCTTACCCATGAATCTGGTCATTTTATCATAGAATCATAGAATGGTAAGGTTGGAAGGGACCTCAAGGATCATCTACTTCCAACCCCCTCCCATAGGCAGGGACACCTCCCACTAGTACAGCTCACTCAAGGACTCATCCAACCTGGTCTTGAACACCTCCAGGGAGGGAGCAGCCACAACCTCCCTGGGCAACCTGTGCCAGTGTCTCACCACCCTCACTGCAAACAACTTCCTCCTAACATCCAGTCTAAATCTCCCCTCTGCCAGTTCAAACCCATTGCCCCTTGTCCTGTCATTGCAAGACCTTGTCAATAGTCCCTCCCCAGCCTTCCTGTAGTCCCCCTTCAGATCCTGGAAGGCTACTCTAAGGTCTCCTTGAAGCCTTCTCTTCTCCAGGCTGAAGAGCCCCAACTCTTCACTTACCATAGAAAGAACAGTTGTGCATCTAGTAGATAGTGCATATCACCTTTACATATCCTTCCCTCCCCTCTCTCTTTTTCTTCCTACGTTAGTCTTTCATGAAACAGTATTGTAGCTATCACTGTCCCAAAAAACACCTCAGATCCAGAGACAAAGTGGTAATCCTTACAGAAGCTCAAATTTAAACCATGCATCAGGAAGCTCTGGGCAGCAGTGTTTTGGAAAAGAATGTAGTGCACGTTTGTACATTTCAAGTAACCACAGTCTGTTGGGCAGGACTAAGTGCCATCTTCAAATGCCAAACAACTGTATTTCCCAGATATGCATTAACTTCCTGGTTGTTCCTTCTGCCCCACCACAAGGTAAGGTGAGAGCTTTGCAGTGGAGGCACTCACAGCCTGTGCCCTGATTTTAGCAGACAGGACATTGAATATGAAGCTGCTCTTTGAGATGTGACATGGGACGCATGACAGATCTGGAATGCTTCTTTAAACCCAGGAGCAATCACTGCATTTCCTTAAAAATTCATGACCAAAAAGATTATCCGATGCAAACACATTTCAAATGCCACTTTACACTGCTGGCATGTCAGCTGCCTTTGCCGTTTAAGTTTGATGGTGTTGTCAGTCACTCATTGTAATGGAGCATGTAATACGAGCATGTAATTCAATAGGATCCATTCAGTTGCCTTCACTCTGCTGCTTCTCTCATAAAGACAAAACCAGACTCTCAACAAGACAGTTCCTTACCTTTTGTATCTAACTGCTCTTAAAATGGTGTATTCCATACCTCATGCACAAATTAAGATGATAAAGAAATCTCTTTTTTTCCCTGCTGCCCTTCTGACTTGGTATCGTTCATCACACCTCTCACTATTGCCTTCTACAATCTCCAGAACAATTTCAAATCAAGAGTGCATTTCCCTCATTAATCAGTTCTAGACAGATTGAATCACCCAAAATGTTAAAAAATAACAACAAAAATCATAATATGCAGTAAATGTGAGAAGTGGAACTCTGTAAGAGAAACAACACATGGTGACAGAAAGTAGTAGGGAGTAAGTAATGAGAGAATGGCCAGCAAAAATCAGGGTGCAGTAAATTAAAAGGTGGAGAGAGGAATTGATCAAACTTGTAGAGATGCCTATGTCTGTGCTAGCCACTCTGTAACTCCTTCTGACAACCCTGGGGGCCTATGAAAAGGTCACAACATTAGTAGATGAGGGATGAGCAAACTGACATCACCTACCTGGACTCGAGCAAAGCCTTTAACACTGTCCTACATGACATCCTGGGCTCCAAACTGGTAAAACATGGGTTGGACAGGTGGACAGCTCAGTGGATTAAAAACTGGCTTGATGGTCACACCCAAAGAGTGGATGTCAATGGGTCCATGTCCAAGTGGAGGCAGTGACAAGTGGAGTCCCTCAAGGATCAGTACTGGAACCAGTCTTGTTCAAAATTTTTGTCAGTGGCAAGAACAGAGGCATTAAGTGCAGCCTCAGCAAGTTCACCAACAACACCAAGCTGTGTGGTGCAGCAGACAGGCTGGAGGGCAGGGATGGCATCCAGAGGGACCTGGACAGGCTGGAGGTGGGCACAAGACAAGCTCACAAAGGTCAACAAGACCAAGTGCAAGGTCCTGCAGCTGGGTGAGGACAATCCCAAGTACAAATACAGGCTGGGCAGTGACTGGCTTAGAGCAGCCCTGAGGAGAGGGACTTGGGGGTGTTGCTGAATGAGAAGTTCAACCTGAACCAGCAGAGAGCACTTGCAGCTCAGAGAGCAACCAGAGCCTGGGCTGCATCAGGAGCAGTGTGGCCAGCAGAGCAAGGGAGGTGATTCTGCCCCTCTGCTGTGCTCTGGTGAGACCCCACCTGGAGTACTGTATCCAGTTCTGGAGCCCCTGGGACAAGAGGGATGTGGACATGCTGGAGTGTGTCCAGAGAAGGGCCACGAGGATGCTCAGAGGGCTGGAGCTGCTCTGCTATGGAGACAGACTGAGAGGGTTGAGGCTGTTCAGTCTGCAGAAGAGAAGGCTCTGAGAAGACCTTATTGTGGCCTTCCAGTATCTGAAGGGGGCCTACAAGAAAGCTGGGGAGGGACTTTTTAAGGTGTCAGGTAATGATAGGACTGAGGGAACAGAGCAAAGCTGAAAGTGGGTAGATTTGGACTGGATGTTAGAAAGAAGTTCTTCACCATGAGGGTGGTGAGACACTGGCACAGGTTGCCCAGGGAGGTGGTGGAAGCCTCATCCCTGGAGTTCTTTAAGGCCTGGCTCTGAGCAACCTGATCTAGTGTGAGGTGTCTCTGCCCATGGCAGATTGGTTGGGACTGAATGACCCTTGAGGTCCCTTCCAACCCTGACAATTCTAAGATTCCATGATGCTTGGGAAGTGGATACCTTGCCAGAGGAGCCTAAAGGTATGATTGCTTTTACCTAAGGCAAACTTTCAAAACAAATCTGGTATTCAGCATCTTAGAAGTGCCTACTTCTCTTCCCTCACTGTAAGGAGAGCCTGGGTAAGCTAGCTCAGATGTAAATGCTTGCCATATGGGCACTTATGTTTAGGTGAGGTGAGTCCTCCCTCTCTGCAACAGCAATAACTTTTATAGAGCTACAGAAATATATAATTAGACCCTATCTGCATGCATGCTTACAGTTTCTTCCTGCACTTTCAGATGCTAAAATGGTGATATTTCAGGCACACAGATTCCAGCTAATGTTGCTTGGGCTGGATCTTAAAAATCAGTTTAAGTTTGAAAATTTGGGAATTTAATCCTCAGAAAGAGTTGACACAGAAGCATCCTTCTGACATGACACAAAATGTTGCTTTAGTTCATCAGAAAAAAAAAACAAAATTAAAACCACAAAGGAGACAATGGTGCTATCAGCACTGATGGGATGGGAACCTCCCAGTCTAGAAATGTACAAAAAAGAAAGAAAGAAAATCAGTGCTCATCAGGAAGTGCTTTAGTGTCAGGTTGAAAATAAAGTTTTGAGGGCTTTTTCCCTCACTTCTGAAGCCCTGGTTTGAAGAATATTGTGAACAGGATCCTGCATTATGATTTTTTTTTTTCAGGCAAGATAAATATTTATACAGAAAATCTTCCATGAGCCAAAACAAAAGAATCATGAACTCATTTCCAGTCATGGTTGATACCTTCACTTTTGGTTTCCAGATCCTGTTCTTTTTTCCCATAAAAATCCTGAAGCTAGTAATAAACAAACAAATGAGAACCTGTATCCTGATTCGTCCAGCTCTCTGCTGAGTGTGCAAACTCCCATAGCTCTCCAGCTTGCAGCAAATACCTCAGACCCTAGACTACTGTGTGGAGGAAAAGCAACATTCTGGAGGAATAAGAGGGAGAGGTTCCTATTTGGAAGATTCTGCTGTGGGTTTGCATCTTTTCTCCAGACTTAGACTAGAAAATGGTTGTAGAAAGCCTCCAGTTTCACAGCAAATCAGAAAATGCAGAAGAAGAGACTGGTCTTTTAGACACCACCACAGCAATAAAGGAGCCTCAGGCCATCTGGAGATGCAACTACCTCATTTTTTCTTTAGTTAGTTAGATACAGCAATCAAAGGCTTCATTTGAAAAGCACTCTCCATGTGCCTCACTGCTGGAATCACTCAGGCTGTAGATTGTGGTGAAGCCACCGTCCCTGGAGGCATTTAAAAGGAGACTGGATGAGGCACTTAGTGCCATGGTTTAGTTAATTAGAAGGTGTTAGGTGATAGGCTGGGCTCAATGGTCTCTTGTAAACCAGATATTTTGCTCCTCTGATCATCTTCACAGTCATTTGTATACTCCAGTATACCCACAGCGCTTGTAGTAGGAGTTTAGAACTGGACCAAGCACTCCAGATGTGTCACACCAGTCACCTCCCTTAGCCTGAGGATAGTGCTTTTGCCAATACAGCCCAGGAGGCAGTTGGTTTTCTTTGCCACAAAGGCATATTTCTGTCTGATGTTCAATTTGCTGCCCACCAAGACCTCCAGGTCCTTTTTGGTCAAGTTACTTTTCAGAGAGGCATCCCTCAGCCCATACAGGGGCATGAGGTTATTTCTGCCAGATGCAGGATGTTGCATTGCCCTTTGCTGATCTTCATGGGGTTCCTGTTGGTCCATTTCTCCAGCCTGCCAAGGTCCCTCTGAATGGCAGCACATTCACCTGGTGTATTGACCATTCCTCCCAGTTTTGCCAAAGATGCACTTGGTACCACTGCACAGATTACATGAGACTGAGTGAATCTAGCTTAACACTCTGAAGTTCTGTCTGTCTGCCCCTTAGAGCAACGATTACACAACATGAACAAGATGTACCACATTCTAACACAGACAGGATAAGCTGTTGTTTATTATGCTGGAATTTACTGAGGCTAAACAGTTGGGAAGCCAGATACTTAAGCTTCCCAAGTGGCTCTCCTCAGAAGCCTACCATAATCTATGCCGGGGCTGCTGAGGCCCTTTCTATCCCTTTGTCCCCCATCTCATCTCTTGCACTGATGTCCACTTGACCAAAAGGATCTCAGTGTAAGCTACTTGGCAGAAAAATCACTGTGATCCTCCAAACTGGTATCTCCTGGGCCATGAATAGCATGGATTATAAGAGAAGAGGCTGCAGCAGTTGTTCTGATTTTAATAGCTTTGGAATTGCACGCTAAGACCTCAGAAAAGCTTCCTCCTTTCAAATACTGAAAAGTAGTTTGCATTACAAACACCTGCTCACTAAGACTAAGCCTTTAATTTGAAAAGATCCAAAACATGACAATATTTCAAGCATGATCAGTACAAACTTTGATGCAGCGACCTTACCGCAGAAGTCAGACGAGCAAGAATTTCAGCATTGCTTTCTGCTGTATCTTCTATTTTTTGATCAGGCCTTAAAAACAGAAAAGAAAAAAAAAAAAAGATGTTATTGTTTCTTTCATTCTGTTTCAACACCTTTTGATTCCTGGAAAGCAAAGAACTGTGTAGCCACAGGCACTAATGTAAAAGGGCTTTTGAGATTCCACATCAAAATGATGACTGTGAGATGACAATAATTAACTGTGTTAAGTAACAACGGAGTGCACCCTTTGTCCTTTCCTGTCAAGAACTCTTTTTGATTGGACTAATGCAAAACAGTGAGAGGATTCTTCAGCTATAAAAATATGAAGAAGAGCTGAAGAGTGCAAGAGTTAAGAGTTGCTTATTTGAATGCATATTTTTTATATATATATAAATATCTTCTATCGCCAGAGAAAAGTTTTCCCATTTGCCCACCAACCAACTTTGTGAAGGTGTGGAGCAGCACCTCTGAGACACAAGACCACATAGGCAAAAGCAGACATCAAAACTCTCTTTAAAATATCCAACTTTCTATGTGACATAAAGTGAACATGAAAAGAATATGTGTAAGAAACCACAAATTAGCAAACTAAAGCAGCAGCTCAGAACACTATGAGGTTGTCTTGGCAGTGACTTGCAAGACAGAGAGGCTTGATGTGTCTTAGCAAAAATGGGACAGGGCAGGAAGAACCCTCCTAGAAGCTGCCACAGATGTCTGGTCCACGTGGGAAAAGCCATGGAGAGCAGAAGATAGGACCATGAGGTTTTTCTACAAACAGCCTAATTCCCATTCCTGAAGTACCTGTGAGCCTTTTGGAAGGTTTGTTGATAATCAGGAGGAGGATGCCAATATGGCAGGCTTAATGTTATAGGAAGAAGAAGAAAACACCCTTGAGATCTTTTCATGGTTTTGGGAAGCATGGCACACCAGCAGACTGAGCAGACACAAAACTGCAGCTGCTGTCACAAACATAAATCCCAGCTAACAGCAGAAGCTTCTGTCTTTGACTAACTTATTTAACCACTCATATGCCTTGGGGTGTTTAGGGAGAGAGCTGACAACATAGAATCACAGAATGGTAAGGTTGGAAGGGACCTCAAGGATCATCCAGTTCCAACCCTCTCCCACAGGCAGGGACACCTCCCACTAGTACAGGTCACTCAAGGCCTCCTCCAGTCTGGCCTTGAACACCTCCAGGGAGGGAGCAGCCACAACCTCCCTGGGCAACCTGTGCCAGTGTCTCACCACCCTCACTCCAAACAACTTCCTCCTGACATCCAGTCTAAACCTTCCCTCTGCCAGTTCAAACCCACTGGCCCTTGTCCTGTCATTGCAAGACCTTGTCAATAGTCCCTCCCCAGCCTTCCTGTAGCCCCATTCAGATCCTGGAAGGCTACTCTAAGGTCTCCTGGAAGCCTTCTCTCTTCTCCAGGCTGCAGAGAATGTGGAACATGCAGCTGCTATGCTGTGGTTCTTACATCCCACGTCCAAAAATTTCTTTCCTTGATTAAAAAAAAAATTGAAGTCAGAAAGTAGAGAATGGCACATGCCTTCATCCTGGGACAAGCATTTTCAGAATGGCAATTCAGTTTAGAAACCACAATTCTTTTCACAATTGGGGCCACAAAGATGCACAGAGGGCTGGAGCAGCTCTGCTATGAGGACAGGCTACAAGAGTTGGGGCTCTGCAGCCTGGAGAAAACAGTAAGAATTAAAGCAATATGAATTAAAGAAAAAAAACACCAACAGGAATTAAAGCAATATGAATGAAAGAAAAAAACAATAGGAATTAAAGTAATATGAATTAAATAAAAACAATAGTAATTAAAGCAATATGAATGAAAGAAAAAAACAATAGGAATTAAAGTAATATGAATTAAATAAAAACAATAGTAATTAAAGCAATATGAATGAAAGAAAAAAACAATAGGAATTAAAGTAATATGAATTAAATAAAAACAATAGTAATTAAAGCAATATGAATGAAAGAAAAAAACAATAGGAATTAAAGTAATATGAATTAAATAAAAACAATAGTAATTAAAGCAATATGAATGAAAGAAAAAAACAATAGGAATTAAAGCAATATGAATTAAAGAAAAAAACACCAATAGGAATTAAAGCAATATGAATTAAAGAAAAAAACACCAATAGGAATTAAAGCAATATGAATTAAAGAAAAAAACAACAACAGGAATTAAAGCAATATGAATTAAAGAAAAAAACACCAATAGGAATTAAAGCAATATGAATTAAAGAAAAAAATACCAATAGGAATTAAAGCAAAATGAATTCAATTTTTTTTAAAAAATAGGAATTAAAGCAAAATTAATTAAAAACAGAAACAATAGGAATTAAAGCAATATGAATTAAATTAAAAAGAAATAGGAATTAAAGCAATCTGAATTACATTTTAAAAAAAATAGGAATTAAAGCAATATGAATTAAAGAAAAAAACCACAATAGGAATTAAAGAAAAAACACCTCTCTGTTAACTTCCTTTAAATATCTTTTCAAAATGTATTATGGGATACATTTCAACAGTCTGAGGTACCCACTGCATTCTTGAAATCTTCACTGAGTCTGCCAGTAGGTATGGGAATTAGGTGTTATAAGCACTCCCATTTACAAAGGAAACAAGACTAAACACCTGATACAAAGCCACAGTGGCTGGAAAAGAATTGGAGGGGAGCTGGATGAGAGCCTAACTGATTGCTCAAGGTCATAAGGAAGTCTATGGCACAGATTTCAATACAGATCTTTTGTTCCCAGGCTATTGCAATATTCACTTATTTTCTAGTCAAGTAGAACTGGCTGTGATTAACACAGGGTGCTTAATGACTCCAAGAGGCCTCTGCATCAATCCTGTCTGATTTGACAATAATTACAGGGGCTCAGTCCTGTGGAATACACATAACAAAATTAGCCTTCAGCTTAGCATGAACAGCTAAAATTCTGCATGAACTGCTATGTCCTATCTTGTTTTCCATGGTAGATTCCCACCAATTTTATGTTTAACATAGGGAATTTGGCAAGGTCAAATGAAGGTCAAACTGGCTTGGATCAGGAACAGTGTGGCCAGCAGGACCAGGGAGGTTATTCTGACTTTGGACTCAGCACTGATCAGGCCACACCTTGAGTGCTGTGTCCAGTTCTGGGCTCCTCAATTCAAGAGAGATGTTGAGGTGCTGGAAGGTGTCCAGAGAAGGGCAGCAAGGCTGGGGAGGGGCCTGGAGCACAGCCCTGTGAGGAGAGGCTGAGGCAGCTGGGGGTGTGCAGCCTGCAGAAGAAGAGGCTCAGGACAGACCTCATTGCTGTCTACAACTACCTGAAGGGAGGTTGTAGCCAGGTGGGGTTGGGCTCTTCTGCCAGGCAACCAGCAACAAAAGGAGGGGACACAGTCTCAAGTTGTGCCAGGGGAGGTCTAGGCTGGATGTTAGGAGGAAGTTGTTGATAGAGAGAGTGATTGGCATTGGAATGGGTTGCCCAGGGAGGTGGTGGAGTCACTGTCCCTGGAGGTATTGAAGCAAAGCCTGGATGGGGCACTTAGTGCCATGGTCTGGTTGATTGGCTAGGGCTGGGTGCTAGGTTGGGCTGGATGAGCTTGGAGGTCTCTTCCAACCTGGTCGATTCTCTGATTCTAAGACAGGGAGTACGTATTCAGGAGCTGCAAGCACACCTCAGGCTTCATAGCACTGTTTCTGCTGTAGAACATACCACAGCACTGCTTGGTGACACTGTCAATACCGATCAGAAACAAATACAAGTCCTTCAAAAACCTGTACAGCAAGTCGAGAGCAGGACACATTTAAGAGGGTTTCCCAAAGAGCTGCTGAGGAAGTCCCCAGAGCTGCTACTGCTTACTCAGAACTACAGACTCATTCTGGATCCATGGTGATCCATAGAGACCCAACCAGCAGTCCAGGCAAGTGCAAGACAGCCACAAGCCACAAAGAAGGTAGAGCTCATCTGGCTCAAAGGACCACCAGGACATGTCCAACGTTGCCTTCTGGTGCACAGGCAGGAAATGCCTTCTGATTTCATCAAAAGCAGGGAATCTAATTAATAAGGTAAGAATTCCTCTACCACATATGCATACAGAATGAATGCTGTCAATACAGGCTGTGAGAAAAACTAAGACAGAAAAATTAATACAAATCCACTAAATTCAAGGGGGGAAAAAATGCTTCTAATGGTATGCAAAAAAGCTTGCACCTTTGAAAAAGACAAACACTCAGTGCAAGGAAGACCTTGTCCAACTGTCATCTTTCTTAAAGAAATAGTAGATGGGTGGGTTTAAGCTGGTCAAATAACATTAAACACCTCATCACATCTCTTCCCTTTCAGATTGTGTTTTAGCATAGTGTTATTTGCATCAAACATGGAGAATTTTGAGCTTGGATAAGCCTCCTTTCCCTTTAATGTCACACTCCCTTGAGAGTATACCATTATTTAAAATTCTATTCCATATATATATATATATATATATATATATATAATTTTTAAAAGCACCCTCACAATCTGACAGGTAAAACCTCTGGAAAATAATTCTTCAGTGATAATATTCCCAAAAGGAATCCAGCTTCAAGTAAAATTTGAATAATGTGAGCAGGAAGGAGCTGGAAATGTACATTAATGATTAACTCTTCAATTCGTGTGACACAGATCATCCTCCACTAGAAGTGACACTTGCACTGGAATGATAAACTCCCAAGCAGATTGTAAAATAGTGGTAGTCTCCAGTCAAGGTCAGCATGCATGACACATTTAACTCGAACCTCAAAAGTTTCCAATCCATTTTCCCACTCAGCATCCTTCACGTATCACATCAACAGGACCTATCTGTTCTGTGTTTTTTGATTAAAAGCCCTTGGATGAGTAGTCATGAACCATGAAAGGTTTCACAGTCTCACAGTATCACCAAGCTTGGAAGAGAACTCAAAGATCATCAAGTCCAACCCGATACCACAGACCTCAAGAGCAGACCATGGCACCAAGTGCCACATCCAAACCTGCCTTGAACACCTCCAGGGACGCTGACTCCACCACCTCCCTGGGCAGCCCATTCCAGCAGTCAATGACTCTCTCAGGCAAGAACTTTCTCCTCACCTCCAGCCTAAACTTCCCCTGGCACAGCTTCAGACTGTGGCCTCTTGTTCTGCTGCTGCTTGCCTGAGAGAAGAAGGTAACATCCTCCTGGCTACAACCACCCTTCAGGTAGTTGTAGACAGCAAGAAGGTCTCCCCTGAGCCTCCTCTTCTCCAGGCTAACCAATCCCAGCTCCCTCAGCCTCTCTCCATAGGGCTGTGCTCCAGGCCTCTCCCCAGCCTCATTGCCCTTCTCTGGACATGCTCAAGCACCTCAATGTCCTTCTTAAATTGAGGGGCCCAGAGCTGGACACAGGACTCAAGGTGTGGCCTAAGCAGTGCAGAGTCCAGGGGGAGAATGACCTCCCTGCTCCTGCTGGCCACACTCTTGCTGATGCATACCAGGATGCCATTGGCCTTCTTGGCCACCTGGGCACACTGCTGGCTCATGTTCAGGCAGGTGTCAATCAGCACCCCCAGATCCCTTTCTGTCTGGCTGCTCTCCAGCCACTCCCACCCCAGCCTGTAGCTCTGCATGGGGTTGTTGTGGCCAAAGTGCAGCACCTGGCACTTGGATTTGTTGAGCTCCATCCCCTTGGACTCTGCCCATCTGTGCAGGCGGTCGAGGTCCTGCTGCAGAGCCCTTCTGCCCTCCAACCCAGCCTGATTTGGAGTGCTAATGGGGAAAACACCAGCTCCCACTGAAATCAAGATGAAATGGCCCCGGTATTTAAGGAACAACCAAACTGCTTTGCACCTGACTAGGCTGGAAAACAAAGATGTACATTTGATAAAAATATTCAAAGACTTTCTCCCATATGAGTCATCTACTGAGATCCCCTTCAGTCCCCTACTCTTGCCAGTCTGGGGCCCTTTTGACTTAGCTATGCTCACTCAAGCTGACCAGATAAATATGTTTTCATGGGAATCCCCACTCCAGATCTGCCAATTCCTGGTTAGTGAAGGCAGTCAGCAATATTGGAGGGAATGAAATTTCTGCCCTGAGCTGTGCAGAGATGTGATGGTTTGGGAGTTCCCTGTCCCCACACTTTGTAAAATGACCCAGACTAGAACTCAGCAGGCTGGAAGTTAAGGACTGAAGCTCTATTTACAGCTCAGCACAATGTACAAGCAGAGATAGACACAATAGACAGGAATAGTTACAGAGATATACAAGTTAAAGGTAATACAGAAACACAACTCCCCTCCCAGAAATCAGAGACCCCAGGCAAGGCTTCTAACCACCCTTCCATCTTCTCCCACTCCTATACCTTACCCCAAGGTTTGCCTTACACACAAGGAGAATTAGGAGGATCAGCCAGGGGGGTTAGAAGAAAAGTGAAGATGAATCGGAAAAAAAAAGGAGTCAGAGCCAGAAGCTGCTAGACCACCCCAGGTGCTGTGTCCCCAGAGAGAGACAGACAGAGAATGCCTTATCTATGTTTTGGTTTCTTTTCCCAAAACAATCTCAGCAAGCCTATGAGTGAAGCAGACATCACCATGTTTTCTTTTCACAGTCTATAGTGTAATTTTCTCTATTAAAATATTCTAATTAGCCTCAAACCAGCACAGACTGAGAGTATTTTTTCTACTAGTTCAACATGCCTGGATTTAAGAAGCTGAGCTTGAGACAGCTTACAGGGACTGTGGGCTTTGAAAAAGTCTCTGGGCTCTTTTGGACATTCATTTGAGAGCATGGTGAGGGTTTTTAAAATCTAACATGTAGAGAAGGAAAGTACTTATAGAAGAAATTTTTGTCTCTGACATCAAAGAGATTAAACCTTAATAGTGGCAGAGTATTAACTCTTCACAATATAAATGTCAGGTTTAGAGATCCATCATGCTAGGGACAAGAGAAGAATTTAACCCAACTTGTCTGTTGGCCAGACCAGCTCCTGCAGATTTGCTAAGGCATCAGGGCTCATGAGCCTCCAGACCTCTCACTGACACCTTTTTCTCCTATATTCTGGCCTCTCACTGTGGCACAAATAACTACAGTTTTCTTCTAGTTGCTCTAAATAGGAACCATGTAGAGTGCAGCTATATCAGCACTGATAATATCCAACAGACAGGTGAAAAATGCATGCAGGAAGGGAAACTCTTAAAAGGCATATTCTGAGAAGGGAATAATAATGTGAGACTACAAAGCTCTGCCAAACATGCAGCAGCAGACTAAAATCAGATGGCTGAGGCTATCATATTTCTACCTATCCTCTCTATCCATCTGACAGCTGATTCTGACACAGCACAAGGGCATCTGATCTGCTAGTCCATCAGATCCTTGCTGCCCCATTCATGTTAAATATCCAAATGTGAGAGGAGATTAAAAAAACAACTAATTAATTAATCAAACCATCACCACTGTTTGCCCAGGCAGTATAGCAAGATACAGCCAGCAAGGAGGGCAGAAGAACCAGGATACAACAAAAATCACAAGTTGAGTGCTGCCTTCTATCTACCCAGACCCAGTTTCTCAAATAAGAAGCCCATCTCTACAAAGCTCACCAACCCTGAAAAGAAAGTTGTTTCATTGGCATGGTTTGGGAGCAAACAGTGCCATTCTAAACCTGTCACTCACAAAACAACCACCAAAAGTTGCAAACAGCTGTATGTGCACACTTACATACTACACATGTCAATCCTGGGAGGAGACAGTGGCAACAGCTGAAGTAGGAGCTTTACTCCATTCTTCCATCCTTCTTCTTTCTCAAATTCACAGAAAAGGTAGGTACATTCATCTGCTGAGAACTGGTAGAAAGCATGAGTGTCTTGAAAATAGAGTTGTCTGTCCACTGTTAAAAGAAATAAAATACAAGTTAGAGAGCCTGGAAATGCTTGCTGTGCAAAGGTTCTATTCCCCCACCACATTCTAAGTGGCATTTGACTTTAATGTTGAGCTGCACCACGACACAAGGCAAAACAATTACAAACTCAGCACAGAAGCAATCCTGCTGTCTTGTATTAGCTCCAAAGAGAGTAACTCTAAAACCTCCATTTGAAGAGCTGCAGGCTCCTGAAATTCAAGCGTTGAGACTGCTGAGTATTTAACCATTTTTTAAATCAGTTCAGAATCAGCGGATAAAAATCTTCCACTTGTCAGATTTCTGAGCCTTCATTTCCATTGGCTTCTAAACTGTTCTCACCAACAGTCAGGCACTAGTAAATGAAGTGCAATGATGGGGAGGCAACCCATCCTTATCCTAGCTTCTCTTCAAACAGAAAAATCATACAGCCCTTGTAGAGGCTGCAGATCAGACTCACTGACAGTGTAGCTGGAGTAGAAGAAAGCCTTTAAGTACACTGTAGATAAGCAGAACTCTTCCATAACACCTCACCTTTTTACAAAGGGGATACTTAAGTATCTAGCACAGACTCTAGAGAAGAGTATGCTTTGAACTGAGCTACCTGAGTAGTCCCAGACAGAAAGTCCCCCAGATTTCCAGAGGCTGGTTACCAGTGTCATTGCTGACAAACACTTTATAGAATCATAGAATGGCAAGGTTGGAAGGGACCTCAAGGATCATCTACTTCCAACCCCCTGCCATAGGCAGGGACACCTCCCACTAGTACAGATTACTCAAGGCCTCATCCAATCTGGCCTTGAATACCTCCAGGGAGGGAGCATCCACAACCTCCCTGGGCAACCTGTTCCAGTGCCTCACCACCCTTACTGTAAAGAACTTCCTCCTAACATCCAGTCTAAATCTCCCCTCT
>VWZE01017346.1:8230-26350 GCA_013396675.1 Eubucco bourcierii | reverse complement strand
CAAAAAAAAAAAAAAAAACAAAAAAAAAAAAAAAAAAAAAAGAAAAACCACCAAAACAAACCCACACCAAACTATTTAAAATTGCTGAAATCAGTTAAAATAATTTCAAGCTCATTGATTAAAAATAAAAACCCCAACAGCTGTAGAAAGCAGCAGATGCTGCCTGTGTGAACAACACCAAGCAAGCGGTTAAAGGGAAGCGACTATCTCAAAAGAAATCACTTTTCCCCCCCCCACACCCATCTTTAGAAAGAGCTCAGCTGCTAATTAAATTTTTATGCTCAGGCTCATAAAAGAACAATCCTCTTCTTCTCCTGAAGCATCATGGATGTGTGAGTGGATACAGGATTTGGCTGGCTTGAAGGCAATTCCCTTTGTACTCTATTAAACAATCATGAGGACATACTGGTTCCTAAGCTGCCTGACACTCAGTGATTTATGCTCCTCAGCCCTAACCCAAAATGCACTCTATTACTATTCACAAGGCAGCACAAGCTTGTTTAAATGCCTGGATGTTATTAGAAATGAATGTAGCCCTTGGATAAAGAAAAGTGGTTTCTAGGCTTTCCCTCTCATGGCTGAGAATACAAACTCAGTCCTCTAATAACGTCCCCTAGTAGCAGGTGGCCAGCTTAGGAAGTTGACTCTGTATCAGTACATGAAATTCTCACATCATCTGCATGTTTGCACATTCAGCCAATGTCTTAATAGTTTAACAAGCACAATATTGAACACTTCAGCCTGTTAATATGTATTTAAGGTGTAAAAGAGCCCATAAAGTGTTTGGGTTTGTTTTGGGTTTTTTTTATTAAACCATTCACTGGTAGTGAACAGATCAAACACTGCATAAATGTTTTAGACTTAGAATTAGATTAGATGTTAGGAGGAAGTTCTTTACATTGAGGGTGGTGAGGCACTGGCACAGGTTGCCCAGGGAGGTTGTGGAGCACAGAAGCACAGAATGTGATCAAAGATCACATTCTGTGCTTCTGTGCTCCACAACCAACCTGGAGGTGTTCAAGACCAGGTTGGATGAGGCCTTGAGTGCCCTGTGCTAGTGGGAGGTGTCCCTGCCTATGGCAGGGGGTTGGAACTGGTTGATCCTTGAGCTCCCTTCCAACCTTACCATTCTATGATTCTATGATAAATATCCTCACAGAGTCTTTGACCTGTGCTTCCACCACAGTTTTCATCTCTCTCAAGCAGCAGCAGGGTATTGTTTAGCTCCTCTATGGGATTGCTTCAAAAGCAGTTTACAGTAGCTACCATTCCCTGGCACTCATCAGCAAGGAATCATCAAAAAGCAAAGACGTTGGGAAATTGCTAAGAGCAAAGAAAGGTTGGAAGAGATCTCAAAGCTCAGAGAGTTTCAACCTCCCCTGTCATAGGCAGGGACACCTCCCACTAGAACAGGTTGCTCATCCAGACTGGTCCTGAACACCTCCAGGAAGGTTGTGGAGCACAGAAGCACAGAATGGGATCTTTGATCCCATTCTGTGCTTCTGTGCTCCACAACCTCCCTGGGCAACCTGTGCCAGTGTCTCACCACCCTCACTGCAAACAACTTCCTCCTAACATCCACTTTCAATCTCCCCTCTGACACTTCAAACCCATTGCCCCTTGTCCTGGCATTCCAAGCCCTTGGCAATAGTCCCTCCCCAGCCCTCCTGTAGCCCACTTCAGATCCTGGAAGGCCACTCCAAGCTCTCCTGGAAGCCTTCTCTTCTCCAGGCTGCAGAGCCCCAACTCTCTCAGCCTGTCCTCACAGCAGAGCTGCTGCAGCCCTCTCAGCATCTTGGTGGCCTCCTCTGGACCCACTCCAACACTTCCATGTTCTGCTTGTGTTGAGGGTTCCAGAACTGCACACAGGACTCCAGGTGGGACTTTAAGATATCAGCTTCATCAGAAGAGTTCCTAGCACATGAGAAGTCTAGAGACTGCCTCCCAGTTTTAAGTATCAACTAAGGGATGTCCAAGAGTGGCCTTTGGCCTTGTCTCTTGCAGACAAGGCTTGTCCCAAGTCACAAGTGGGAAACACACATGGAAGGACAAAACACCAGAAGAGAATGAGCATGAATTTGTGATTATGATGCTTTGGCCTCTCAGATCAGACACCCAACCACCCACCCTCCCCCTTCCCATTTGTGGATAAGCAGATTTGATCCTAAAACGGCTTTGTATGCAATTCCTCACTGGAGAAAGCAACAAAGACACAGCAGGTGCTCATGCATCTCACTTAAGTCACCTCTGAGAGCTCATGGATTAAAAAAAAGTTTGGTTCTGCCCATCATTTGCTGACTGCAGAACTCTGTGTGAGCAAACTCACACCACTGCCTCTCCCACAGGGACAAATTAGCTGCAACTCTGCTGCTGGAATGCCACTGTGCCCTTCCTTACATGGATATTTCCTTGAATGCTCTCCAAGTTTGGTCTCAAGTCTAGTAGTAAAAGCTTTTATAGTGTACCTGCCATGTTAAATTGTGCAGACAGCTGTCCTGGCAGTAGAACTGCATGGCTGTGAGTGGCATCAGTGATGCTGAAGTCGGTAGGGCTCTGTACAGGTTGGCATAATTAGGGAGTGCACACAGACAATGCCTAACTCACCAGGGAGCCTCACACAACAGCAGCCCATTCCAGCAGGCAATGACTCTCTCAGGCAAGAACTTTCTCCTCACCTCCAGCCTAAACTTCCCCTGGCACAGCTTCAGACTGTGTCCTCTTGTTCTGCTGCTGGTTACCTGAGAGAAGAAAGCAACCTCCTCCTGGCTACAACCACCCTTCAGGTAGCTGGAGACAGCAAGAAGGTCTCCCCTGAGCCTCCTCTCTCCAGGCTAACCAATCCCAGCTCCCTCAGCCTCTCTCCATAGGGCTGTGCTCCAGGCCTCTCCCCAGCCTCGTTGCCCTTCTCTGGACACACTCAAGCACCTCAATGTCCTTCTTCAATTGAGGGGCCCAGAACTGGACACAGGACTNGGCTCATGTTCAGGTGGGTGTCAATCAGCACCCCCAGATCCCTTTCTGTTTGGCTGCTCTGCAGGAGACAAACATTTGCACTAGCAGACAGTGATGTAGCTGTATCAATAATTATTTCTACCCTTTTAGGAGCTACAATCTTCTATTTCCCAAGACACCTGCAAAGTTGCTTTACATTTGCACTAGCAGACACTGATGCAGCTGTATCAATAATTATCTCTACCTTTTTAGGAGCTACAATCTTCTACTTCCCAAGACACCTGCAAAGTTACTCTACATTTGCACTAACACTGATGCAGCTGTATCAATAATTATCTCTACCTTTTTAGGAGCTACAATCTTCTACTTCCCAAGACACCTGCAAAGTTACTCTACATTTGCACTAACACTGATGCAGCTGTATCAATAATTATCTCTACCTATTCTAGGAGCTAAAATCTTCTATTTCCCAAGACAATTCCACACAGCCTATAGACTTACCACTTCTGATCAACATTCTATAACCCTAACATGGAGCTTTGTTGAGTTTCTGAGCGCCCTGCAGGACACAGGGTAGTCAATACCCACCAGGAACACCCTCCAAAGACAACTCAGAAGCTGGGTTTGGGGTTTTCTTTTGCTACAGTACTGAGAAGATCTGACATCTCTCACTTCATCTGCAGTAGCCTTCTGTTTGTAGGAGCAATCACTGACAAAGCCTGCCAGGAGCAGAAAGCAAATGCTAAGAACAATTGCTGTAAGATGCTGCTTTCACTCAGTCACTACTCAGTGCCCAGAACAGCTCTGGAAAGAGCTAAATTGTAACCTGTAAATTGACAGGTGTGGTTTTATGTCTCTATTTTTAAGCTAGAAACAAATCTTTCACACCACTTGAATACAGCTTTCCCCACTTTGAATCTTGTGGCTGCACTTTTCTCTAGGGAGGAGCCAAAAGTCAATGGAATTCAGTCCTGGGAAGGATGAGGGGCAGAGGTAATTTTATTTTATTTGCTTTAAAGTTAATATCACTGGCAAGTAGAGGACTCAAGGGTAGGCTTGGCTACAGATGAGTCAGTATCACTTGATGTAAAATATTACTGAATATTTTAAATTAGCCAGCAATTGCAGTGTGACATTTAATTAGCATATAAGCCCACATCAGCCCTTCACATACATGAGAAATCATTTTGACTAAGGGGTAGAAAAGAAAGTCAGATGCAGTTTTAAAAACACACACATATTACATACTACCAGGGCTGCTAGGTGTGTTTTAAGAGTTTCCAGTAGTTTTCTTTACTAGTTTACTAGCAGCTTTGCCAGATATGCCTCAGAGAGACAGTCACTTGCTAGAGGGCAGGGATCCATCCAGAGGGACCTGCACAGGCTGCAGAGCTGTGCCCAGGCCAACCTCAGGACATCCAACAAGGCCAAGTGGAAGGTCCTGCCCCTGGGTAGGCACAATGCCAAGCACAGCTCCAGGCTGGGTGGGGAATGGCTGAGAGCAGCCCTGAGGAACAGGCCCTGGGGGTCTGGGCTGATGAAAAGCTCCAGATGAGGCTGCAGTGTGAGTGCAGCCCAGACAGCAACTGTGTGCTGGGCTGCAGCAAGAGCAGTGTGGGCAGCAGGGCAAGGGAGGGGATTCTGCCCCTTGGCTCTGCTCTCCTCAGACCCCACCTGCAGTCCTGGGTGCAGTTGTGGAGCCCCCAGCACAGGAAGGCCATGGAAGTGTTGGAGCCAGTGCAGAGGAGGCCACCAAGATGCTGAGAGGGCTGCAGCAGCTCTGCTGTGAGGACAGGCTGAGAGAGTTGGGGCTGTGCAGCCTGGAGAGGAGAAGGCTTCCAGGAGAGCTTGGAGTGGCCTTGCAGGATCTGAAGGGGGCTGCAGGAAGGCTGGGGAGGGACTATTGACAAGGGCTTGGAATGGCAGGACAAGGGGAATGGGTTTGAAGTGTCAGAGGGGAGATTGAAAGTGGATGTTAGGAGGAAGTTGTTTGCAGTGAGGGTGGTGAGACACTGGCACAGGTTGCCCAGGGAGGTTGTGGCTGCTCCCTCCCTGGAGGTGTTCAAGGCCAGGTTGGATGAGGCCTTGAGTGCCCTGTGCTAGTGGGAGGTGTCCCTGCCTATGGCAGGGGGTTGGAACTGGCTGATCCTTGAGGTCCCTTCCAACCTTACCATTCTATGATTCCATGCACAAAAGCCAGCTCAGGTGTGTTTGGGGAGAAAGGAAACCATCAGTGCATGAACACAGACACAGAATGACAAAGTTAGCCAGGATGGAAAAGACCTCTGAGATCACCCAGCCCAACCTGTCACCTAACACCTTCTCATTAACTACCCCCATGGCACTGAGTGCCTCATGCAGCCTTCTCTTAAACACCTCCAAGGATGGGCACTCCACCACCTCCCTGGGCAGCCCATTCCAATGCCAATCACTTTTGTTGGCAAGAACTTCCTCCTAACACCCAGCCTGAACCTGCCCTGGCACAGCTTGAGGCTGTGTCCTCTTGTTTTGCCCCCTGAGTACATAACTAAGTAAAGCAGAAGCTGTTCTTCATAGGTAGTCAAAATGTAACTGCAGCCACCATTAATGGTTTGGTTTTCAAATCCTCCTGGGGCAGCCCATTCCAATGGCCAATTTTAGCTACCTTCCAGACAGCCTCACAGCCATGAGAAGTTTCAAAGTTGTTTGTTATTCTAAAGTCAAAAGCCAAATCCACACTTAAAAAGCTTAACTCACCTAAGCACCTACCAGACTGGTGAACCAAAACCAACTGCAGACAGACAAAAATCATCATTTGGATGGCTTTTAATGCTTGTTTTGAGCACATCTCCAACTGTTCTCAGCCACACAGTTCTCAACATTTCCTGGGACAACTACCCTAGCTCAGTTTGATATAGCTGAGCAGTCTGATCAGTGTGCTCTGCCAGCACAGAAAGCCAGCCAGAACCTGGGCTGCAGCAGGAGCAGTGTGGGCAGCAGGGTGAGGGAAGGGATCCTGCCTCTCTGCTCTGCTCTGCTGAGACCCCACCTGGAGTGCTGCATCCACTGCTGGAGCCCCTGGGACAAGAGGGATGTGGAGGTGCTGGAAGGGGTCCAGAGAAGGACCACGAGGATGAGCAGAGGGCTGGAGCTGCTCTGCTGTGAGGAGAGACTGAGGCAGTTGGGGCTGTGCAGGCTGGAGAGAAGGCTCCCAGGTGACCTTCTTGTGGCCTTGCAGGATCTTTAGGAAAGTTGGGGAGGGACTTCTGAGGTTGTCAGGTAGTGATAGGAGTGGGGAGAATAGAACCAAGTTGGAGGTGGGGAGATTCAGGCTGGATGTTAGATAGAAATTGCTCAGCATGAAGGTAGTGAGAGCCTGGCAGGGGTTGCCCAGGGAGATGGTGGAAGCCTCATCCCTGGAGGTGTTTAAGGCCAGGCTGGCTGAGGTTGTGGCCAGCCTGATCTAGTGTGAGGTGTCCCTGCCCATGGACATGGTTGCTCCTTGTGCTCTCTTTCAACCCTGACTGATTCTGTGACTCTACATCTCCAACTGTTCGCAGCCAAACAGCTCTCTGCACTTCCTTGGACAGCTTCCCCAGCTCAGCTTGGTACAGCTGAGCAGCCTGATCAAAGGCTCTTCTGATTTCACACCTGCATGCCACACTCCTATTGAGGGTAGATCTGGGCTGGAGATGCAAGTCAAGGGTTAAACTCACAGAGGTGCTTGGGTTTCTCTCAGGGACCAAAGCTTTCCCTCTCAGTTATTTCTGTCCCTCCACCATTCCTTCCCTGGAAGTCCCTTTGCAGCTCACTGTAGCTTCAATGCTTTCCCCTCCTGTTCCTACTGCAATAACTCTTAAGATCTTGCTTGGAACGAGGTCTAAGCAGTTGGCAGTGCCAGCTTGGCACTAGCAGCTTATTCAAGAGCAACCTCTGCCACACACCAACATACTCCTCCATGCTGCAGTCTGTGCTCTCCATTCAGCCACTGATCCCACACCACCTCTTCAAGGCCCATGTAACAGAAACTAAATAGTTCCACCACTTCTACACACATTTTCTCCCTCTCACTTGGCATTCTGTCAGAACCCAAACCTTAACAGCCTGAACACAACCTGACAAGTTGCTGACAGGTTATTCTTAGCCTAGAATATGTTCGTTGCATGAATGTTTATGATGTGTATCCCATTTGCTATGCACCACTGTTCCCTTTAAATGTATGATGTATGGACAGGTGTGACCTTGCAGGACCTGTATGGCAGTGAAGTCTACAAGAAAGCTGGGGAGGGACTTTTGAGGCTGTCAGGGAGTGATAGGAGTGGGGGGAATGGAACCAAGCTGGAAATGGGGAGACTGAGACTGGAGGTTAGGAAGAAGTTGTTGAGCATGAGAGTGGTGAGAGCCTGGCAGGGGTTGCCCAGGGAGGTAGTGGAAGCCTCATCCCTGGAGGTGTTTAAGGCCAGGCTGGATGAGGCTGTGGGCAGCCTGATCTAGTGTGAGGTGTCCCTGGGCATGGCAGGGGGGTTGGAACTGGCTGCTCCTTGTGGTCCCTTCAAATCCTGACTGATTCCATGAAGCCTGCCCCCACATCTGTACTTGAGGGGTATAGACTGGATACAAGTTTGAGCTAAGCAGTATCAAATTCTCCCCAACTAGAGCTAACCCCCAAAACATGTTCTCAGACCATTTCCCCTGAACAAAGCCTCAGGAGCTGGTAAGGAACCTTACCATTCTATGATTCTATTACTCTAGCCCCTTCCAACCCAAACCATTCTATGATTGTATTTAGAATCAGATTCCGGCCTGGCACTGCCTTCCAGCCAGAAGGGATCAGCAGCTCCTGCCCAATCTCTGCCAAAGCATTCTCCAACTAACTTGGCATTGGTAAGGTTGTTTCCTTTCCTGCCTACCCACATAAGCCAAAAATCTCTTAGAAGAAATATGCTTTGATGTCTTTCAACTTTCCACTACACGCTCTGGAATGCTCTCAGGCAGCATTTGATCAGTGCCAGTTTCCAAAGCCACCCATCCTGGCTCCTCTCAGACCTTCACCAAGCAAAACTATAGGTAAATTACTCCCAGGATAGCTTCAGTGTAACTTGCTTTAGCAAGTTTCTTTTGGCCCATGGCAGGGGGGGTTGGAATTAGATGATCCTAAGTAGTCTCTTCCAACCCTGACTGATTCTTTGACTGTGTGGTGAACATTCTGTGATGATCAATCATAGTGCTCGAGAAGTCCTTAGAATTTAGTTCATATCAGCCACATTTGGCTGGAAACTTAACTTGCCCTTGCTACAAGTTTCAAAGCCACAGAATGACAGAAGCAGAAACACAGAAACATGCAGGCTGGCAAAGCCCCTCAGGATCACCAAGTCCAACCTAGAGCCCTGCTCTACAAGATTCACCTTAAACCATATGTCCTGGTAGGGCATAAATCCTGTCAGGTCAGTTTAGCCCTTGCTCTCCTCCTCCTCCTGTTGGGAGTCTGGGAGCTGAGTAGAACGAGCAAACAACGGAGCAACAAAGCCTTGAGGGCTGGGAGCTTAGCATCATGCATCAGGTGTGTTGTGCTGCCCCTCAACCTGCCTGTGTGGGCACACCAGGCATGAAGCTTTGAATTTGTGGGGCAGAACAATGATGCCAGTGCCTGTTGTCAAAATGATGTATTTAGTGGGGAGTGATTTAGAAACTGACTCTTCCTGCCTTGCCTTCCTTTGCCTTTCTTTGCCTTTCCTTCTTGCCTGCCTTGCCTTTCTTTGCCTTTCTTTCTTGCCTGCCTTGCCTTTCTTTGCCTTTCTTTCTTGCCTGCCTTGCCTTTCTTTGCCTTTCTTTCTTGCCTGCCTTGCCTTTCTTTGCCTTTCTTTCTTGCCTGCCTTGCCTTTCTTTGCCTTTCTTTCTTGCCTGCCTTGCCTTTCTTTGCCTTTCTTTCTTGCCTGCCTTGCCTTTCTTTGCCTTTCTTTCTTGCCTGCCTTGCCTTTCTTTGCCTTTCTTTCTTGCCTGCCTTGCCTTTCTTTGCCTTTCTTTCTTGCCTGCCTTGCCTTTCTTTGCCTTTCTTTCTTGCCTGCCTTGCCTTTCTTTGCCTTTCTTTCTTGCCTGCCTTGCCTTTCTTTGCCTTTCTTTCTTGCCTGCCTTGCCTTTCTTTGCCTTTCTTTCTTGCCTGCCTTGCCTTTCTTTGCCTTTCTTTCTTGCCTGCCTTGCCTTTCTTTGCCTTTCTTTCTTGCCTGCCTTGCCTTTCTTTGCCTTTCTTTCTTGCCTGCCTTGCCTTTCTTTGCCTTTCTTTCTTGCCTGCCTTGCCTTTCTTTGCCTTTCTTTCTTGCCTGCCTTGCCTTTCTTTGCCTTTCTTTCTTGCCTGCCTTGCCTTTCTTTGCCTTTCTTGCCTGCCTTGCCTTTCTTTGCCTTTCTTGCCTGCCTTGCCTTTCTTTGCCTTTCTTTCTTGCCTGCCTTGCCTCTATTTGCCTTTCTTGCCTGCCTTGCCTTTCTTTGCCTTTCTTGCCTGCCTTCCTGCCCTGACCTTCCATCAGCAGCAGCACCTCATTTGCAGTTCCTTAACTGGGAATGGTGGCAGCCATGTGTTTGCAGCTTGCACCTGCAGCCCAGTAGCAGCTCAGCTCTTCTCTCCTTCCCTCTGCTTGGAATATTTTGTATTTTACCCCAGGATCATTATGGTGAGTTTTGGAAGCCTCCTTGTACATGAAACTTGGGGACCAGGGTACTCATGAGTACATCTGCTGGAGTTAATGCTAAGGCTCCTTAAACACCTTTAGGATTTCTCCTGTTTTTGCCTTCCTGATTGTTTAAACTGCTCAATTCCCTGTTCACAAATACCCTTTGTGCTACTACCTCCTATCGACCAAAATCCAAAGATTCAGGGAATTTTCCCGAATTTTTGAACATCAATAATAAAAATTAATATTCAGACAGGCATTAATAATCATAATTCATAACCAATTATTAATAGCTGCAACACCATAGCCCTGAGCACCACATCCTTAAACACACCCAGGGTGGGCCACTCCACCACCTCTCTGTGCAGCCTTTTCTTTGAATATCAACAATAAAAATTAATATTCAGAGAGAAATTAATACTCATAATTCATAACAAATTATTAATATCTGCAACAGCATAGCCCCGAGCACCACATCTTTAAACACAGCCAAGGTGAGTGACTCCACCACCTCCCTGGGCAGCCTTTCCTTCCTGTGCAATTCCCAAAGAGCACTTTGCCTCCTTTGTGCAACACAGCAGCAGCTACCATCCAGATAAGATTGCTGCCATGTCTCCTCAGATTTCTAGAGTAAACAGCTCACTCATTCCTGTCTTTGCTCAGATAAGCTGTACCTGCAGTCCTGTGTGCAGCTCTGGAGCCCCCAGCACAGGAAGGACATGGAAGTGTTGGAGCCAGTCCAGAGGATGCCACCAAGATGCTGAGAGGGCTGCAGCAGCTCTGTTCTGAGGACAGGCTGAGAGTTGGGGCTCTGCAGCCTGGAGAAGAGAAGGCTTCCAGGAGACTTGGAGTGGCCTTGCAGGATCTGAAGAGGGCTACAGGAGGGCTGGGGAGGGACTATTGACAAGGGCTTGGAATGGCAGGATGAGGAGGAATGGGTTTGAAGTGTCAGAGGGGAGACTGAAACTGGATGTTAGGAAGAAGTTGTTTGCAGTGAGGGTGGTGAGACACTGGCACAGGTTGCCCAGGGAGGTTGTCATCTTCGATCCCATTCTGTGCTTCTGTGCTCCACAACCTCCCTGGAGGTGTTCAGGGCCAGGCTGGATGAAGCCTTGTGCAACCTGTTGTAGCAGGAGGTGTCCCTGCCTATGGCAGGGGCTTGGAACTGGCTGAGCTTTGAGATCCCTTCCAACTCAAACCATTCTCTGATTCTGTTCTGCCCTCACTTGTCCCCACTCCTCTGAGTTCACCTGCACAAGGAGCCTTCCTCAGTCACTTATGGAAGCACCAGTTGCAAAGCCTGTTCTTCCAGGAAACCCATTCCCACTGAGTGCATTTTATCCATCTGTGATTTTAGTTCCCATTCAGAAGTATTTTTTAGCAAGGGAAAGAATTAACCATTTCAATAGTAAAGCCCAGAAGCCTTTTGTAACACAGAGAAATAAACCAACACCACAGGCAGTGGCCACAGCAAAGAAACCTTCCTCATCTCCTTTGCTGGAGGACAAAGATTGGTGACACTTTGCTGCATAGCAATGACTTGTGGTCCAAGGATCACACATGTAGCATTTACAAGGCAAGGGCAATAGGTGGCTGGAAAGTACCTTAAAGCCCAAGTGGCTAAGAAAAGCTTAGTGCCACATCTGCTGCTAGTTTTGCCTCTTCTATGAGGACAATCTAATTGGATCAGCTGTAAAGCAGGTTTTTTGCTCATTCAGGAAGCAGTGAAGCTTTAACCATTCAAGTTTAAGCCCTTGATGTTCATTAGTGGATCACAAGCAACACCAGCTAGGGATATACCTACAGCCTTTAGGCTTCCCTCTTTGCCCACTAATCCCTTCTGATATAGACGCAGCGCTCAAGCTCGGTGTCACTACAGTGCACACCACAGAAAAAGAAAAGGTTAAGACACACTGAATGTAATCCTTAATCTGCTTTCAGGGTCAGGAATTCTGCCATCTTATTTCCAAGCACTTGCTTTTCAAAGCTCCCAACAGGCCCTGAGACAATCGAGAGCTTTGTTTTCCTGCGCGTTCTCTGCAGGAAGACTTTTTCAGTTAAGCCTTTGCCCTGAGACATGTAGTAGGGCTACAGCTTGGCTGTCTTTAGATCAAAGTATAAAAATCAATTATTTTAAATAAGAGACTTCCCTGACAAACCTCATCACTTTTAAGCAACATTCTCACTATGAAACCTTCTCAGTCCGGGCTGGGAGCAAACAAACACAAAGTGCCAAAGTCAGGGAGTGATTAGGATTCAAGGAGGAGAGAGACAAAGTCACCATTTACTCCTCAAGGATCTGCAGCAGATGCTTTGGCATTTGCACTAACATCCCTTTTTATAGTGTGGCTTCAGCTGCAAGTTTAGCCACAGATATAAACTGTAAACCTAATCCTATTAGCAAGACAATTAGAATTCCTCACATCAAACCCTCCTGGGACTCAGGGAAGACATGAAAGAAACTCAGTCACCACAACCTGAAAGCACAGACACAGAGATCCATGTCAAGCAGACCACCCAGGTCAGCACAACAAGACAGGGACACTCTCTCCTGAACAGCTGTTATCAAAAGACAGTGAAGCCTTACCCTTGGATTCAATAAATAAAATAAGAAAACAAAGGGAAGAGAATCATAGAATGGTAAGGTTGGAAGGGACCTCAAAGATCATCCAGTTCCAAACCCCTGCCATAGGCAGGGACACCTCCCACTAGTACAGGTTGCTCGAGGCCTCATCCAACCTGGTCCTGAACACCTCCAGGGAGGATGTGGAGCACAGAAGCACAGAATGTGATCAAAGATCACATTCTGTGTTTCTGTGCTCCACATCCTCCCTGGGCAACCTGTGCCAGTGTCTCACCACCCTCACTGCAAACAACTTCCTCCTAACATCCAATTTCAATCTCCCCCCTGCCAGTTTCAACTCATTGCCCCTTGTCCTGGAATTGCAAGACCTTATCAGTAGTCCCTCCCCAACCTGGCCTTGAACACCTCCAGGGATGGAGCAGCCACCACCTCCCTGGGCATCTCAGTGGAATGCCAAGTACCAAGTGTTAGCTTGGTGATATTTCAGGAGGACAGGTCGTTCTGTGGCGTGCTTCATATCACAGGAGGTATAATAGGTATTTATGGGTTGATTTCTCTCTCTTTTTTTTTTTAACAGTAACATCTCAAGGACACAGAGTTGAGCAATGGAAAAATTCCAAGATACTCTGACACATCAACTGCATCCCTTGAGTTGCAGAAACTCTGCTGCCATTCTAATTCTTCCGGCACTTCAAAGGTGTGCCAGGCTCTGCTGAAGGTTTGCTTGCCACTCAAGCTCCACATGCAACCTTTCATTTATGTTCTCAGATCCTGAGCACCAGAGATGTTCAANCTGCCTATGGCAGGGGGTTGGAACTGGCTGATCCTTGAGATCCCTTCCAACCTTGCCTTTCTGTGATTCTATGATACGTATCACAGTACCACATTCTGTGACACTGATACAGAAAGACTAGAAGAAGCTCCTGTGGGCAAATACCTACTCTGCTTTGAAACGTTCACTTCAAGAGCCTTGGCTGAAAAGGTGGTTTGAAATCCTACTGATCATGTAATTTGGCAGCATCTGTGTCAGCATGAGGAGACAAATCTTTGTGTCTCAGACTGGTGATTCCTTCTCAATACTATTTTGCTTCTATTGCCCACAGTTCTCCAACTGCTCATGATTCTCAGCTCCAAAGATCGAGCAGACGTGACAGAGACAAGGCAAGCACAAACTGTGAGGAGAGTAAAGCTGAACCACAGCATTATGGAATTTCCTCAGCTAATTGATTTTCTGTCTATGCTAACAAGAGAACACATAGCATCATTTAGGAAGGTAACACATGCAGAACATCCAGAAGATCACCCCCATGACAAAGAAAGCTCCTTGAAAGAGCTTTCCACATTAACATAATGACACGCATGCAGGGTTCTGCACTTTGGCCACAACAACCCCAAGCAGTGCTGCAGGCTGGGCACAGAGTGGCTGGAGAGCAGCCAGGCACAGAGGGACCTGGGGGTGCTGGCAGAGAGGAGCTGAAGATGAGGCAGCAGTGTGCCCAGGTGGGCAGCAGAGCCAATGGCATCCTGGCCTGGCTCAGGAGCAGTGTGGGCAGCAGGAGCAGGGAGGTTCTTGTGCCCCTGTGCTCAGCACTGCTCAGGCCACACCTGGAGTGCTGTGTCCAGTTCTGGGCCCCTCCATTCAATAGAGATGTTGAGGTGCTGGAAGGTGCCCAGAGAAGGGCAGCAAGGCTGGGGAGGGGCCTGGAGCACAGCCCTGGGAGGAGAGGCTGAGGGAGCTGGGGGTGTGCAGCCTGCACAAGAGGAGGCTCAGGGCAGAGCTCATTGCTCTCTGCAGCTCCCTGAAGGGAGGTTGGAGCCAGCTGGGGTTGGGCTCTGCTGCCAGGCACCCAGGGACAGAAGCAGAGGCCACAGCCTCAAGCTGTGCCAGGGCAGGTTCAGGCTGGGTGTTAGGAGGAAGTTGTTGGCAGAGAGAGTGATTGGCATTGGAATGGGCTGCCCAGGGAGGTGGTGGAGTCCCCATCCCTGGAGGTGTTGAATTAAAGCCTGGTTGGGGCACTTAGTGCCATGGTCTGGTTGATTGGCTGGGGCTGGGTGCTAGGTTGGGCTTGGAGCTCTCTTCCAACCTGTCTGAGTCTGTGATATTCATAATTTGATTAAAACCTGAATGTTGTAAGATTGTAAGCAAGCCAACACAGACAGGCTCAGCTGTTAGCTGCTGAAAGCAGCGCCTGTGCGTGGCACACGCAGCAGATGTCAGCATTAGTCAACAGCATCCCCTCACATGTGCAATATTTACGTATGTTAGCTGGCAGATAAACATTTAGTCCCAAGGGAGCCTGCTAATGAGACTGCTGAAGGGAAGATATCCAATTACTCTGAATGACATTTATATTTTAATCACATCACACTCAGTGAAAAGATGGAGGTTTGATGAAGCAATCCTTGAAAACCTGTCTTTTTAATCAACCAGGCAGCTCCAGAAACATCAGGGAGAGGCAGCTGACAACTCACAGGGCTAAATATACAGCACAGGCAAAGATCTGTCTTCCTACCAGTACAATGATGTGCTCTTCTGAAGCACATCAAGAGTTCTCCTTGGAGAAAGCAGCTAAAGCAAAGTGTGTGTTTTGCTAAGAGACTCTGAATTCTCCCTAGGACAGATCAGAGAATCTTAGAATGGCCTGGATTGGAAGGGATTTCCAAAGCTCATCCAGTCCAACCCTCACTGCACTCAGCAGGGACATTCTCAACTAGATCATGTTGTCCACAGCCCTGTTGAGCATCACCTTTAATATCTCCAGGGCTGGTGCCCCAACCACTTCCTTGGGCAAACTGTTGCAGTGTTTCACTACCCTTATAGTTTGTTCCTAACACCCAATCTCAATCTGCTCTGCTCTAGTCTGAAGCCATTGCCCTCATCCTGCCCCTGCAGGTCTTTGTGAACAGTCTCTCTGCAGCCTTCTTGTAGTCCCCTTCAAGTACTGGCAGGCTGCTATTAGGTCTCCCTGAAGCCTTCTCTTCTCCAGGTTGAACACTCCCAGCTCCCTCAGCCTGTCCTCATAGCAGAGGTGCTCCAAGCCCCTGATCATTTTCGTGGCCCTGCTCTGGACCCACTCCATCAGGTCCACATCCTTCCTGTACTGAGGATTCCAGATCTGCAGGTAGTATTTGTTTAAGGCCTCCACTCCTGTGTAAAAATATCAGACTTGGTCACAAATCCATTTGTTGACTAAAATCAAACCAATTTAATCTCACCAAGCATTTCATAAGCCACAAATGTCACCATCCACATGTGTGGAGAAGATGAACTGGTTACAGTCAAAGTTTGATCCAAAAATATTTGAAACACACAATGGAGTAAAAATTGAACTGGCAAATTGCAGCAAGAGAATTTTCTTTGTCTAGTAAGTAGCAAACCAGTCACACCCATCTCTGATCCACCCCCAGGGATCAGTGCTGGGCCCCATCCTCTGTAACATCTTCAGTGATGATCTGGACCAGGGCATCGAGTCAGGCACCAGCAAGTTTGCAGCTGACCCCAAGCTGGGGGCTGATGTTGCTGGGTTGGAGGGCAGAAGGGCTCTGCAGCAGGACCTCGACCACCTGCACAGATGGGCAGAGTCCAAGGGGATGGAGCTCAACAAATCCAAGTGCCAGGTGCTGCACTTTGGCCACAACAACCCCATGCAGAGCTACAGGCTGGGGTGGGAGTGGCTGGAGAGCAGCCAAACAGAAAGGGATCTGGGGGTGCTGATTGACACCCACCTGAACATGAGCCAGCAGTGTGCCCAGGTGGCCANGTGTCCAGAGAAGGGCAACGAGGCTGGGGAGAGGCCTGGAGCACAGCCCTATGGAGAGAGGCTGAGGGAGCTGGGATTGGTTAGCCTGGAGAAGAGGAGGCTCAGGGGAGACCTTCTTGCTGTCTGCAGCTACCTGAAGGGTGGTTGTGGCCAGGAGGAGGTTGCTTTCTTCTCTCAGGCAACCAGCACCAGAACAAGAGGACACAGTCTCAAGCTGTGCCAGGGGAAGTTTAGGCTGGAGGTGAGGAGAAAGTTGTTGCCTGAGAGAGTCACTGACTGCTGGAATGGGCTGCCCAGGGAGGTGGTGGAGTCACCGTCCCTGGAGGTGTTCAAGGCAGGTTTGGACGTGGCACTTGGTGCCATGGTCTGGTCTGGAGGGCTGTGGGAATGGGTTGGACTTGATGAGCTTTGAGGTCTCTTCCAACCCTGGTGATACTGTGAGCCTGTGATCCGGATCAGCTCAGCCCAGTCAAAAGGTGTGAGGCTAAATACTTGGAAAACTAAATATGGATTGGGTTAACGTTAAGGAACTGGGGAAAATTGGGGGGCTGAATGGAAATAACCACTCTTCTCCCTACAATCTGTGACTTGACAGCTGTTTTGCTAAAGATGCTCCAAGAATATCTCTTCCATTCCCAGTACAGCCTGCACCAAGCACGTTTTTGGCTGCAAACAGTTGTGTTTGGGTTTGGCTGCTATTTTTAACTCCCACTTCTGAATTTCAGGCAGCTGTAGGTCTTTAATAAATCTCTCCTAACTAATCCTTCTTTCAATAGTGGTAAATTCTGAGGGCTAAGATGCCCTCAGGTACAGATCGTTGCAAAGAAAGAGAAGCTTGAGCTGCTCAATTTCAACACTCAAACCCATCTTTAACTGCTAAGTGAACACAAAGCAAATCGCTCAGAACACATCTACAGCTGAGTCAGTTGTTGTCATTACCCTCACTGCCTGCCTGCTGAATTCACCCAAAGCATCACAACCAGCAAACCCATGGTGAACATATGCAGGACAGAAAACAAACAGCAAGGACAGATTTTTGCCTTGGGTGGAATGACTACAGCTGATAATTATGGCAAGTGAGGGGGGGGAGAAGAAAAAAAAAAACAAACAAAAGGCTGCCAATCTTAAGGACAGAAAATATGGCTGTGGTTGCTGTGAAATACATTCCAACTGGCAATGCATCCAGCTTCAGCAATCACTGACATAAGTTTTCACACTTCCATTTCTAAGAGATGGCATTTACCATCCAGCAAAAGTACAACATGGAGTAAGAGAAAGCTTCCAGGAGACCTTATAGTGGCCTTCCAGTATCTGAAGGGGGCTACAGGAAGGCTGGGGAGGGACTATTGACAAGGTCTGGTAATCACAGGACATGGGCAATGGGTTTAAACTGGCAGAGGAAAGATATAGACTGGATGTTAGGAGGAAGTTGTTTGCAGTGAGGGTGGTGAGACACTGGCACAGCTTGCCCAGGGAGGTTGTGGAGCACAGAAGCACAGAATGGGATCTTTGATCACATCCTGCCCCTCTGTGCTCCAAAACCTGCCTGGAGGTGTTCAGCATCAGGTTGGATGAGGTCTTGAGTGAGCTGTACTAGTGGGAGGTGTCCCTGCCTATGGCAGGGGGTTGGAACTAGATGATCTTTAAGGTCACTTCCAACCTTGCCATTCTATGATGATTCTATGTAGCTCTACCCTTTACACTGTAAGGTACAAAACACACTGTAAGGTACAAAACACACTGTGTATTATTCCAAGTTGTAATAATCAGGAGGCTGGAGCTAAAATGACAGCCAGGAGGCACAGATGGTTCAAGGCTGGCAAACAACGCTGGAACCACTACCTTCAAGGTCAGACTTCTAACACCACAAAAGCTGGCAGCAACCTAAAGTCACCAACACCTTTACAAAATGAAATAATGCTCTTTTTTTCTTTTAGTTCCTGGTGGAGAAATATCTATGTGCAGCTGGCATTCACAACAGACAATCTCAGACTGAGCCTCAACTCACTGATGTTAATGGTATTCCTCCCTAAGAGAGGAGGCAACTGTGCAGCCTTTATATTCCTAGAAAGAGGTTCTTCAGTAGAGCTTATAGAATCATAAAATGGGAAGGTTGGAAGGGACATCGAAGATCATCCAGTTCCAACCCCCTGCCATAGGCAGGGACACCTCCCACTAG
>VWZE01017341.1:305495-318281 GCA_013396675.1 Eubucco bourcierii | reverse complement strand
GGTGGCTCAGAGAGGTCACAGGTTTCTAATCACAGGCCTGTGACACAGCTGGGTCCCTGGTAACCAGCTGAGTGGGCCTGTAGGGTCTTTGCTGGCACCCAAGGCTGTTGCCCTTCCCACCACCAACCAGCCACTCTCCTACTGCACTTGGGTGAGTAGCTGTTGTAGCAGAGAAGAGACAGGCATGGCATGAGTGTCTCAGCAGCAAGGACAACAGGTAAGAAGCTCACTCTATCAGTCCCCTACTTTCTTGTTAGATAATCCCAGCCAACAGCAGATACCTGGCACACCTGCTGCTGCCAGACTCTGTCCCATCCTAGTATTTGCAGATGCACTTCAACAGCCACTAAATATCCCACGTGTGAATTCTGGAAGTTTTCAAGCCTGTGTGAGGAATGGTGATGGACATTTATGCTGTATTTACAGCAGCAAACAAGGACTCTGCCAACCTGCTGCTTCTGTGGTCTGTGCTTCCCTGTGTAACCTGAAGCAAATTTTGATGCTTCTATTCTGCAGCTATTAAATGAGAAATTCCTCCACCCTTTGGCTGTTTAAGCCACACTGTCTTGTACTGTGTGTTTGCACAGTGCTTGACCTACTGAAGTCACTTCTCAATACTGTCATTCTGCAGGTACTACTCATAATCCAGACAGATGCCACCTTATTAGTGCCAGGATGCCCACATTTGCTCAGAGAAACATCAGACAAGACAAGCATAGATCTTGGAGACTTGATGAAGCATGGGTGCAGCTTTGTGAAGGGTGGCATTGGAGCAGCTGAGAAAGGGCAGGAGCCAACTCAGCTCAGAAGTAAAGCTTTTACCTTCTAGTACCTGAAAGAAGCCTGCAAGAATGCTGGAGAGGGTCCATTTAGGAAGGCCTGCAGTGATAGGACAAGGGGCAAAGGTTTGAAATTAGATTTAGAGTGGATGCTAGGAAAAAGTTCTTTACAATAAAGGTGGTTGAACATTGCCCAGGATGGTGATTGAGGCCCCATCCTTGGACATACTCAAGGGGAGGCTGGATGAGCCTCTGGGTAACCTGATCTAGTTGTGGATGTCCCTGCTCACTGCAGGGGGGTTGGACTAGATGACCTTTAGAGGTCCCTTCCAAACTGAGTGATTCTGTGATCCTAGGATATAAAGCAGCATGAGGGAAAAAATAACTCAGCAGTATGGTTCAGGGTTGCTTTGTCTCAGCAACCTCCAAAAGCTGTAACTATAGATGCACCTGCAGCAGGTCCACACAATTAATTTCTGATCAAGGGCAGCTGCTCTGGGGATAAGAAGTGTGAAGACAAAGCTCTGCTGTGTTTACAAAGGAAGAGCAAAGTGCTCAGGTGCCTCTGTGACCTGGAGAGTGAGGACATCTGCTTTTTAAAAGGTAGGGCAACTTGTCTCATCTCTCCTGTCCTTTTCTGCTGCTGTTAAAGATGCAAGGCCTCTCTGTAGTGCTGCTCACTATGTTTCTGGCAAGTGGTGTTTTCTGGCACTGTGGCTGTTGGTAACTTACTGGACCTTTCTTCTGTCATTATTCTTTCATTCTTCTTTCTCCTTGAGGTGAGGAGAAAGTTCTTCACTGAGAGAGTCATTGGCTACTGGAATGGGCTGCCCAGGGAGGTGGTGGAGTCAGCGTCCCTGGAGGTGTTCAAGGTGGGTTTGGACGTGGCACTTGGTGCCATGGTCTGGTCTTGAGGTCTGTGCTAACAGGTTGGACTTGATGAGCTTTGAGGTCTCTTCCAACCTTGGTGATACTGTGATATTACTCAATGATACTGGGTAACAGACATCTGCTGGCATGGCTGTGGGCCAGAGGCTGTGAGGAATCCTGTCCGTGGTAAAGTGTATGAACTGAGAGGGCTAAAGAGTGCCTGCTGACTACAGATGGAAGGCTGAAGATAACTGCCAAGTACCTTGCTCATTTTGGGGCTTTGGGTTTGCATTTTAATGGTATCTCCTCTCTTGAAATGCCTGCTGGCTGCCTCTATTGCTGTCACATAGAAGGAAGAATTCCATAGTTCTGCAACAGTGACAGCTTGAAGTTGGGGACTGTGGTGGCTGCTAATGGCCATCATTTCATCTCAACTCTGAGCTGCCACAGCTCTGAAAATCACAGAAAGATGTAGATGCTGTATGTGCTAGACTGCTGGGCCTTCATTCAGTTCTCAGCAAGGACTCCAAGACTGGTGATTTGAAGAGAGTGCCATGGTGCTCGCCTCAAACTCCTCTATCTGGAGTTGTGCTGAGATGAAATAGTGCTGATGTCCATGACCCTAAACAGAAGGGCTGGGCTCTGAAGTGAGACTCAGCAGGCAGGAGCTCTAAGGCTTACTAACAGGCTTTTGCAGAGTGATCTGCAGTTTTAGAGGCCTCCCATCACTAAACTAGGAGGAAGGGATGCAATTTTTTGTCTTCCTTAAAGCCCACTATATGCATCACCTATTTATTGTACTTGCCATCTCAAAGCCAAAGACTTCAGATCATGAAGAATCCCCTAAACAGTCTTTTTCTGCTTACAGGATGTCCAAGTTTATTTTTTCCTTACATAAAGAGGCATTACTTATTTTATTTTCCTTTTATATCCCAGCAGTAGAGAGGCCTTGAAGGAAATAAGTTGGGGAAAAAAATATTTATGCTATCCTGCTGCTGCTTTTTCTTCCTGGAGTCCTGCCTGGACTCTTCCTTAATCTTCTTTCTGTGTTTTGTCCTGGTAGAGGCATAGAGGAAGGCTGTCAAAGAGATGAGAAGTGCAGGGCTTAGCCTTGCAGAAGTGGGCACTACTGCCTCTTGCAGCATTGTCTCCCTTCACTGGAGTTCAGTGATTAAATCTCAGCGGAACAATCTGTTCCTCCCAATGTTTGTTTATCTGCCTTCCCCACTTTGTTTAAAGCCTGCTAAGTGGTGTGGCCATGAGAGCCAGAGCAGGAGAAGCTTACATTCTGATCAAAAGCTGTGATGCTAACAGAAGATTTAAAAATGTATGCACTCAAAAATTAGTGTCTGGGCAGGTTTTTTACACAAGCGCTCACAACTTGAGTGCCAAGAACTCTGAGGTACCAAATTCTTTGAAAGACTTCTACTCTTTCTCAGTGTTCTGAAACAGGAATGTAAATGTGGTTTGTTTGAATCGTCTTCTCTGTGAGTTGAAAGCAGGAATGATTTTGCAGAGGCAGCTTTTATGAGGTCTTCAAAGTGTGTGTGCTGTTGCTTCTGTCCAAGAGTTGAAACTGAGGAGCGAGAAAGAAGGCCTCTGCCTAGGACACTTGTGATCGGTTTTCAAATCAATTTTCAGCTGAGTTAGCTTTTCAACTTTAGTAAGCAGTGGGCCCAGTCTTGCATTCATTGAAGCAATGTTGAGGTTTACTGTTAACTCAAGACATGTTCAGCTGGTAAGACTTACAAACTCTAAACTGTAGCTGAGCAATGGACCAGGATTGCTGTTCCCTGCCCACACAATGTTTGTCTTCCCTGAAACCTTGTTCTTTCATCCTCCTCTTTTCTTTGTTTTCTTCCTCCTTTTTTTTTTTACCTAACCATAATAATGCAAGCTCTTCAGGGTATGGGTTGGTTCTCCTTCTAGTATGTTCAAACAGCACAAAAGAGGCTTGGATTTCTCACTGAAACTGAAGTGTGGTGGCTGAGAAGGATAATTACTTTTTTTCTTCCCCCGAAGTTTCTAAAACTTCAACAAAGGGCTGGTACTTACCAAGGATCAGATGCACATTGCATCTCCATGAAGGAGACTGAAACCTTCACTCAGCAGCTCAAGCTAGTTGCTGAAACTGTCCGTGGCCCTGGGGGAGAATTTCTTTGGCTGCACTGAAACCAGCTCTTATCACCCGCAGCCAAACAACTCTTTTCAGGCTTGGGAAAAATCCAGCCTAGCTGCTGAGCTGCAGTTCAGGCTCTGCTGCCTGAAGTCCACTTCTAATACTAGAAATCAAAGGAGTATTTGCTGATTTTTAACACCCATCTCGTCTGAAATAGAATTCAACATATTGGTCAATCCCTAACCATGCTCAGGGGCTGGATGCAGCTGCCACACACCTGGAAAAGCTGTAGACCTGCACAGCTGCTACCGCATCAGTTTGTGTGTGCTATACACACTCCTGCTCCCCAGTAAATGGGCAAATGAGAAGCCAGTCATAAATCTGTCCTTGCTGGCAAGCAGTGGATTGGGCCGTGTATCATCCTGAGTGCAGGTTTGCTTTGTTCTCCTGGGCCAGCCTAAGTACTTTCCCTTGAGCATCTCAAATGCCTATTGACTTAAAGTCAGACTAAAATATCTCTCCAGTGACACAGGTTTGGGAAACTCCTCACAAATTAAACGTTGTAGAGGGAAAGACTTCTGGTAGGAAGTGAAGAAGCACTATGGAGGGTAAGACTTGTGGACTGCACTGATAGCCAGTGGACTTTATCAGTTTTCTGTGGTTTACAGAACACTAAGTTAATTTAGCTGTTAAAGAAAATATTGTGTTGTTTCTCCCCAGGAACATTGTTAATCTATTAATTACCTCCTTAAAGAAATTACAACTATGCTTGAGCTCAGTTACCTGACTAAAAACCATAATAAACTTCTGCTGTCTTAAAATACAAATGAACAAACAAAACCTCAACAAGAACAAAAAAACCCCAACCGACCAACCAAAAAAATCAAACCCCCTCCCTCTGTACCCAGCAGGGAGCCATCAGGTCTTTCCTTTTACTCATCCAAGAAAGAGATGCTTTCAGAGAGCCATAGAGGAGCTATACTCCATGCATGGTTATTCTATAGGTGACCAGGGAAACTAGGAACTGATACACTTTTTACTACTCTCTAAAGCTGCCCCATAACTACTTGTAAGCCTGGGCTTGGATTTTGTGACTATAAGCTTTGTGTCACGTCAAGCCAGGATCTAGACTTAACCTTCATTCAAGGTTCAGTTGAACATGCTGCTATGAAAGGAACCTACAGTACAGTGGAGAGTTTAGTGATACAAGTCCACCCCACCACGGATAATGTGGTCTCTGCCAACTTGTGCTCTGGAGTGGCTGCCCTTAGAACCATCCTATGGTGGATGAAGCAACCAAAACGCACTGAACTTGTAAGGGACAGGTTATAATTTTGTCAGCCTGAGTTTGTTTGCTCAGTGTGACTAAGAACATCTATGAACCACTTTTTTTTCAGTTAACACACCTAAGCAGCATTGAGGATGCATCTCAGTGGGACTGTCAGCACCACAGAAGAAGGCTTTTTGCTTGTTAGCCTGCATGGCATAATGTTTATTTATGAAAATGAAAGCAGTTAGAGTTCATGTGAAGGTACACATGAAATGAGAATGGGTTTAATTAACTGCTCTAATCAGAGTGCTAACTTAAATTGTAACACACAGCAACTCCATCTCCTACTGCTCTGAGCTTTGTTATTTATTGTGAGGAAATAAATTCGATTTTCTACTGCCGACGACTTGTTAATAATCAAAGCAAAATAATTCATGCAGCGTGCAAGTTATGATAAGAGAATTCAGCAGATGTAGCAAAGATGATAAAAGGCCTCTTTGTGCAAAATATTTTGTATGTCAGGTTAAGAGACATATCTTAAAAGCAGAGCTTCCTGTCTTGCATTTTGTCAGAGATTTCATCGCTGCTGCATTTTCGAGGGGGTTCTCCAAATCTGCGGCGAAACTGCTGTAGGAACTTGATGTTCTTTTAGAACCACACAATGTCATCTCAAAACAATGTTTTTAGCTTTCTTCTTAGATCTAGGGTAGAGTTGAATAGCCTCGGTTTTTGAATGTACAGCCAAGCCACAGTTGGTTACTGTAATAAAAGCAAATATTGTTATGACACACACATTCACGCTCCCTGCCTTAACCTAGGTCAGCCAGGCCATTGTGCTGACATGCAACTGATCTTCAGACGCGGAGAAACCTGCTCAGTTTGCACATGGAGCAGCACCAACTGGTGGTGTGAGGCTGCTAACGACTCCTTCCTGAAGGCAGAGCCGGTGGGATCCCACTGCTATACGTTGGCCAGCTGTAGCTGGCACTGCATTGTCCTTGCCGTAATTCCCTTCTCCTCATGCCATCATACCTTTGCATTCTACAACTAACTCAGCTCAACGTTGCAGCTGCTTTCTTTCCCTCCCTCCTTCAGCATTTGCTCATATTTCTTCTCTTCCTCCACTGTTCTGTAGTTCTGGCCATAGCCCTCTACATCTGCAGAATATGGGACTTGGGTGATTTTTTGATGTTTCACTTCTCATTTGATTTGCAGGCTACTGACAACACCACACGGTGGAGTTAAAAAGTAACGGCTCAGGTGATTAGCTCTGGAACTGGATAATGAGTGTCATTAGCCTGTTCTACGGAACGATGGTATTTAGTCCAAACAAAAGGAGTATCTCGCTCATCTGGCAAAGGAAATCCAAGCCCACTGACTGCTTTGGAAATAATTTCTCACTTGCCGTGTCACTAGATGTGGTTGTGTGCCAGACCTCATATCTACTCAAAAGGAATTTACCTTTAAAATGACCAGCACTAAGTGAATGCTCTGATTTAATTTTCTGCTACAATGAATCTCTCATGAATTGCTAGCTTTTAATTTCTATTTAATTGCTATTTCCTTAGGACAGTTTCTTGTGAAGCACAAACGCAGCCTTGCAAGCAGACGTTTGATGATCCTTTGTGGGTTTGTCCTTCTTCTGGGCACTGTGAGAGAGCTCCTAGAGTGCATGAGGTGATGTGCACTAAAAGGTAACTTAAATCACTGCTGAATAATAGTATTAAAATTTCTGAGAGTCCTGTCTTTCCACTCTATGCCAATTCTTTCCTGGTAATGCTTCAACCAATTCCATGGTCCATATTCCTAGCAATGCTTCAACCAATTCCATGGTCCATATTCCTAGCAAGGACTACCTAAATTTCACAGAGTTAACAGCTGCAGCACTTGGAGGATTGGCCCTCCCCAACCTGTCCTGAAACAAATCATCCCTGGATCATTTAAGAATTTTTTTAAAATCCTATTTTGCCATAGTGAAGAAACTACACATTACACAGCTGCTGCTTCTTTTTCTTGAAACAGAAAGGTTTGCCCCTTTGCTTTGCTGCCTTTCCTGTGTGGAAAATGTATGTGTAAAACCTATGTAGAAAATACTTTCTTTACCATTCACCCTGGTACATTTGTATTGAAGAAATGGGAGGGGTGTAGCTCACAGAAGTGGCGTTGCAGTTGTCTTCATGAGCTAAGGAATATGGTGCAAGAAAGAAGTGAGAGGTGTAGCCAAGCTGGGTAGGGAGTGAGCAGGGTATCGGTGTGTGCAATGACCCCAACACAGAAATTAGGGACCTCCTTATTTCACATTACAGAGCCTGCACATAGGTCCAGCCTTTTCCTGCTGTTTCCTCAGACATGTATCTTGCAGTTATCTTCACCTCTCGCCTCTTAACAGCTCACTCCCCCTACTTAGCCACATATTTGAAAAGAAAATAAGTATACTTCTTGCTGTACACCTCCTTCATTAAAGACTTCTCTACAGGATCACCAAAACCTCACTTCACCCTTGCCTTCAATTATCAGAGGTTAAACATGCCAGCTTTCTTACACTCACTCATTCAGATCCTATTACTCCCTTCCTGACACCTGGAACACCTGCCCAGTCTGCACGTTTGACTTCAGAAGGAGTATGATGTGCCTGGGAGGAGTTGATCAACTTGGATTGTTATTTAATAGCTGTTTTGCAGAAATGCCTGCAGGCATTAATTAAGATCAAGGTGCTAAACACTAAGAAGACTCGCAATGAAAAATAGTCCCTGCCCCAAAGAGCTCATAATTCAGTTTTTAGCAAGTTACAACAGTTGAACCAGATAAATTAACTGAAGGGAGGGAAAGAGAACAATCTATTTCTGCAAGCAGTGTGGGGATCGTTTACAGCTATATATTTACAAATGCAGACATGCTCACTTCGCTCTCTCATTTTAAACTGATCTCTCTGATGTCATAAAACTTGTCATCCAAATAAACACATTCCAGTTCTGAGTCCCTCCCTTTTCAAGGGCACTGGAATCTTTTTACATACTGACTGCTTTTCAACAGAGCAAGACACAAACACAATCTTTCCACATTTTCTGTTTAGAATTAAAATGCCTCCAGTGAAGGCAGAAATTAGCCCATATAGGCCCTTGTGTAACTAACTGTAAAATATTTCATCACAAAGCTGTGTTATAGTATTTAACAGATTTTGCTAACAATCAGACGTTAAAGTTTAGAAGATTGTCATTTCTGATAGTCTTCTTTCTCCATTAAAATAGGGAACACAGAATTTTGTCAGTGGAGCTAAAGGTCGGTTTGATTTATTTCAGCTTGTCAAGTTCTATGAATAAATGTGTTATCTCCAGTAGTTACCCTTAACCTGGTATTTCTGTCTGGTTTCCACCAGTTTTAAATTAATGAAAACAACTAAGGTCCACTTTTCCTGTCACTATAAATGCTTTTCTGTTACACTGTGTGCTGTGCAGTTCTTTATTCTATGTAAAAGTAGTCTAAAATACTGCCAAACCAGAAACCTTACAAGTCGGCTTTAACAGTAGTAACTTCTACTGCAGACTTTCAGTACTTAAAGGAACCAATAAGAAAGGTAGAGACAAACGTTTTAGCAGGGCTTGTTGCAACAGGAAAAGGGATAATGCTGTGGGTTGGTTTGTATTGGTTAGCTGGTTGGTTGTTTTGTTTGTTTAAAAAAAAAAGGGGTGTGTGTGTGTGTGTGTGAAATTCAGACTAGATGTAAGGAAGAAATCCTTTACAACAAGGGTGGTGAAACACTGAAACGTGTTGCCCAAAAAGGTGGTAGAAGTCCCATCCCTGCAAACGTTCCAGATCAGGTTGGATGAGGCTCTGAGCAACCTGATCTAGTTAAAGATCATAGAATGGGCTGGGCTGGAAGGTACCTCCAAAGGTCATCTAGTCCACCCCCCTCTGCACTCAGCAGGGGCATCCTCAGCTAGACCAGGTTGCCCAGAGCCCTGCTGAGCCTCACCTTGAATATCTCCAGGGATGGAGCCTCAACTATCTCCCTGGACAAACTCTTGCAGTGTTCTACCACCCTCATGGTAAAGAACTCATTCCCAACACCCACTCTAAATCTACTCTTCTCTAGTTTGAAGCCATTGTCCCTCATTCTACCACTACAGGCCTTTGTAAATGTCCCTGCTCACTGCAGGGAAATTGCACTGTATGACCTGTAAAGGTCCCTTCCAGCCCAAACCAATCTGTGATTACATGGTTTTATAAAAGCAGTGAAACATTAATCCCAGATAGAAACAAGTAACAATTTTGCTATTCTTTAGTAGGACTAGAATGGGCATTTTGTGATTTTAATAACATGAAACATCAGTACCTTTATTGACGTCTGGACCAGGGCATTGAGTCCAGCATCTGTAAGCTTGGTCTGCTCTGAAGCCAGTGTATCTGATCCTTTTATGTGCTACAGCTATTTTACACTGAGCTGGTGTACCCCCAACACAGGCAGATGTAACTACCTATACTGCCACAGCTGTATAAGAACTACAGTGGCAAACACAGTAAGTGAAAAGAGACGTGGGAAGGCACAGAATGATGGAGAGACAGCCAGAATGTCTTGAGAGAAAACACTCCTCCAGGCCCCCTTCAAAACTTTTATGCACTGGAAACAGTAACATATAAAAATGTCTTACCTAGACACTAGAAATTACTTCTGACTTTGAAAGGCTTCACTGCTCACATCAGGCTTAGATATTAAAATGCAGAATTACTTCACACAGCCCTGTGCTGTGGGAAACCTTCCTTGTAACTAAGCTAGGCGACATCTAAGTTCACTCAGACCGGAGCACTGCTGCTATCTCTACATGCCAGGCACCTAACAGGGTGATTTCACCCCCCCCACCGTTTTTCTCAGCTCCTCCGGGACTGTCTCCTGTTTCGTGGCGACAAGCAAGAGGAGTAAGGCAAGAACATACAGCCAGGACTCGGGCTGCCCACTCTCATTTATGCAACAATGGCAAGAAACCCTGCTCACAGCACTTCCCTCCCTCTTGCCCCAAAAACTGATTCTCCACTTGGTGTACAAAGTCCAACCCACACATGGAGGTGGAATATCGAGTTCCCTACAGTCCTGAGCAGGATCAGGTGCTAGCAGGGTGGTGTAAAGAAGTTAAGGCAGTAGTTTGGTCTCTCCCAACTTTACATAGGAAGGTAGAAATTTACCATTCGCTTATCTCAATTCTCCTGCTATCTTTTGGGACCTCCCCATGATTAGCCAGGTGTGCTACTGCCTCCCACTCTCCATCCCCGGTTGTGAAATCTGGAGTATCTGTTAACTCTTTTCTTTTTGCCACTACTTGGGGTCTGTCCCAGGGGTGGGGTATTCATGATTAGCAAAAGAAGAGGGTACCATTTTAGCAGTCCCTGTGTCATTTCTTCCTTTCACAAGACTCTAGTCTCCTTTTAAGCTTAATGTCCCATTATTCCCCCTTAAGGCTTTATCTGGTGAAGCATATCTTAGTCAGCCTTCCAACATCCCTGCTAACTTTGCCAAGCACCCAAGGGCTTTCCCACAGCCACTGAGATGGTGGCTAGAACACGGGATACTTAGAATCACTGAATCGTTTTTGTTGGGAAAGACCTTTTAAGATCATAGAGTAAAACCATTATCTAACTGTGCCAAGTCTGGTGCTAAACTATGCCCCTCAGCACCACAGCTATGCCTCTTTGAAAAACCTGCCTCCTTGGGATGGGGATTCAGCCATCTCCCTGGGAAGCCAACTCCAATGCTGGAACCCTTTCAGTGAAGGAGTTTCTTCTGATACCAACCTAAATCTCCTGGTGCAACTTGAGGCCATTTCCTCTCATTCTACCACTTGTTACTATGGAAAAGAGACCACCACCCAACCTTGCTGTAATCTCCATTCACAGACTCATATAGATTCGGAGATCACATCGAGTTGGAAGGGACCCCTGCCCAACCACCTTGCCATAGGCAGGGACAGTTCCAACTAGACCAGGCTGCCCAGGACCACATCAACTTTTTCAGGAGAAAAAGAAGGTCTCCCCAGGGGCTTCTTTCCTTCAGACTACACAGTCCCAGTTCCTCAGCTGCTCCTCCTAACACCAGTTCTCCACGTCTTACTTAGAATCACAAAATCATTCAGGTTGGAAAAGACCCTTGAGATCATCAGGTCCAATCATTAACCCTGCTCTAACAAGTTGACCACTAAAGTGAAATTAAGTGCCACATCCAAATGATCTTTAAACACGTCCAGGGATGGTGACTTGACCACCTTTCTGGGCAGCCTGTTCCAATGCTTGACCACTCAGTGATTTTTTTTCCTTTTTTCTTTATGTCTAGCCTAAACCTGCCCTGGTGCAGCTTGAGGCTGTTCCCTCTTGTTCTACCACTAATTACCTGTGAGAAGAGACCAGGACCTACTTCTCTCTATCGTCTTTTCAGGTCGTTGACAAGGTCTCCTGTCATCCATTTCCTTCGCAAACTAAACTGTCCCAGTTCCCTCAGCGCTCTCCTTGACACTTATTCTCTAGGCTCTTTCACCAGCTCAGTCGCTCTTTGCACTCGACCCGGCACCTCACCGTCCTTCTTGTATTGGGGTGCCCTAAACCTAACAGTACTCGAGGTGTGACCTTACCAGTGCCGAGTACAGACAGAGGCACGATCGCTTTCCCACTCTCGCTGGATACACGATTTCTCGACACAAACCAGCATGCCATTGGCTTGCTTCCCTACTCCAAGGGATCAGGCACTCTAAAGCAACTGATTGAGGCTCTGACAGCACTGCCGATGCCGCAGCTTCCCTGGGCATTGCTCTTCACCCGTGCCACCCCAGAGCAGCCCCGGAGCACGGCCAAAAGCACATCGGACCCGCCCCGACTGCGGCTGCTGAGGGCAGTGCAGGTGGGAGGGCGCCGGCGGAATCCCGCGAGCGTGGGCCACGACGTGTCACGTGGGCACAGCGGGAGCTGCCGCTTTGAAGCCCGTTGCTAGGCGACCGGGGCCTGCGGGAGTGGCCGGCGGTACGGCTGGGGCTGCCCGGCTGCCGGGCGAACGGAGCAACCCCAGCGGCAACTCTACCACTGTCCCAGGCGGGCGGCGTCTGTCTAGCCCCGGGACGCTTTCCCGGGGGGCTTTCTGTGGAAAAGGACGGTCGGGAAGGAGCGCTACTGCCGCCGGCTAAGCTCGGAGGCTGCTCAACCCCAGCAGCGGCACAGGTGCTCTGCCTCCTCCCACCGCTAGGGGGCGAGAATAGAGCGACAGCGCCCACGAACAGTGAGCGCACGCGCCTCTGGCGACGGGGCGGTGCCGCTAAGGCCGGCGGGGAACTGCAGCCGTGGGCGGAGGGCGCGGCAGTGGCGGCTTTCCCCGAGAAGGCCGTGTTAGGCAGTTGCTCCGCCCCGCGGAGGGAGGAGTAGGATAGCTCATACAGGGCGTGAGTGGAGGGCAGCGCGCCCTCGCCACTGCGGAGGCCGCGACCCCTTCCCGACGGCGCTTGACCCTAGCACTCAGCAGAGGACGGTAAAACCCAAGTTCTTCCATGAGTGGCCGCCGCAGCGGGCCAATAGGGGAGGCGCAGCTAACCCTCTTCCCCGCCCACGTCGCACGGCGGAGCCAATGAGAGGCGTGGGGCGGGGCACGCGGGGCTAGGCGCGGGCTGGGAGGCGCCTCCGCCCCCAGATGCGGAGGAGTCGCAGCGGCAGCAGAAGTAACAGGCGGAGCAGCGGCATTAACAGCGGTGGCGTGGGCGAAGGAGACGACGGGCGGGCAT
>VWZE01017341.1:259401-305455 GCA_013396675.1 Eubucco bourcierii | reverse complement strand
GGTTGTGGGCTGCTCTCGCCTCTCCGCGGTGAGGGACGTGCCCGCCAGGGAAGCAAGCGGTAAGCGAAGGACGGGCATGGCGGTGGGTGGCGGTGAGGGGTGCAGGTGCCCGGCGAGCTGCAGTATTGGTAGCGGCCGCCGCCGTGTCGCGGGGCGGCAGAGCCCGCTGGGCCGGGCGGAGGACGTGTGGCGTTCCGCGTCGTGATGCCTGCGACCGTCTCTGCAGTCGGGGCGGCGGCGCCGGCCGGTGCGTTGTGACCACGGTGGAAGGCTGGGGGAGGCGGAGAGGGGTGAGCGGTGGGCTGACGGCGCTGTGTTGTTGGCAGGATCCGAACCTAGCGCGGCGGTGAGCGTAGCCGCGGGAGCCGGCCTCTGCGTGTGGCAGCCTGCTGTCACCTTCCCCCCTGGCAATGGGGAATGGACTCTCGGACCAGACGCCGATCCTTTCCAGTCTGCCTTCGTTCCAGAGTTTCCACATTGTCATCTTGGGACTGGACTCCGCTGGGAAGACGACCGTGCTGTACAGACTGCAGTTCAATGAGTTCGTCAACACCGTCCCCACTAAAGGATTTAATACGGAGAAAATCAAAGTGACGCTGGGTAACTCGAAAACGGTCACTTTCCACTTCTGGGATGTAGGCGGCCAGGAGAAGCTGAGGCCGCTGTGGAAGTCGTACACGAGGTGCACGGATGGCATTGTGTTTGTGGTGGACTCTGTCGACGTTGAGAGGATGGAGGAGGCCAAAACAGAACTTCATAAGATTACTAGGATATCTGAAAATCAAGGAGTGCCTGTCCTTATCATTGCTAACAAGCAGGACTTGAGGAACTCTCTTTCCCTTTCTGAAATCGAGAAGATGTTAGCGATGAGCGAGCTGAGTTCTTCGACTCCCTGGCATTTGCAGCCTACGTGTGCAATCATTGGAGATGGACTCAAAGAGGGACTGGAGAAACTACATGATATGATAATTAAGCGAAGGAAAATGTTGAGGCAGCAGAAAAAGAAGAGATGAGTTTTATTTTGACCTTTCTATTTTAGAGTAGTTATGTGGTCAAAATTTGACGTAAGACGGCTTCCAAACCCAGGCCTGCTTGTTTGGATGCTGTTAAGCTTAGTTCTGTTAAACAATCAGTTGCACAATCTTGCTGTGTGGAAGGTTGTGCACTTATGGAACTTCTTTTTTTTCTTTTTTTTTTTTTTAAACTAGTCTCTTCTGAGTTTTATGGCTCTGCATTATTTCAGAAGCCCTAATAGATGATGTAATACTATCAGGAAATGGATGGGTGGGTATATGTGACATGGATGTCTAAATAGCCAAATAAAATGAGGGGTTTTCTGCTTGGTGTTGTATTCATATGTTTGAGGGTGCCCTCTGCAAGCAATTTGCATTGAAGGTGTTCTGTGTTTTTAAACTTCTAATGCTCGTACGTGGAGTGTTTTAGGTGAACATTATACAGCTTTAAAAACATGTATGAAGCTAGTAATCCATTATTTCCAGAGGCTGTTTTTTACCTTGTTTGGGGATTTCTATGAAAGCTTGGCTACATGTGTGGTGTTCTTTAATTTGGCACTTCTTAAAATCGAATCATGGTCAGTTCAGATACTTGAAATTTGAGTGATGTGAATGCTTCAACAGATAAGAGAGACTTTTTGATGAGTAAAAAAAAAAATGTAAACAACACGCTGGAGCATGAAAAAGTGGTTTCCTAACTTATAGCATGTTTTTGGTATGTAAGGGTTTTTATTTCTTAGAAGTAGCCATTCATCATTATACAGTGCTCATCAGGTTTAAACTGCTACTCTCAATTAGTAACTTATTTCTGAGGGATGAGAATTTTATGTCCTCCTGCTAGCAAGTTAAAAAGTAGATTAAGTGCAGTAAAGGAACTATAAAGAACAACTCTGGCTGCTATGGTTCTAACCAGTGCAGCCTTCTTTGCTCGACTGGTGACTTTTCTGGCAATAAAACAAAATTATAATGAAGTAAAGATGAAGCTAAATTTAGCAAGGCACATCTTGTATCTCCCCAAAATACTCCGTTTTATTAAAGTGGTGTTGCTATGTCACTTTCTAAGTATGCTTTTTAAATTTTATTTCAATTTTTTTTTTTAAAATTGTGACTCTTGAAGTATTTTGTGGTTAGGGAATGTAATGATGCTTTATACTCTCAAACATTTGACACTGCCGGGGGTGGGTGGGGGAAGATTTTCAAGATGGGCCTGTGTTCTGCTTTAATTATGCTTTAAGCTGTTCTTGTTTACAGAGTGTGCAAACAGTGTTAACTGGGCAGGATAGTGCTTGACGGAAAAGGGAGGGTAGTTTTTCTTACTGGTACAGAGCTTCAAGTGACTCTTTAGATACTTGGCTAGCTATTTGAAAGGGCTAAAACAGAGCCTGGATTTTTAAGACTTAACTTTAGTGGTGCTGTAAAAAAAAAAAAAATTCATCTGAATGTTAGATCCTCTTTAAAGCTTTTTTTGGAAATACTGGATTAAAGAAACAAGACAAGCAAACAAAAATAGCAAAATCTATTTCCTCCTTTTGCTCAACCAGCAAAGTAGTACGTTTTTCTTAATCTGCTGCCATGTATCAGGAGGATGACAGCTACAAACCTGAATGTCAATAAGTGTAACTTAGATATGTTTAAAAAAAAACAAAAACAAAAACTCGAACTTTTTAATTAGCAGCTGTTAGTCCAGGAGGTAACCAAAAATGCACTTTAGTGTCTTCAATAACTGAAAGTGACAGCTGGTTTTATTTTTTTTTTTTTTTTAATGACATCTTGGTCCTTTTTGAATAAACTGAAGTAGCTTCCAGTGGAGCTTTTGTATGTTGGTTATATATGTACCTGCACTGGTGACATTGTAAGTCACTTACTCAAGTAATGTCTATATTTATAGAAATGTGGATGACTTCTTAAACCTCAATAAACAATTCAAAACAAGCCTGCAGAGAGGTGTCTGACTTGTACTGCAGTGGTGTGGTATTGATTCTAATAACAGCAGAGTGAAAATCAAAGTCTTATAAATATGGTGAGGCTCACAGCTGTCTCTGTGTTATAAATTCCAAATACATCATAAGAAACTTCATCAGTGGCTTCTCTGTGTATTCACAAAAGAACTTTTAACTGCAGGGACTTGCCTCTGCAGTGCTGGATCTTCTTCAGCTTTTATGTACCTGAACTTTGTTCAGTAATGCAATGTTTAATAGGTGTTGGGCATTTAGCACGTGTGCTCACAGGTGGTACTTAATTTAGCAATCTTCAGGCTCGAGTATCTGAAGCTGAGGGATTCATGAGTACTTTAAGCCTTGGGTGAATTTCCTCCTCAGATTTTATGTTACTGAGTGGAGTGTGGCAAGAGATATGGAAGCTTCCAATTAGTTTTGGGACTTGAGCGTAGACAGGGCAGACTTCATTGAGCCTCCAAATCAAAAGCTGCTAAACTTGAACAAGAATATTCTCACAAACTTGATGTTTTCATTTCTGTTTGTGTAACTATCAAGATGTATGTTGCCAGCAGTCAGTCCTGACAGAGTTCTGTTAGTGATGCTGAGCCCTTGGAATTTGGGGTGTCTGGTATAATCTGGCTAACATTTTCCTGTTGGGTGTACAGTACTGCTAGGCAGAGGAGAGTGAGATAACAGGCTGGCTCCTTCTACCCAGGAAACAAACTGCACACCACCAAACAGGAATACTCAAAGCAATTATTTAGACTTCTATTGGGAATAATTGAAAAAGCATCTTGCTTGAAGAAGTCAGTCGTGTTTTGTTCTGCATATTAAGCATGCTAGTGCTTATCTGGTGACAGAGCTCCCTAAGCTCTTCAACATCTCTCTCTTCACTGAATGATTCCAAGTACAAAGCCATGACTGATCTGTACTCCTAACACTCTGGAGGAAGAAGTGAGAGATGATGAAGAGTAGTGTTTCTGAAATGTCCTGGTTGTTGTCATGTGATGTTTAATCCTGACTTGGGAGTAGAAAACTTTTGAGTAGGATGGGAGTTTTGTTTGAGCTATACCTCTATCTGTGGTGCAACTGTTTTGCTGGAATATCATGGGGACTGTTCCTAAGTAAAATACAGAAATGTAGCTGTACCTCCAAAACTGTGTTTTGTGTTACTATGGCAAAGTCCAGCTCTGAACAAAACAGTGGTTGCAGCAGAGCATTTGTTATCTTAGCCAACTGACTTTCTGCTTGCATAATCTGTCAGTTTGAGATGACTCTTCCAAAATGATAAATTGACAGTTCTGGCCTAAATACAACCTGTAAGAAAATCTTTAGAGGAGCAGAACGAGCAGGTGTAACTTTGTTGCAATGCTGGAGTTATGCAACTCAAATTTTGAAATACTTTTTGCTAGAATAGGCTACAAATGACACTGTGAGGCACTAGGGAACTTAAATACCTTAAACTGCTGCTACTTTAAGGAGGTGTGGGACTGTACTGGAATCGGTGCAGCACCCTTTAAAAGCAAACAAGCAACGAGGCAGTGTAACCTTATCACTGTTGTCTTAGCTTACAAAAGCTGCGTGGCATTGCCTCAGCTGTTCATGCTCATGCAGTCATTTAAGGTTAACCAGCCATCAGGATCTGGGCTGGTTTCTAGTCGTGTGGCTGTGGATTAGCTTCTGACTGTCAGCTAGGAAAAGAAGATGAAGGAGTCTTGCCATGCTACAGCTCTTGACACTGCTTTGAATTGTGTTGCACTCAGTGTGAATTTACATGGGGGGAAATCTTGATTTTCAGCCAAGTGATAGGTGAAACCTTTCTTCGAATTTCCCTGGGTTTTTTGCGACGTTGTTGATCATGTTTGGAAAGCAGGACCTGCAGCCAGGCCGAGGTTTGCAGCCTGACTCTCAGAGATGCTTCTGTATCGCCTTAAAGGGCACTGTGGTCCTGCAGGAGTTTATTACCTAGGACGTGGGGAGCTGCAAGTAGGCTGGTCGGGTGGGACCTAGCAAGTTCTTCGGGACCCCAGCAGGCAGCTCTGCCTTCTCCAGGGAGGGTATCCACACCTTGGATCAGTTGTTTGCCATTAGCAGGGTCTGGCCAAAAGATTTTTGTTGAGAGGTGAGTGTCATTCTTGGCATCAGAGGAGGATTTAGATACTGCACTGATGCTGCAGGGGTGGACTTGGTAAGGCAGAGTGTGGAAAAGTTGGACAGTCTGTGTGTGTGGTACATACAGGGCACCAGCCTCCGCTGAGCTCTGCGGGTATCACCTCATGAAGGCTATGATGTGTGATTGTAGTGCTGGCTAACCTCTTCTGGGAGAGAAATCTAGGCATGAATCAGTGCTTTTTGGATCTGTTTTCACTTCGCCGGTGGGTGACTCATCCTATGAGAGGGTGACAGTTTACAACCCTGCTTTGACAGCTGATAGCTTCGTGTCCCTGAGCCAAAACAACTCTTGCTGCTGCTGCTGGAAGGGATGCATGTGGAGCTGCGAATGGGCAGCGTCTCCGGTTTGTTTAGGCATTTTGTTATTTAATTTTTTTAATCCTGATTGACATAGGTATGTGAGGGCCTGCCCCTCTCCTGCTGCTCTGCAGGCTGTGCTTATTTTTTAAAAGCAGCGCAAGGCTTGCAGAGCTCTGTGGATAAACTCTTGTGTTTTGAAACTGAAGGGAAGTACTCAGACTGACTTCACAGCAAGGTGGTGTTCTCATGTGGGCTCCCACCGCTATCCTTATCTGTCTGAGAGCAAAAGAGAGGGCCGACAGAGCTGGTACCTCACCCGTGTTTAGAACAGAAGAATCATTTCGGTTGGAGAAGGCCTTTAAGATCATTGAGGCTCTCAAGACAGGACAAGACGAAATGGCCTCCAACTGGGTCAGTGCAGGTTTAGATTAGATATTGGGAACATTTTCGGTATTAAAGAGAGTGGTCAAACATTGAAACAGACTCCCCAGGGACGTGGAGGAGTTGCAGTCCCTGGAGGTGTTAAGAATGTGTAGAGGTGGCCCTTCTGGAGGTGGTTTAGTGTTGGGTTGATGGTTGGACTTTATTGTCTTAGAACCATTAAGGTTAGTAAATACATCTATGATTAGCTAACTGCCAAATCTGGTGCTAAATCGCGTCCTTTAGCAGCACATTTGCACCTCTGTTAAGGCGTTAAGAAGTCCTCTTAAAGCAGCTGTAGAGAACAAAAGTACAGTTTCAAAGGCCTGCCTAAAAACCAGACTCAAGCAGCAAATGAAGGGCTTGAATTTCCTCTCTGCCAGTGCCCTGTTGTGCTGGTGCTGGTTGGGAGGCACCTGAGGCACCTGTGCTGTGGCTGAGTGGTGCTGCCTGGCAAGTGGCTCAGTCACCAAGTGTGCATATACTGATTTTATTCAAAGGCAAACCCATCATCCAAGGAGAAAAAAGTAGGCAGAGAGGCCAGACGGTTCTTGCAGACCTGCAAATAGCTCAGGAAGGTAAGAGGTGATAATCCCTGTCAAGATTACAGTTTCTTAGTTCCAGCTATATTTACACAGCTGCTCCGCCAGAATTAAGAGCTAAAGATGACAGAGTAGTTAGAAAAGAGAAGGACAAATACAGTTCTGGGATGCGTGGAGGGAAAGAGGATTTGAACCCATTAGGTTTTCCTAGCTTTTCAGGATGCATCGAGCCCTAAGGGAAACAGATAGGCTTAATTGGGTGGAAATCTTTATTGTTTTATGCACCCTAATTTTCCTATTGCTGGAATTAAACAATACTTCATTTAAGAAAGCCACCTAATCACTGCATTAATCCCTGAGTCCACTGGCAAAGGAGAAGGTTAGCAGGGGTGTTGAGCCTTGCTAAACTTGCTGAGGGCTCCTGGCTGGCTCACAAGCTGCTGTATTCCAAGGTCTTTCCTAAAAATAGCACAATGGTAGAATTTAGGTCAGATGAGGTAAAGGTGTGAAACCTGATACCTCAGACACTTCCCAGAGTCCAGAGTTCCCCCCAACCTTAGAACTGCCTGTCTTTATGAGTGACAAGAATAATTTCCTTTGGAGCATTACACTTTCATCCCTTTCTCATTCCAGTGTCATTTGCTCTGAAAGCTCTAATGGGTTTTGATATTGGAACATCGTTGAGTGGAGTGTCACAAGGATGAGCTCATGAGTGAAGAGGGTCAGGAAAGAGTGTTCACCTTTGCTGAAGTGATGTGTTAGCTAAAACCTTCTTTCTGTAAAATTGGCTGAATGTGGACAAGGATGACCCAAGAGAGGGGGGAAATATCTAAAAATATCTCCCTGTTTATAATATTATCTGAACTCTGCTGGTCTAAGCATTGGATGCTGTTAGGGGCATTGGATGTTGATGGGTTTTGACGCTAGTTTGATGATCTCAAAGGTGCCTCCAACCATTTGCACACCATGAGAGTAAGGTCTCCACAGTAATATTGAGTTTATATATCCATGAGGTATGCTTTCAGCTGTCTGTCTGAGGTGTTTCTGTGCATCAACTTGGTTTCTCAAAGGAACTTGGTTCCCTGTGACAGATGAATGTATCAATGTCTCTGCCAACACACTTTACTCCTATTTGGCCCCTGTTCCAAGTGATAAAGTGAAATGGCAATCTACAGGTTATTAGTAGCACTATTTCCCCTGAACTTGAGTTTCTATTTGAATTGCAGATATATATTCAAATTTTCCTTGATTATGCTGGATTTTGTAGAGGACCTGAATTGTGCTAACCTTAGGAATAGCCTCCCTGATTTTAATTAGCTGAGAAAATTGACTTGTACGTTTAAAGTCACTGTAATTCAGCTGTAATCAGTCATGTTAGGTTGAGACAAATGGAATCCATAGACTGAGCCCACACTGATGCTTTTTGACAGATCTGCTGTTGCCACATCAATACACATCCCCTACCGTATGCTATGGCAGCACTGGTACCAGCAAACTCTATTACTATATGGTTCAGCAACTGTATTTCTGCCACTTGCTGAGGTACAATGTTTATGTCCTGCTATTGCTGTAATCGTGAGAGAGGACAGTTCTGTACCAAAACTCAGCTGTTCATTGCAACTTTAAAACAAATGCACCAAACTGCATAAGGTGCAGTGCAGTTAATGCTGAAAGATGGAAGTTTAAGATGAAGAATTGGAATGTCCAGCCCAGCCACTAAGTGCTGGTCATTTTGTCCCTGAAATCTCTTCATCTGTTTGTAAAGCAAGCATCTCATAGTTGTTTTTTCATTCCTATTCACGTTTAAAAGTGCTGTGAGATATTAAGATATCGGAGACATAGAGTGGAATAGAAAGTAACAGACTGGAGCAATAATTTGAATTACTATTTTTTTAAATTGATTTGGAACATATTTTATTCAGTAGGCATTAGGTAATCAAAGTAGAAAGCACAAATCTAACATGCTGTATTATCTCTGACCACAGAAGCATCAGCTCCACAGAAAACACTACCGTTGTTGAAAATAATAATACAGTTCATATTCATCAGCAAATAAATATTCATCAGGTGTACAATCTGTACCTGATTTTTGTTCCCATTTGACAAAAGCTGTTCAGCAGAAGCAGTCAAAATTGTCTGGGTTTATGTGTGAATTAAATATGGGGGTGAATTTGGGGGTCTTCCAGCTCAGGCATATGAACAGGTGATTTGCAAAGATCTGGAGTTAAAATCACACATGATCTTAAAGTTAAGCTTTTATTTGGGATAGTAAGGAAAATGGATAGGAGTTCTTTTGAAAAGACAGCTTCATTTTAGAGAGTAGAGCGAGAGAGTTATGTTAGAGTGATTTCAGACCTCAGGATTCAGAGGGTCTCCTGTTCTGGCTGCCTTTCTTGGCTGTAATGAATCGGTCTGCACAGGATGTGGCTGCTAACAGATGATAATGCAAAGTGAAGGGCTGGGCCATGGAAAGCCCCAGGGTGGCTCAGCGTGGTGCGGAGTTCTCACGAAGAGCTGATTGCTTTCCAAAAATAAGAACAGGAACTAGGGCAGATAATCCATGTAAAATGCACTTTCCACCCTTACACGTTCACAACAAATTCTGATTTTCAGCATTGTGGAGCTTTACATGTTGATTACATACATAATCCATCTAGGCACACACACCCCCTTACCTACACATGCTTGGGCTCTATTCCTGCAAACCCTGTTGGTGAGAGTTTCTCTGGGATGTTGTTTTGTGGGTGTAGCTTGGCGATATAAAAATAGATCCATGTTTTCCCCATCCTTTAAACCCGAATGTGACTGCAAACAGGACACTACCAGGACACTACTTTGCAATGATTCCCTCTGTTTTAAATCTTTCCTTCAGTTAGGATAAGGCAATCTGGGCTGCTCCCACTGCATGTGAACCATGCAGTGCAGTTGTGGTGGCGGAGCCCAGGTCGTGTCAGCATTTCTTTTTATAAATCTAAACCCTGATTTCAGAAGCTTAATAACCTAATGAGCCTTGAAATTCTATGCCTCTCTGCAACTTGGCATAGAGTTTTTAATTTTGCCTTTTACCATATTAAATTAAAAAAAAACCCCAAACAACTAAACAACCTATTAGAGGGGAATGTAAACAAATAAAAACGAAGCTTGTTTCATTTGGGTGCCTTTTCTGTCTCACAGTTAATTTTGTTTATTGAAATGAAATGGCATGAACTCGCTGTTCCAAATGGAAACCTTTGAACGTTTTGTCTTAAGCTGCAATCATTTAGGCTCACAAATCAGACCTTCAGACATCACACCAACTTGCAGAGCTCACTCCACAGTGAGTGGAGTTCTCTCATCAGTCTCAGCAGAACTATTGTTATACAGTAAGAGATATGCAGAGAACAGGGAGATGTCTTTCCTTAATTTAACGACTATATAAAGTCCTCTCTTTTGCTAAGTACATAGTCTTAGCAGTAGTGGTGTTTTAAATTAAAACAAATATTATTTTTTTTCCCTGACTTGTGGAAAAGCCTGTGCTTCTAAAATTTCCAGGGTAATTTCTAAGTTGTTTTATTAAAACAATATATATATAAATGTATAAATATAAATGTATAACTATAAATATTATATCTATATCTATATCTATCTATATCAAACCAGTTGGAGAAGGCTCTAGTCTCAGCAGAAGCCCTGAGTCCTCTGTTGTTTGCTCACCCCATCCAGATAACCTTGAGATTATCCTGAGGGTTACTAAGGGCACAGCTTGTCTGAGCATAATATCTTCTTGCATAGAAGATTTTTTTTATTCTTAAAGGTAGTCCTAATACTAGGATCCTGTATTAATGATGGCTTCAGTCTGACCTAAGCCACCTCTGGCTGTTTCCCTATGGATTCACTTCAGTCTCTGCACGGGGAGGTGTAGGATCCAGCTGTTTGAATCTGCAAGATTTTATCCTCTGTTTGCATTCATTTCAGCTGCATGTAGATGCCTGCACAAAGCAGCTCTTGCTCTTCCCTACCAGGGAGCCTCAGAAGACTAGACAAGCTCTTCATTTTTACTTTGCCCAGCCAATTTTATGGAGAGCACAAACCACATGTAGTCAGAAATATAAATCACTGGGTCTGAGTTTTGGGCTTTCTTTCCTTTATCCCCTTTCCTTTCAAATAGTGAGTCCTGCTTTTAATGGGATGGTCATGAAGGTCTATTTTGTGTGCAAAATCCTTACTCTCTTCAAGTACTTTGGGTGAAATTTGGAATGCCCTTCCACTCAACCTGATTACCTTTTTAAAATTTACCTCCTTAATATAAATTTGCTACATCTATAATGTCCTCCTAGGAGCACTACTACTGGGTTTTCAGTATACTACAAGGAGAAAAGTCAGGATTCACTTTACTTAGTATTTAGCCTCTAAAAATTATGCTTTCTTGTCCAGTTCAGGAATCTCTATATCCTTTTACAGTTCATGGAAAGAAATGTGTTTGTCTAGGGAATGATTCATCCTAGTTCAGGAGTGGTTCTCTAAGGCAGGTCAGATAAATTGCCCTGTGGTGTAGCTCCTTTCTGATCCTACAGAAAGCATAAGCTGATTAACTCAGATGCAGACACTTGCCTTTTATACCAACTGTCTGTATCCTAAATGATAGTCCCAGACCCGTGCCAGCTACTCTGATGGAAAATGTTAGTGTCTGCTGTTTGAAATCACTGTCAATCTACAGCATCTGAGAGGTTCTTGCAGTGCTATTCCTTATTAAAGCCACTCTGGTGCTTCTGGGTGTTGGTCAATGGCCACACTACTCCTAGAAGGAAAATATAAAGGCTGGTATATTAAATAATATATATTAAGAAAAAGTGAAGTGAAAGCTTTTATTTACAGTGAACACTACATTTCACAGTCCAGGTATTCCCACTAGAGAAATCAGTAAACCAAATTACTTCCTCTTACTGTGTTTTATGGCTCACTCAAACTACTTGTGTATGCAAAGGCAGCTTTTCCAGTGGGAGTGAGGTAAGGCTGTGGAATTGTGCAAGAAAACTGCCATCTAGTCAAGCTTTCAGGTAATAAACTTTATGTTTCTTTTTGGGAAATATAAGTAAAATCCCCACCTACTACTTGGTACCCTAATTGAGTCTAGCAACACCTGTTCCTGCTGCTGCATGTGTTTGGAGTTGCAATCTGGTGTGGCCTCAGAAAGGCCACCAGCAATCAGGGTTAAATTGTTACAGGGTGAGAGGGATTTGTTAAAAGAAAGTTTGCTGAGTGTTCTTTAGGGGTGCTCTGAGCAGAACGACGAGCAAGGAGCTCTGGGAGCAGGGGAAAGCCTGAGCTGGTCTGGTGTCTCCAGGTCTCCTGGCTAACAAGGTATGAGTAGTCTTTCTGAGGAGAAGATCCTAACCTAGGAGGGGGCATGAAAAAGGGTCTTTTGGAAATTGTGACAACTTGACTGTAATAAATAATTAAGAAAAGGTTTATTTTCTTGCTGGTTGAAGGGTTCAAAAGCCATTTCTGTCAGCTTTGAAATTACATTTTGCCCAATTCTTTGGGAAGCTAGAGTGAAGTGCTTGGGAAGTCTAGTAAAGGAAAGAAGAGACTAGAATGCAGAGCTCTTAGGGTATGGTGCCATGAGGTTTAATGTTTAGTGATTGACTAACCGGAGGGTATTCTGCATCTCTGTAGTCCTGGGGAAGAGTGTGAGACTTTGTTTTGTTGAGGTGCTTACTTGATCTTGAAAAGGAAGCTCTTGTGCAGACTTACTGTGGGATCTGCATCCCTTAACTCACGGAATCAGCATGTGAAAGAGGAATACGGGAGTAGCTCCCGAGGCAGGGCTTGTTATCTCTGATGTGAGACCAGGTGCTCTGACGTCCTATCAGTTATCTCTAGTGAGAAAATAGCTGTACAGAGACTCCGAAGCAGATACCACCTGCTTCCATAAACATACCCTTGGCTCCGGGTATTGTGTGGATTAAACTGGGTTGTGGAGACATCTAAGCTGCAATTGAGACTGCTGCTGAAAAACTGCCTGTTAGCTTTCCTCCTCTCTTCCACCACATCACTTATTGCTTCTTGGGCCTGTGGCAGTGAGTTAATAATGCATAAGAGGGTGCATGCACTTACTAGTGCTAGCATATGCTGGGATTCAGAGCTTTCAGTGTCCAAGAAGTGGAAAGTGGTGCAGGGATATGATGCTGCAGAGGACTAGGGTTATTGGTTTGACTTGGTGATCATGAGGATATTTTCCAACCTGAATGACCCAGCCTTGTGCGCTGGAGGCAGAGAAGGTCAGTGGCATCCTGGCTGGGATTACAAATGCTGTGGCCAGCAGGAGCAGGGAGGTGATTGTCCCCTTGACTTCCCTTTGGTGAGGCCACACCTCGAGTATTGTGTTTGGTTTTGGGCACTGCAATACAAGAGAGATGCGGAGGTGCTGGAGTGGGTCCAGAGGAGGGCAACGAAGCTGGGGAAGGGCCTGGAGAATAAATCTGATGAGGAGCAACTGAGTGAGCTGGGGATGGGTAGTATGAAACAGAGGAGGTTGAGGGCAGACTTCATTGTTGTCTACAGCTACCTGAAAGGACCTTGTGGAGAGGCTACTGCTGGTCTCTTCTCACAGGTAATTGGAGACAGTACAAGGGGGAACGGCCTCAAGCTGAGGCTGGGGAGGTTTAGACAGGACATTAGGAAAAGGTTTTTCATGAAGAGAGTGGTCAGGGACTGGAATGAGCTGCCCAGGGAGGTGGTGGAGTCACCCACCCTGGATGTGTTTAAGGGTGGTTTGGATGTGGTGCTTAGGGCTATGGCTTAAGGTGGGTCTTGTAGCGTAGGGTTCTAGATTGGACTTGGTGATCCTGAGGGGCTTTGCCAACCTGGGTGTTTCTGTGATTGTGTTACTGCTGAAGAATTGTGGAGAGTGAAATCAGTTTTGCTGTCTGCTGAGTAATAATCTGGTTTCAGTAATTCAATAAAATGGCACTTTTTTGTTTGCTTTGAGAAGCTGCCAAAAATTATTATAGGTTCAAAAAGATTCCTGGGTAGGTGTCATTGGTCTCAAGGGCTGCCATCCTCAAATTAAAGAGCTGAAATAGCTGCAAGCAGAAGTAGGAGGTGAACCTCAGTTCTAAGTCTGTCTTAATCTACAAAGATATCTTCTGATTGCCTCTCTTGTCTTTTCCCAACACTCATTCACATTTGTCATACTACCTTACAGTGTGCTGCTGGTATTTTTTTTCAGTCTTAAAGCAACAATTTGAAGTTTCTGGAAATTTTTTAAGCATTCAACTGTTGTGCTGCTTCATAATGATTCATTTTCCAGTTCATTGATCAAAATACAAGCTTGTTTCTGCAGAACGTGGTAATTTCATGGGCTATAATGTTAGAAACCTACTTTAAGATATATGGGAATCAAAAGTGAACTGAGGGGGTGAAAACTCTTCTTGTTCTTGACAATTTTCTGGGGCACCAGGAAGTATGTGAGGACAGCAACAACATGTTATGACTTCGACTGTCAGAGTTGGAAAATGTTTGTTGTGGTGTCTTTGTTTTGGGAGGGTTTGTTTAGTGTTCTTTTTGCTTTGTGTTTCAGTTTTGTGGGGTGTTTTGCTTTTTATTTTTTTTTGTGGAGTGTGGTATTTTGTTTAGGATGGTGGTGTTTTTTCATGAAGGTTTACAAATAAAACTTAAATCTTATAGTGGCTCAAGACAAGGAACTGCCTGTTTTGAGGCTCATACTAGAGCACTTCTACCTGCTTAGCTCTTTCTTGATGTGATGTGTAAGAAAAGCAGACCTTGATCTTAGTGGTANGGGGGGGGGGGGGGGAAGATATCTTAGAAATATGGTTGCTAAAATAATTTCTAGGTGCTTTACCTTTCACCATTTCTTCTTTAATTAGTGTAGAGTTATTTCACATGAGCAATACCTGACTGGAGTGTTAAGCAATGTTACTGATGTGAGCTTGTCTTCAAATGTCATATTCAAATTTTGGTCAACCCAGTTGTAGGCTAGAGAGTTTCAGACATGTATGAGTGTTTATGATGACAATGAAGCAAATGTCACTTTTACTTCCAGTCTCATTACGCTTTTGAAGTGGATGTTTGAAGCAAGACACTTGCTTGGCTCAGGTGGTATTTCCCTTTCAAGAGGAGGGGAGTTGTAGCTGCTTTTGAGATGAGTATGAGTAAGTTTTTGAAAGACAGAGTAATGGCAGACTTGGCTTCTGTCAGATGCTTAGATTAGTAATTAGATTTAATCCTCCTCAGTGTTATTAGGTAATTGATCTCCCCTGGCACAACAGCCTTGCTGTTTCCTCGGTCAGCAAGGGACAGCAGCTGCAGTGTACTGGGAGGATACCTCACCTGCTCTGCTCACCTGTCAGCTGCCACTTTCTGCAAGGCCCCTTGAAGGGTTTGAGGCATGAGGAGGTACTCTGGTGGGCAGCATCTGGCTGCCTTGCTGGCCACCTCTGACCCACCCCCGTCCCCACAAGCTGATGACTTGCTGCTGAGGCATCTCCAGCTCTGTGACTATGTAAGCTGGAACTTGCACAGATGAGCTCCCTCTTTCATGGTAAATCATTGTCTAGCTTCCTGTGTGTGGATTTATTAGGGTTTAAAGGGGTGTGTTTGTGCTTAAGGAAGTTCCAACCTGTTCTTCACTCCCTTCTAAATTAACACCTTGTTGTGTCAGCTCTAGAAGCTTGGGCTGTCCCAGTCAGATGTGGAAGGTTACCAACCAGTGTTCCTGGCAGTGCTGCCAGCCACGGGAGCTGCCTGCACCCCTCTTTCCCCTAGTCAACCAGACCATGACTTATGGTCCACCACTTTGCCTACTGTGGTGGTGCTTGTATATTTCTGAAAATCCGTGTTTGTGTGTGGAAAAGAATAATGTATTCATTGTTTAATATATGAAAAAAAATTATCCTTGGTGCCTGACAGCCATTTGTCCAATCTTTTTGTGTATTTATTTGGACAGAAATAGATAACGAGGCAGAACAGCATAACTTAGCTCAAGTGAAAATAATCTTAGCTGAGAAATGTGACCTGCCTTTAAATCTGGCCTACTCTATTGTGATCTCTGTGTCTCTTTGGGTACCAAAATGACAGAATATCTTGCAATGACTTAAAACAAGTCTACTGATACTTAAACCATCATAATGTAAACTGGTATGATTCTCTTTATTATCCTAATTGCCTGCCTTGTGATGTATGGGCAAATATCTTAGGGTTCAGTTGAGCTCTGTTCCACTTAGTCTGCTGCTGTATTAGGTAATTGTTTTTTCTGTCACACTTTATAAATCAGGAATTTATCCTCAGCAGCATTGCTTAATAGGTGCCATGATCTTGTTACACATGTGAGTAGCATGTCTTAAGTACATCAACAGAAGGCTTCGCTTCCTTTATGTACATCACTGTAGAGAATTGAACTTCTGCTAGTGTAACACCATCTGTTAATTGCTGGTAACTCCTTAGTGTAAAGAGATGTTCACATAGTCTTTATGAAGCATGATCATGTCTTCAAAGCACTCAACTTTCTAAAGCAAAACTTACTAAACAGAATTTCTGGGAATGTTCAAGTTGCCAACAGTTCTGTTCAGCTTTACCATGATTGAGCACTCCCTTGGTGCCTGCTCAGACCACACTTGAACATTAAAAAGGTGCAGTACTTGCTTTTTCAGGCTGCTTTGCTAGGCTTGAAATTAGTGGGAGGGCATTGAGGGAAAATGGAAACAGTTGGAGGAAAGAACAAAGGCTGTGCTTGCTTGGTTGTGCAGCTTACATCACGTTGAGTAGACAGGGTGGTTCTGCAGAGCTTTCTGACTTGGTAGTTTTAAGGATACGTGTCTCTGTACCATGCCAAACCTTCTCATTGATAGAGAAGTTGCTTCTCCATCTACCTGTCACCTTGCCAAAACGTGTAGGTTATGATATGGGGATAAGATCTAGGGTAAGGGATCAGTACTGCCTTCAGGAGTAATTCCCTCACTACTTCTCGTGGGAGACTTATCTACTGGCTGTCCCCATCTGTTAGCCTTACTGTTGCACTCTTAGTATTTCATGCACCCATTTTTTGAGTGACTTTTGTTGCAACAATCATTCTATGGTGAGGGATAGGGGGTACTAAAAAGGCAGCTGTAACAAAGCTGTAGTTATATCTCTCTATCTGCTGTTTCTCCCCTTATGTACTGGGCTCCATGCTTGCGTCTTTGCAAGTTTGCCTGGTGAAACATTGATGCAGGATGACATCTTGGCAGTGTTGTTACATGTACTGGTGGTGTAGCCTTCATCACAACAGCATAAATGCTTGTGCTGGTAAAATTATGCTGGTGAGGTAAAAAGTTAATCATGATACCACAACGAATGCTTTTGCTCATAATGTGAAGTGGCAGACAAGGAAGGGCAAGGGCCTTCCAGTTTTACTGGTCTGTCTTGGGTATGTCTGTGGTCTTAGTGGGTCTTTCTCATCTTACATACTCTGATCATATAAACTAGTGGTGATAAACAGGAAAAATTAAACATAACTTCAAAGGGAAGAGTGTCAGTTTTGCTTGAAATAAATTGCTTATCTGGACTTCTCTGTCCTTTTGCAGTTTGAAGTTGCATGGGATCAATGCTCATGCCAGTATTGGCACAGCTATGGCTCTCTGCATGTATGGAGAAGTCTTTGTCACTGACCAAAAAATTTATCTCTTTCCTTTCCAGCACCTTCAACCTGTAATTTGGCATGGCAACTACAAACATTCGCTCCCTTGAACTGTCACTGTCTTGATGTTTTTACTGCACAGTGACTGCCTGCCTCTCCACCAAGTACAGTGGACTTGGGACTGATCTCCAAGGCTGATATGTTGACCAATTATATTATCACCCTCAGGAACACCCTTGGGGTGGCTCTGACACACCTGGGAGGAAAAGGGGTGGCCAGCTGCCCCTGTACCATATATTTTTATGACACGTGCAAGGGCACTGCAGAGACAAAGTCCTTTCAGCAGCCTCACAGAACTGACTCAGGCAGCTGTAATAGCCCAGAAGTCCTCCACGAGGGCCAAGCTCTGACTAATTCAAAGGCAAGTGGGCAAATAAGGCACCTGAATGAAACTAATGCAGCTGGGTTTTAGGAAAGCAGTGTGCTTCACGCTCTGTCTTGGTCAGTGTGCATGAAATAGTTTTGGCTACTGCTTTGTTTAGAGGAACAGGTAAAAGTATTTTGTGTCTTTACTGCTAAACTATAAACTGACCTCTGAGGCAATCTCTTTTTTTCTGTACATAGAATTATAGAAGAGTTAGGGTTGCAAGGGATCTCCAAACATCATGGAGTCCAACTCCCCCCCCTACACTGAGCAGGGACGTCCCTCACAAGATCAGATTGCTCAGAGCCTTGTTGACTCTGTCCTTGAATATCTCCAGGTATGAGGCCTTAACTACCTCCCTGGGCAACCTGTTCCAGTGTTCCACCACTCTCACAGTAAAGAACTTGCTCCTAGCATCCAATCTAAACCTGTTCTTCTCTAATTCCAAACCATTGCCCCTTGTGCATGAGCTCCTACTTGCTCTGCCCTATGCAAATGACTACAACAGTGTCCAGCACTTTGCACAGGCAGTTTTAGGCTGAGGAAATTATTCTGCAGCATCTTGGCTGGCTAAACCTGACAGCTGGATTATGTGAGTCAGCATTCCTTGCTTAATGAAAACCCAAGCAAGCTATTGAAATATCAATCACAACACCTGTTGCCACCTCAGTTGATGTGACCACTTCTTTTTGGATGTGATCAGAGCACTGTGCTTCATCACTTGCCAGACAGTCAGGCTCTACTTACGTTTTTTCCTTAGCTGTGATGAGGTACAAGTATCTATTATTGTTACTACAGCAACGCTGCAATTGAGTGTTCTGCTAAGAATGTGTTTATCTTAAAAACTATATTTATCTCTTAGAACAACCTCAATTTAGCTAAGACCCTTTAAAAATGCAAGTTGAAGTTTTATTTAAATGGAAACTTCCTGGAGGATGCTTTCTTGCAACAAACTTGGAAATATATTAAGAACAAATTGTAGGGAGAGTGTTGCTTGAAAAATGGTTTTTAAAAATGAGCTAGGTGCCTGGAATATCTGCACAGAGTAAGCTGTAAGAGCTATTTCAAGTGGTTGCCATCATGCTTTGGCTGGGTAAACAAAGAACTGACCTGAAGAAGCCAAGACGGGTTCCGGGTCTGATTCAATGTATACAGACAAAAATAAACCATATCTTTTACTTAGCTGCATAGGCTTAGATCAAGCTTTAAATTTGAGATGGTGGGGAAGGGGAAGTGGATAGAAGAGGATGGGAGACTTTCCAATGATTTCATTGGGTGTTGACTCAATCTTTTGCTCCCTCTTAGCAGAAACACTCATGTAAGCTAAGAAGGACTAGATTCTATCTCCCCCTTCCCCATCAATACAATGTATCTGGGGCCTGATACAGCATGATCAGAAATAAGCAATCCCAGTGAAGCCTGTGGGCTATCTTCTTGTTAAGTAAATGCTGCCTATCACAGATGGTGCTCCAGGCTATTAACCAAACATGTCGAGCACTGGGAATACTAATGAGCAACTGTGGTTGACACTGTTGGAGACAGTTAAACGGAAGGACTCTCAGGTTAGTGAAGGCTGAGACTAGCTTTCCTTGGAAAGGAATTGTTTTTACTCTGAAACATTGGTCAGTCACTGATTAAATTGCTTAATTTTCCCAAGCCACCTGTTTACCTGTGTTGTTTTTGAGAGAGGAGTTGAGTTGTAGAATGTAAGACTATTATTTTATTGCAGAGTTCTGTTGTATTGCTGGTTTTGTTCTTGAAGTTGGGACAGCAGTTATGCAATAAATTGGAGTGACTAAAGCACTGAAGAAAAGTAAGTTTGAACTTGTAATGGGAGAATTTCTCTCTCAGTTAGTAGATCTATCTGGTTTACTACTGGTATGAATGTTATGCTTAAGACCTGCTTATGGAGCTGTACATCACTGTGCAAAGGGCTATGCAAGCAGAACAAAATGTCAGTAATTTAAATGAGATGAATAGAAAGGAGAGGAGTACAGTACAATGGAAAGTGAGGAGAACCTAAAAGAGTAGCTGGTGTGCTATGTGGCCTCATATAAGCCCAGAATATAGCTGGAGTATGACTATACCTGTGGTAATGAAACAAAGTGTGGAGGCAGTTCTGGTTTCTGAGGCTTCTTAATGCTATCATCCAAATTAGTCCTATTCTGACAGTAATAGTGTGCTTTGAATGTTGGTTGGTTGATTATTTTTTTTTTTCATTTGAACTGTAACAGTGATTTATTTTTTATTAAAAACAAAACACAACTTTTTGAAGCCTTAGGAAACTATCCTGAAGCCTTTCTCTCCGTGGTTTTTTGGCCCTTGGTGACTGGAATGGGTGAGATGGTTCCAGAGGATGTACAGGAAGGAACAAAAGAATTATGCTCACATCTGTTAGCTGGACGCTACTGATGCTGACTTTGAAAAGAGGTGTTGGTAGTATGTGAGAATTCATGCAGGTGTGATGGCTCCGTTCTCTCCCCTGGGAAATGATTTATGAGCAGCTTAAAGCAATAACTGCCTAAAACAGCCACCTGGCTTATGCCACAGCAGTTGGTAGTAATGTTACTGTGTGAAGATTGCCATAGACGAAGAGAGGACGTAGTCACTTTCTGTGTTAAGCAGGGAAAAAAAAAATATGTTCTGAAAGCAAGATGCCTCTTCCCTGATCCATGAAACTTTAAGGATTTGGTTTACTGTCTGGCTTGCACAGAAATGATTCTGAGACCATCTGGAGGTGATCTGATGGAAGTGATGGGGTAGAAGGGCTCTTACCTACACACCTAGTACCAGGAGAGGTATTTCCTGCCAAGGTATTTCAACAAAGCAACTAGAGCTTGACATCTGTGGTGCAGGAAAACTAAAAGCTGTTCTGGAGTTTGCACAGTTTAAATTTGTCAGTTTATAATCTCTTCTGTCTGTTTGTAGCTTCTGCTCAGAATCTCCAACAGACTTGGAATTTTCTATCCTAAAAGTATCTTGAAGTAGAACTTTCAGAGGCACACAATACCCCTTTTTTTCCTATTAATTTCTTCTCTCCTTTAAATATAAGCAATTTAATGTAAAGTTGTACTTGAGTATCATCTTGTTTCCTGGACAAAACTAACCTGACTTCTGGCACTCAAGATTGTTGACTCAAACTCTTGCAATATGCCTGCTCCAACTCCCTGCTTAAAGTAGGGCTAGCTCTAAAGTTGAGCATAGTTGCTTGGAGCCTTTCCTAGGCAAGTTGTAAATATCTCAAAGGACTGAGATTCTGCAACCTCCATGGGCAGCCTGGTCTAGACTTTGGCCACCTTCAGGCTTTAATCTCTGTGCTCTAAAGGAGCCAAGTGCTTTTGATGATGACTCTTTCAAACTAATGGTCCAAACTTTGTGTCAAGGTAATTGATATAGACTGCTCTTCCTTTGTTCCAAGTCACCTCTTTCTTCAGAGGATATCGGGTCAGTTGACCACTATTTCCTTTTGGTAACTCTCTGTTGCCAGTTTCCCTTGGCCTTCTCATGCTTACTGTGCTTAGAAATGGCTTTGAAGTCTTGTTCCATGCTCTGTCTAGGGACTGTAATTGAATCTGTGGTTTCCCAGGGTCATTTATTTCAGAAGAGCCTTGTGGCTTTTTTGCTCTCATATAGTTAGTGGTGCCCTCCTGAAATTGGCTTGACCTTTTAAAGGTGATTGAGAGTGGTGTCACAATGGTGCTGGCCAGCATTCTCACTGACCTCTTTTGTCATGCCAGCCCATAGGACCAGACAGATATTCAGTCTGCTCTCCCAGATTCTTCCAGTAGGCACAGGAACCCAAAAGGCCTGAGAGAAAACCTTACCAGTAAAGGTTGGTTTTTGTGTTTTGCCTTCTGTTACCACTGACTCCCCCAACCCACTCAGCAACAGGACCAAATATTCTTTAAAAGCACTGTTGCTGACTCTGTACCAGAAATCTTTGTGGTTGCTTCTTCGATTTTTCACTGTTTGATTTGTNCTTTTTTTTTTTTTTTTTTTTTTTGGTAGGGTTTTTGGTGTTGTGGTTTTTTTCCTCTCCAGGTGAGCTTCAGACTCTCTAGAACCATTCCTATATACCCAGACAATGTTCTTATTTCCCTTCATCCTTCTGCTTTTTTTATTCTTCTGTGAGATCACATCAACTCCTTCAGGGTTGTCATATAATTTGCTTGCTTTGTGTGTGGTTGGTTGGTTTTTGTTGTGTGTTTGTGTATTTGGTTTGTTTTTTTTTTTAAACTAACCAAGTGAAATACCTGCCTTGGAATTTTGCTTGGGAAAAGACAATATTTTTAAGGAAAAGTGGGGAGGGGAAAAAAATCCCCAACCCAACCTCTCCCAACTAGCATGTATGCATATGCATGGTGGAGATAAACTGCAGAGCTTGAGGAGGAAGTCTTGTGTGGGTTCATAAAGTACATGCAGGTATGAAAAGGGACTGCTAAACGTGATCTTTGTTTTCATGGGAACTTATGAATATTAATTCACTTCCTTCTTGGTGTTTATTAGTTCCTTCCTATTGCAGCCTGTGGTGTATTGAATTGTTGGAGTAGTTACCTACACCTGAAGAGTGGGTGGAGGATGCAATCACGAGCCCTCTCCTTCTGGTTAAAGGAATTGCTTGACTGTATTGTCTGAATTCTTTTGGCCTTACTCATATTAACCTGAAAGTGGGAAGAAGGGCAGAGCAGAGAAGAAAAAAAACAAAAGGGCATTTAAACTTTTTTAAAAAATGTTTTAAGTCAAAAGCTACAGCACAGGCAGCTCATACCAATGTGGTACAGGACAGCACCCGGGTAGATGTTACAGCCAAGTTTTTGATGACTAATTATGAGTCCAGGCATTTCCTACACTGCTGATTCTTCCCCCAGCACTCAAGAGGAGGGATTTAGCCTGTGCACTCCTTAACCCACTGACTTAAATTTGATCTCTGTACAGTTTGCTGAGACACCTCTAGGCATAGAATCTCCTGTGAGTAGAACATGACAGAAATGCGAAATTTCTCTGAGCTAGAATGAACATCAAACTGAGCTGCATGCTACTTGGCAGATAGCTCTGTTGGAGCTGAATGGCTGGGTGAGAGTTTGAAGCTGTAACGTGGCTCTAAATGTCTGGACATATTTCACTAGCACTGCTGATTTTTGCTTTATTTAGCTCGGGAAAGCACACTACTCTGTGATGTCCTTTTTTATAAAGCTATTACTAAAACTGATTATATGTATATTTTTTTTTCAGCTGCTGCTACCTTCAAGGCTGCTAGAAATCCACAGGATGAAGCCAGATAGAATATAATCTGTTGAATGCTGAAGCAGATTGGCAAACACCAAAAGAGAAGAATATATTCTGCTTATAAAACATAAATCAGTACAATCTCTGAAATAACCTGCTATGATAAAATGGCAATGAATTTTTCATGAAGTACAGCAATAGCACCAGATGGCTACTGGGCCTGTGGGAGAATCTTCCCATTTCACATTAATTCTGAAAAACAGTCAACTATAAAATGCAGGCAGTAATGAGCAGGTCACCCTGCACATAGTGACCGCTGTTAGTTGAGACCTAAAATAAATGTATAGAGTCAAACTTGTTCTAACTAGCAGATTTTCTTGGGCACCTGCTTGAGACCTGGCTCCATGGGTTCTTATCTACACAGTCTCTTTGCTATGTATAGGTGGATGGAGGATGCTTGGCTTTGAATTGCTTGATGCTCACACAGTTGTCTCCTATCCCTTTTACATCTTGGTGTCCTGCTATAATTAACTTGCCTTCAAAGTGATATTACTCCAACATGGAATGGATGAGACCTCTACAAAACTTCACGTGAACTTTACCTGTGACATGTGAGCTAGAGGGGCAGTCTCCACAGTGAGTGGCTTTGCTTGTCTCTAGAAGATCTTAGTTTAACTTTGTGCTAAAGTGTTGAAACAACACTTTCATTAAATGTTGGCATGTGCCTAGCTGTATTTGTCGGTTACTTCATGGTAAGTTCTAGCTGGGAGTGTATTATGTTCTAGCATACTCTGCCCTACTTTAAGTCACAGATGGCAACCTGGATTGTCATCTCTAGTAGGGATGACAATATAGAAACAAACACCAGAGTAAGGACAAAGATTTCTGGTGATACAACACATGGGGAAGAAGGAGGCTTGGTTAAAGGTTCCCCAAACAGAATTAAACCAATTTTTGTTTTCTTTCTCAAACCTAGATCACCTTTTGGCTTTAGATACCAGCAACTTTGGGTTTTGCTGGTTCTTTTTTTTTCTTTCTTTTCATAATGCCATCTAAACTAGTTTAACAAAGCCAAAACATTGCTTTATCTATCATTGTGCTTCTGACCAGCACAGTTCTGAAAGGTGGCAAACTGATTTGAACAAGGGACTTGGGGGGAAATATATGTATGTGTAAACGATGACTGCCTTAAGGGATTGCAGATTAAGATTTAATGCACACTAATCCATATGAGGTTAAAGGTTTGGGTTTTTCCTTAGTCATGTGTGTTTTATTTTACTCTTTTTTTCATTAAGTACTTTTTATACCGAGGTTGCAAATTGTAAAAGCTTAGTGGATTCCAAAGCCTTTCCGTAAAGAATTTAACTACCTGCATGTACTTTGTCCTCCTCGATCTGCAAACAGGAATTGTGTTCAAACATATGGGTGTGCCCACCCTTTGGAGTGAAGTTCAGAGTCCTTGGCTGGCGTTGAGTTGGCTGATGACATAGTACAAGCCACGTTAGCTTCGGTGACAAGTAGCATAGGTACATTAGCCTGATGCTATTCGTTACTAACGTACCTTGTCACCCTGTAAAGCTGAGCAGGCTGGCTCCACTGAAGTTGGCTGATGTAGCTAACTAGAGATGTCCTAGCTAATCAGAGTACATATTGCTGATTGGGCATTTCAAGAACTACAGACACCCATGAGTACACACAGAGCAAGGCAAGGTATAGCTTATGGTCCTGTTTTGAACAGGGACACTAACTTAGAAAGTAGTAAATGTGTGAGGTGTACGTACTTATTTCCTCATCTTCTATTTAAGTCTTTGTCTTTATGACACTCCTCTGAATGATATTGTCTGATAGAATAGGGGCTAAAGGAAATGATTCTGAACTTTATAATTTTGAGGTTAAGCACCGTATTCATCACATGACACCATCCTTTGCTAGATGAGGGAATAAACATGTTATTTCTTGGTGGGTGGAAGGAAGGGGGATAGAGACCACCTGATCTCAAAGACTGGTGTCCATGGAACTGGTCTGGGAAGCAGGAGGTTTGTACAGCCCCTGCCCCATGCAGATTTTGCTAGGTCCCCCTGTGGGGCACATGGGCATGACAGTAGAGAGCAGATGATGTCTCATGCCAGCTGATCATGGAAGGAATTACTGAATTGTATTTCATTATGGGCTGGTCCTGGTCACAGACTTATTGGCTGGGGGTGGTGTGATGTGGTGGGGTTGCTGGTGCTGTCTTTCATGCCTTCTCTAGAGCATTGTACTGCAATGTTATAGCAACCATTCCTCATAGGCCCTTCAACATGCTGCACACTGCTGAATTAGGTTAAGTCTGAATCTCAAAATTGAGACTAGGTCAAGAAGTGCTGAAGTTGCAGTAAAAGAACTGCTGCATGTCCCCTTCCTTTCAGGAAGGTGGCATAGTTCATGTGGTGATGTGCTGCTAGCTGAGCTGTCACTCCTTGCTGTCGGCTTCATGAGCACCTCTTACCTAAAAACAACCCGTGACTCCTGGGTTTTCTTTTAAATTAAACAACCTCAAATATGTCCCTGAAACAAAATGAGTAGGAAGATTTAGGGGTGAATTTGACAAAGCCACTCCTTGAGAAAGCCAAAATTAAAAAAAATTTTAAATGAGGAGGAGGATTGAAACTGTGCCAAGCAGTTGTGGCTGGGTGAGTGGATGAAAACAAGAGGGTGGTTTTTAGGAGAGGAAGCTCTAGGCACTATGCAGGAGCAGACTTCCAAAGTAACAAACATTCGTGTAGAGCAAATACGTGCACCTCTAACCTGGCTCTGCAGGATTTTTGTATGAGTACAAGGCTCACAATGTTACCATTCAGTGGTGTCTCCCAGCAAAATAACAAGCAAATAATAACAACAAAAAGCCTTGTCAGTGTTGCAGTCACTGTGACTGCATATTTATGCTGATAATTGCATATAAGACCTTATTTCAGATGTCTTGAAGTCTGTGTTGTGACTGCATTGGAAGGACAGTTAAGATTTTATTGTTGTGTTTAACTCTATAAAAATTAGTAACAAATGCAACTGTTTTATGCCAAAGTCATTCCACCTTAAACAAAACAAACCATTATCTTCCTCTGCATTCTCTGGGTATAAACACAGGACTGCTTTTGCTGGCTAGAGAACCTCTCTGGCTATTTATAGCACTGCAAAAGTCTCTACAGACTCTCTGGGTAACCCTTAAGAGGCTTGATATGGAACAGGTTAAAAAAATCACAAATATCTACAATAAGACAGATAGGGAAAAGTTAAGGTCCCTGAGAGATGCATTTCTATTGTCCCTTCTGCTTTTCAGCAATCACTCCAAAGTCACACTGCTGATCTACAAGATAGTCATGAACAATCCCCCTCTCTTGTGAAATTTCTCATTGAAAAGCTTCATGATTCAGAGAAGAGGAAGATAAAACACCTCTAGAGCTCTTGCTACTCCTTGATATCTTGTTTTACTGATGAATGCTGATTAACTGGACCTCAGGAGTGGTGTTCTGCTGAGCAGAACAAATGCAGGCAGAAAGAAATGTGTGGTTTTGTTGCTCTCTCTTTTTGGAGGTGGATTTTTTTGTTTCATCCCCTGCAAAGTCATGCCTCTGTGTCTGCTTGCATAACATATATCACAAGTGTTGTAATTCTGTGTAGAGAAAGCGTAGCTGATCATCTGAAAGTGAAATGAGACTTTCTGGAATAACACAGGAGAAGGCGAAAATATTTTGACCTCGTTCTTGAACTCTGGCAGCTGTTCAAAACAGGAATGAGCCTGTGGTACAGGTGGCTCAGAGCTCTTTGAAAGCAGTATTCCGATGAATTTTTGTGATGATTTGGGAGTTACCCACCTTCTCACTCTATGAAAATCACCCAGACTAGACTCAGTCGGCTGGAAGCTAAGGAATTAAGCTTTATATTCACAGCTTAGTGCAATGTACAAGCAGATATTTACAATGTATTATAAAAGAGATACAGCTATATACAGAAATATACAAGTTAAAGGTAATACAGCAACACAATCCTCCTCCCAGAAATCAGGGTCCCCAGGAGGGGCTCCCAACCACCCTTCCACCTTCTTACCACCCCTCTACCTTATCCTGGGGTCCACCTTTACATGCAAGGTGAGTTTGGAGGATCAGCAAGGGGGATCGGGAGCAAAATGATTAGTTGGGTTACACAGCTGCAAAAGCTCAGGGAGAAAAACACAGCGACTCCACCAGAGAGACTCTGGCTTATCTGTGTTTGTGTCCTTGTCTTCATATATCTCAGCAAGCCTGTGAGTGAAGTAGACATGGCCATTGCTTGCTTTTCACAGCCTATAATCTTTTTAATTAAAATGTTCCAATTATCCTCAAAGCAGCACACGTGTACATCTATATGCAAATACACATGTCTATTTGTTCGGGGTTTTTTCGTGTGTGTTACGTGGCTGCTCCTCACCTTCCCATCCCGCCTTGACCCCATGTCGTATAGCTGCTGAGAGCACCAAGGGGGAACAATTCTCGGTGCCAACACTGGGTCCCTGAGCCCCTGCTGAGGTCCCTGCTGCGGCTGGAGTGGGGGAGATGTGTGGCTCCATTCAGCTGCACAAGAAAAGTGTCAGCATGAGGTCAAAGAAAGAGTCAAGTGCCTTGAAGCCATATGGCGGGTTTCTTCCAAGTGACTTTTTTTTTTGTTCTTCCTCCCCGATCTTGTGTAAACTTTTTTTTTTACTTCACGCTGGTGGAGTCCTTTCCTCTTTCGCTATGACAGCATCGAGGAAGGAGAGTTGTGTCTTTGGTGGGGTTTGGAAATGTAAGAGTGCGTTTCCTTTCCCACCGCTTTCCGCTGAGTCAGAGCGGCGGAGGGGTGCTCCTGGCAGCTGCCCTGGTGCTGGGCTCTGCCTGCCCGCGCCCCACCCGCCTGCCAGATAAACACAACACTCTGGCTGCTTATGAATTCTGTTCCTGGGCCAGTTGGAGCCTTTTTCAAAGCCGTGCTATTGTTGGGTTTCCTTTTGATGTGCAAAGCTGAGTGGGGAGTGTGAGCCTTCTGTTTCTCCAGCCATGAGCCTGGGAGATAACAATGTTATCAGGGCCAGAGATGAATATCCGTGTAATGGCGTTAATATGCAGATAGTGCAAACTTCCAAGAGATAGTGGAAGACTTCGAGCCAGGCACTTCTGCTTGTAGCACGTAGGCTGGTATAACCCACAGAGAAAAAGGAGTGTACGAGGAGTTTCTGACCTTTATTTAGGGTAGTTGTTAAAAACATAAACAAACAAACCCCAAAAAAACCCAGAAACCAAACAAAAAAAGACCAAACAGAACTCCTCAGAACCCAGGTGTAATTCTGTATGTAATTAGGCAGGTAAAAGAAGGGGCGGTTCCACATCAAACAAACCTGTATTACTGCCCACAACTAAGCAAAGCACATGCAAGGAGCAGGAATTTAGCTCACTGCTCTTCTGAGATTGTTTCCTCCTTCTGAACATAGAAACTAAGCAAGGTATGATGGACTAATAAAAACCTTGGAAGAGCAAACTGTTGGTTTTATTATCAATAGGATTGAAGTGAGGTGTGTAGGCATAACCCCAGGCAGGGATAGGATCAGCTCGTTAAAGTTTTAGGATGAACTACACAGTCCTGCTTTCCTTAGGTAGATGTAGCCCTAGAGAAAGGCATGCTTTAAGCCAGTGGAAGGTAGGTGGGAAAATCAGATGGCATGTTCAGAACTCTTTCTTGGCACCAGGTTTCTGAAGGTCTACAACTATATGCCACCTCTCCTCCTGGAAACCACCCATGGCTTGGGAATCTTCAGACAGGCTTTTCTTTTGGTTGGTTGTTTTTTGTTTGATTTTGGGGGTTTTGGGTTTTGGTGGGTTTTTTTTATGGGTGGGTTTGGTGTTTTTTTTTTTTGTTTTGTTTTTTGTTTTTTGTTTTTTGCTGCTTAGCTAGGGTGTGCCTGATCCATTGAAACCTACCTTCAATGTAGTCTCCATTATAGTCTGTTAATATTACTCTTCAGTTTTGTGTACAGTTTGAGAGCTAGGCCAAGACTGTCTTCTAGATGTAGAATAGATGTGGTGCCTAGACTTTTTACTACAACTATCAGGGGCAACTCAGCTTAACTGTGGGACTTTTTTTTTGTTTTGTTTTTTGACCCAAGATATGTATTGAGACTTGTACCCAAGATATATATTAGATAATGTATAAGGCTACTGGTGCCTTTGTAGTTCCAGTGTCTTTGAGCTCACAGAGTGCGGGAATGAACTGGGGACCTAAACTATACTTTTCTGTGCAGACATTGGCTGATGCTGAGACTCTTGAGTCTCACAAGTCTTCAATGATCCTGGAAAAACCCAATCTAGACCTGCAGGATCTTATTAAGCATACATAATAGTCTTGGTTAGATTTCTGAGAGGAAAAGGAGGTGTCAGTCTGTAACAGCCATTATCATTAATAATGTATTAAAAAGAAAGTTTATAGCCCTGAGGCTATCATCTCAGTGATGCATAATCTCAGAAATGTCAAGGTGACTCAGAATGACATGATGGACCATGGCATCTCTGAACTGCCCTGAGATGTGCTGTTCTAAATAGCACTCATCCACACACAACGCTCAGACGCAAAGGCTTTTTTGCCCTCTGAATCATAAACACCTTCCTTGGCAAGGATATGGAGAAACAGCAGTGGATATTGTCTTTGCCCTTTAAAAATGTGGACTTGCTTTTTACAGTCTGTAGCTAACTTGGGGTATGGAAGATTCTGTAGGTAAATAATAGACTAATTTCCCCTTTTATTGGACTAGCAATACTTTAAACTCATGTTCATAGCAGGGGAAGCTAAGTATGGCTCAAAAATACCACGGGTCCAGGAGGGACACGTTTCTCCCATTGCTGCAATTTTCCTGACAGTTCTTGCAATTAACAGCATCTGCTGGTGTGCATTTAGCTTTGTGCTGTGTCATCATACTTCTGTCTCAGATAACGTTATACTTTCTATGTGTGCAACCTTTCCTCCCACAGCACCCTATTCTCATTTGTAAAGTGCTTTAGAGCAGCTATGAGATCTTCCCTGGGAACAGCACAAATCAAAGGCAAGTGTTGATGCCAAAATCTTATGCACAGCTACTCTTTGACCAGTTGTGTTTTTTTGTTTGGTTTGTTTTTTTTTTCAGTCAGATATTTTTGTGATGCAGTCCACTACGACAGCAAAGGTAGCTGAAAGTTCTCAGGAAACAGTATTCCTAGTAGTGACCAGGTGGTGTACCCGCTCTTCCCACCCCGTGACCCAATGTTTTCATTTTATTTTTATACAATGCCTGTCAACAATAGGCTTTATTATGTTTAGTGGACTTTTTTTTTTTTTTTTTTTTTTTTTTTTTATAATGGGCTGGGCTTCCTGACCAGCAGAACATCTCCCTCCCTTGATAATTACCCAGGAGTTTGTCTCTCAAAGCTACTCTTTTAGAATACATTATGTTTATTCAGTAAACTTCCTCTGCACTCGGCATTCTGAGTGACTTTTCAACACCACTTGGCTTTCTGCATTAATGTAGCCTCACTGGTCTGACAGTGTAGGTGAAAATTCACTGGGTCAAAACTGAGATGGCCTCTTGCCACTTCCCATATTTTATGCTAAAGGACTGGCACCAAGTTATACTTGAGTGTTCTGGAGTGCTCTAGGCTGTGCACTGGGAGCATTGTCTCTGCCTATTTCATATTATACCACAAAGGGGCTTTGGATAGTGCTAATACAAGTCAGAACTCTCTGGTGAAGTGCTGGTTTACCTAAGTTAGTAGCCAACCTCTTGATAATTTCTATAGTCGAGCTTGTAAATCTCTTTTTGGTCAATTCTGACACTAGCACATCTGTCTGTACATCTTACTTTTAAATGAGGTGACCGTGTTGGGTGAAGTAGTGCCGTAACTGAGGCTACAAAGTCATGCTGAAAGGTTTTCTGTGCTAAGCTGGGCTTGGTGCTGCCCTAACATGTTCATATAAACATTACTTTTTCTTTTTCCCTTCCCCCCCTCCCCCGCCCCAGCATGGCACGTGAACTGAAAGAACTTTCGTCTGCTTGGCAAAAGTTTGCAGTATGCAGTGCAAACAGATATCCAAGTGAGTTACTCTGAGTGTGTGTTCATCAGCCCTCTGAAGAAGGGTAATTCTGTTGTAAAATGCTTTGGGTGAAAGATGTGAAGTGTTACTGTTGAGAATCTACCTCATTCCAACTGCTCTCCTGCTGACACACAACCCAATTTTATTATTTTTCCTCTCTGGCATTACTCCAGTGAGAGAACAAGTTTTGACTGGTCTTCATGCAGTGGCATCCTGGATTTTATGGCATTGCTGCTCTTTCAGCACCGTAGTGATTGACCTTGATTGTGCTAATGATTTTCCTAATCTCGACAAGAAAAATAACTTCTGCTTCTGTCTGTCAGCCCTAAACAGGTTTGATTAACTTTCAATAAAACTGAGGCACTGTCTTCAGTTAGGGGGTTTTCTTTGCAAGGAGCAGAGCTGTTTGTATTGGGTACACTGTCAGATTTCTGCCTGGTGGCAGGATCAGTGGGATTGGGGATGGCATCTTGTAGAGGTCATTGGTAGGTTGCAACCACAGCACTCTTTTTTTTTTTTTTTAGGAAAGGTTTCAGCCAAAAAAATATTCTTCAGGGAGATCAGAAGCTGCAAATGCAATAAGTAAAAATCCTATCAGACAGTATGTTTAGAGGGTATGTTCTGCAGTTAAATGCCTATCAGATTTAATTAGCTGTTTTTTTAGTCTGTGGCACACATAGCTCCAGGACTCTTCATTTCCTATGCATTCCTTTCTCATAGAGGCATTAATGGTAAAGTCAGAGGTCTTGGGAGTGGTGAGGAGTGAGAAATGTTACCTTCTTCTGGAAAAATAACCATGACAACCCAGCCAAAAAACCCCCCAAAAACCAAACCACAACCCCAAACACACATAACGCTTAGTAAACAGTCCTTTCTCCTATGGTCCTGTAGCTGCTATGTTAGTATAAGAGACCTGCAAGGATTGCAAAGTAGCAGTTTGCCCTTGGCAAGCCCTCGAAGAGCCTGATCAGAGGACTCATTATCTGCTATCTCCAGCAGCCTCAGGAAGAAAGAAATAGAATTTGGCTCTCCCTGAAGGTGTCAGAATTAAGAGAAATGTAGCCTTCAGGTGCTTATTATAAATAATTGTGTAACCAAGGGTTAATTAGGAAAGCCCCTGTGGTGTTTCAAATGTTTGAGGGGGCTCTTAAAGCTGAGCAAACCAGGCTTTGGGATGGAGACTAAAGTCTTAGCAAGTAATTTCATGGGACTTTTTGCAGCCCTCTGTGACTCTCACTTTCACTGGCTCAGCTTGCTATTTTATAATCTGTGACGCAGATGTTAAGGCAAGAAAAAGGAAATATTAATGCCTGATAAGCACTGCAGCTATTTGCAAAGTCACCACATAATTGAATCTGAGGTGGATTAGCATATTCATGCTTTGAATGCTAGCAAGTATCCTAGCACGTACACTGTCTTGTATAAATAGTCACGAAATTAGCTCAGTTATTGCATATTTGACGTAGGCTGTATATTGTTTCTTCAGCACTGGAGCTGCAGGCTAGCTCTAACTGCATAGGGTGTGTTCTAAAGAAAAAAAAAAAAAGGCTGAGGCTGTGAAAGTCAGAGGTAAAAACTTTAGGATGAGAAGCTGGACATGAGCCAACAGCATGTGCTTGCAGCCCAGAAGGCTGATGCAGCCTAGGATACCATCAAAAGAAGTGTGGCCAGCAAATCTGGGGAGGTGATTCTGCTGCTCTGCTCTGGTGAGACTTCACCTGGAGTACTGCATCCAGTCCTGGTGTCCTCAAAGAAGGACATGGACCTGATTGAGGAGGTCCAGAGAAGGACAATGAAAACAATCAGAGGGCTGCAACCACCTCTGCTATGAAGACAGGCTGAGGGGCCTGGGGTTGTTCAGCCTTGAATCTTCTCTTGAAGTCTCCAAGGAGACCTAATAGCAGCCTTCCAGTACCTGAAAGGTACAAGAAAGGTACAGTGGGACTGTTTACAAACACCTGGAGTGATAGGACAAGGGCAATGGCTGGAAACTGGAGAAGGAAGTTTAGGTTGGATGTTGGGAGGAAGTTCTTTACCATGAGGATAATAAACACTGGTACAGGTTGCCCAGGGAGGTAGTTAAGGCCCTATCCTTGGAGATACTCAAAGACAGGCTCAGCAGGGCTCTGGGCAACCTGATCTAGTGGAGGATGTCCCTTCCCACTGTAGGGGGGCTACACTAGATGATGCTTGGCGTTTAATTGCGACCCAAACCATTCTATAATTCTATGAACAATTCATCACAATGATTCTGTATGCAACTAATTTGTATCCCTTGCATCTGTCCTTGAAAGCCTGTGAAAGAATAAAATCTACACTTAAACAAATCAGTCCATCTTTTAGACATACACTTCAGCCAGCTGTGGAACTAGTAGAGAAAGAAACTACAGGATCTGTTGCAGAAATACTGTTTTGGATTTTGTTGTTGTGGATTGTTTTAATTTTCCTCTTTGGATGCTCTTGCCAGAAAATCTTCAGTTAATTTGCTTAATAACATAGAATAATTTAAACAGCACCAGGCCGTTTGGTGATGCCTGCCTTGCCTCTAGCTGCAGTTCCAGGAGGGTACAGGTTTCATAATGTCTGATTAAATATGCAGCCTTAGGCATGTGTCTTGGATACCCTAAAGAAAAGAGTCCAAAGCCTTCTAACAAAAATCTAAAGCATTTGGGAACTGATTTCCTGCATTAATACTCTATGATATTCCGAGTACTGTAAAAATTCTGCTTCTGTTTTCATAAAATAAGAGTTTCTCTAACCTTTTATCTGCTTGAGCAGCTAAAAGCTGTCTACACCAAAAGTGTAATGGATCGAAAGTTGGGAAGTGCTTTATTTGTTATAGAGTTTTTTAGGGTGGGTTGGCTTGTTTGTTTTGTGCTTTTTTTGTTGTTGTTTGTTTTCTTTTTTTTTTCTTTTGTGTGTATGGGTGGTTTTTTTCTGTCTTTTTGTTGTTTGGTCTTTTGTGTTTTGTTGTTGTTGAACGCCGGATACTCTTCAGAGTCCCCAATCAAATTTCTGTCTAAGCTCTGATATTAAAACAACCCCACCCCCAAATCTAATAATTCAGTTTGATACCTCAATACTTGTTTCCCAAGTTCTCATCAGTAACAAAACCACTTAATTTTGTTTCACTCCATTCTTGATATCTGTGTTTTATTGAAAGTCCACACCAAATTGCAATGCCCAATCCCTTCCAGAAGTGAGTTTTGCAAGACAGAATGGTTTGGGTTGCAAGGGACCTCCAAGCATCATCTCATCCAACTCCCCTGCAGTCAGCAGGGACCTCTTCCACTAGATCAGGTTGCCCAGAGCCCTGTTGAGCCTGACCTTGAGTTATCTCCAAGGACAGGGCAGCAGCTATTTCCCCAGGCAATCTGTTTTGTCATTTGCTATGCTCACAGTAAAGGACTTCCTCCTAACAGCTGATCTAAATCTACTCCTCTAATTTCAAACCGTTGCCCCTCAGTCTTTCACTCCAGGCCTTTTGTTAACTGCTCCTCTACAACCTTCTTGTAGGCCCTGTTGAGGTACTGGAAGGATGCTATTAGGCCTCCCCAGAGTTTTCTCTTCTGCAGGCTGAGCAACTGTAGCCCCTTCAGCCTGTCTGTCATCTGGGTTCTGGAAAGCTTGTTGGAAGCATGGAGCTGTGCTTTTGTGATGGTTTAGGAGTTCCCTGCCCCCCACCTTATAAAATCACCCAGACTAGACTCAGCCGGCTGGAAGTTAAGGACTGAAGCTCTATTTACAGCTCAGCACAATGTGCAAGCAGATATTTACACAATATACAGGAATATTTACAGAAATATACAAGTTAAAGGTAATACAGAAACACAATCCCCCTCTCAGAAATCAGAGACACCTGGAGAGGCTCCCAACCACTCTTACACCTTCTTTCCACCCCTCTATGTCACCCCAGGGTCTGCCTTATGCTTAAGGTGAGTTTGGAGGATGGGCCAGGGGGCTTAGAAGCAGTTTGGTTAGCAGAGAGGGCAGCAGACAAAACCCACAGATAGAGAGATAGAGACTCTGTGTCTTATCTATGTTTGTGTCCTTGTTCTTATACATCTCAGCAAGCCTATGAGTGAAGCAGACATCACCACTGTTTACTTTTCACAGCCTATAATTTTTTTCATTAAAAATATTCCAATTCAACCTCAAACCAGTACAACTTTCTTCCGAGCTGTACTGCTGTACAGATCACAGCATGGCTCCAGTGTCACAGAAATGAAAATCTGGACAGACGTTTTAACAGCTGGTTTGATGTGTAACATTTATGGTAAAACTTGTTTAAACCTGTGTTCAAAGTCAGTTGGACTTACATAATGCAATTAAACCCTCACTATACTTCAGTTAGACTCCTTACTGCTTGTCCGAGCTTTGAGCAGACAAAGTTACTTTACTCTTTTGGGAAGCAGTAAAATAAAAATGCCCCACACTAGATTGACATTGTAAATTTCATTTCCGTTTACAAATACATACAAAAGGTATTCAGGTAAAAGGAATGTATACAGAAATGAGGCCCAGATTTCTACCTGGGGCTACCAGGCCAATACCTTCCAGAACTTCTTCTCCCCCACTCAGTTTCAGAAGGCTCAGGAGCAAGGCAAACTGCCCCCACAAATAGCCCCAGGCCTAATAGACCTTAATGTCCCCTCCAGACCTCAAGAGGTCCAGTGGTGTACTGGAAATCAGCTGCCAGACAAGGCCAGGAGGTCTTTCTTCCTCACAAACCAAAAGTAATGGTGTGTACATTGGGAGCAGAGAGAAGAGCCCAATAATAGGCTGTGCACTCCTTTAAAGAGGGAGATAGAGGAACGTGGAGTAGAATAACAGATGACAATAACTTGGGCCTCCCTCTGGGACTCCCTAGTCTGGAGTCTAGCAACACTACAGACCTGGGGCAGTGTGGCTGGAGAGCTGCCTGGCAGAAAGGGATCTGAGGGTTGCAATAAGCAGCTGAATAGGAGACAGCAGTGTGCCCAAGAAGGCCAATGGTATCCTGGCTTGGATTAAAAATGTTGTGGCCACCAGGAGCAGGGAGGTGATTGTCCCCTTGGACTTGACTTTGGTGAGGTCACACCTCCAGTGTTGTGTTCAGTTCTGGACATGGCAATACAAGAAAGCTGTGGAGGTGCTCAAAGAGCTCCAGAGGAGGACAATGAAGCTGAGGAAGGGCCTGAAGAGCAAATCTTATGAGAGTGACTGAAGGAACTGGAAATGGTTAGTTTGAGGAAGAATAGGCTGAGGAGAAGACCTCATTGCTGTCTACAGCTACCTGAAGGTAAGTTGTGGGGAGGGTGCTGCTGGTCTCCTCTCACAGGTAATCGGAGACAGAACAAGAGGGAATAGCATCAAGCTGAGGCTGAGGTGGTTTAGACTGGACATTAGGAAAAAGTTTTTCACAGAGAGAGTGGTCAGGGACTGGAATGAGCTGCCCAGGGAGGTGGTGGAGTCGCCCACCCTGGGTGTGCTTAAGGGTGGGTTGGACATGGTGCTCAGGAATATGTTTTAAGGTGAATCTTGTAGAGCAGGGTTCTAGGTTGGACTCGGTGATCATGAGGGGCTTTACCAACCTGGTTGATTCTGTGAAGGTCTTTATGATTATACCAATTAACTCTTTATTTCCCTTAACCTATAACACTGTCTTCAAGTATTTCTTAGCTATTTGAGAAAATATTTCTCAAATGACAGATGCAAGTAAGAGACTCACTGACTTAAAGGGGCTGGACCAAACATTTAGCGTAATTTTATGGTGGTTTGGTTTTTGTTTGTGTGTTGTATTTTTCCTAATTTTTAGAACCTTTAGCCAATGTTAGCGCAGATTCAAGATTATCTTCAGAACTGCAACAGTTCTGACCAACTAAGGATTTTATTGTTGTGTCTTAATGTTGAATAAATAAGGCTACATTCAGTTTGCCCTAACAGCAAAATGCACCTGTAGGAGGTGTAGGCACAAATAATGAAGTATAAATTCCTGGTTTGACTGTTTGGTCACAAATATACTCTGCCTTTGAACCTAGCCCTGCCGGCTCCTCATATGCAGGGGAGCCATGGAGACAATCAAAGCAATGCCTGCTGGGGAGAGATGTGGAGGATGAAGGCAGTGGGGAAAGACCTTGGAGTTTGAACTTAATAAAATCTTACATCTTTGAGAAGTTAAACTGTGGAGATTTACTCTACAGATTTGTAGCTGTCAGCTCCAAACAAAAAGGAACGAGAAAATCAAGGGGCAGCTATTTACACTCTGACACTGGGCAGGGTTTAGTTGGAGAAGAATGATTTTTAGTCAATGTATCTTTGCTTTCCTGCAGCTGTTGGGATGTTATTGCTAGGTTACTTATCTTCACAAATTTGAAACTATTGAAATTGCACTGTCATAAATTTCACATGAGCATCTCATTGCTTGGAGCACTGTAAAAAGTGTGGTATACAACAGGATTGTGATATCCATCCTTTTAAATATATATATATATATATATAAAAATTAATTCAAAATAATGAGTAAGAAGGATAGGTCAAACTCTGTGTCTTTCAGTTGTCACAATGTGCTCATCTCTAGCAATGGACAATAGGTGTCCAGTGGAAGGAAATCTCTCTAAAAAGTTAGAGTATTGTAAAAAGTTTTCTGTAGAGTTATGGATATAGTAAGTTACTCAGTCACCATAAATGGTTATCTACCTCTGTAAAGCAGGCAGTGGGTATTTATGAGGAAAGCAATGTATGCTTTCTTCCCAAAGACTGTGCTGTATGGCCCAGTGCCACCAGCTGAGGACAATGATCAGGTAAAGCATTTCCAGATATGGGTTGTTGCTATTAAACCTTTTTGTTTCATAAATGGCTTGCAAGGAGGAAGTGAGCTCCAGATATCTTCATCAGTGGACAAGTGCTTGTTCTGGTTTGGGGCATCACTCATCACTCTTGGGGAGAGCTCATATTGCCCTAGATTCTTTCAGAAACTGTTAGCTGCTGTTTAATGCTGTTGAGTAACGATCAGCTATTGTCTTATTTCCTCCTATGTTCTCTCTTCCTTCTCAACTTGCTTTCTCTGAAAGCTGTGACCTTCAGCCTTTCCACTACACACACCATCTGTTGTTCTCTGTATTTGCTCTCTGCTCCCAAGGTGACTCTGTTTTGTTTTGTGGGTTTGTTTTGCATTGTTTGTTTTTTTTTATTTTTTTAAATAAGGATTTATTAGGATATGTCTACTTGCTTTTCCTTTGCACATTTTCAAGATGGACTGTAGCTGATGGCAGGTACGTAGGGAAAAATATAAAGGCTAAGGTAAATACTCTCTGTAGCTCTGGAGGAAAAATCATTGCTCAATGTAAACCTCTGCTCACAGGTTCCTTTTTTACCTTCCTTTGTTGCCCAATTTGTTTTCCCAAGGGCACTGCCTCCCACTTGATGCAGGTGTGAGGCAGGTGTTCTTTATGACTGAGGATGGTCTGTTTGGTGTACCCATGTGTCAGCCAAAGTCTCCAACTGCTTGTGGAGTGTGTTCTTCAAGGTCAAATTCAAAGGACAATTTGAAGGTTGAAGGGTTTTTGTGTTGTGGGGGTGGATTTTTCTTGGTTTTTGTTTTTTGTTACACATCATCAACCTCTGGTACAGAAAGCAGAAAAGTAAAATTAGGGGAAGTACAGAGAACTGAATTCTTGGCAGTTTATGTATGTGTAGAGGAAAACAGTTGCATGAAAAATGCAAGAATGAGTCTAGTAAAGTAAAACATGTAGAGACTGTCCTTGAGACCCATCTTTCTTAGTTAACATTGGATAGCTTGTGCTGATTTTGGCTGGGGTAGAGCAAATTTTTGTCATAGGACAAAAATTAGTATGGGGCTGTGTTTTGGATTTGTGCTAGACACAGTGTTGATAACACAGGGATGTTTTAGTTACTGCTGTGAGTGAAGGCCTTTTTCTTCTCCTCACACCATTCCACCAGCGAATGGGAGTGCACAAGGCAGGAGGGTACATAGCCCCCAGCTGTCCAAAGGGATAGTCCATACAATACAAAGTTGTGCTCAGCAATAAAAACAAGGGAAAGGGTGGCCATGGATCCACTGCTCAGGGCATTGATTTTTTGGTGATGAGCAACTATTTCCATTTGTATCACTTGTGTTTCTTGGTGTTTATTTCACTCTCTTTCTAATTTTCTTTTTTATTTTTTAATGTCATTTTATTTCAATCATTAAACTGTTCTTATCTCAACCAACAGGTTTTCTGACCTTTAACCTTTCAGTTATTTTCTCCCCATTCTTCTGGGTAGAAGGAATGAATGAGTAGTTGTAGGTTGCTTAGAGGATGATTAGTTACACTGTGACATACTTGGTGATTTCACATTCTCCATTATACTGGAAACCTTTTAGCCAAGAGAGATGGATTTTCCTGAAAAATAGTTGTGGGGGTGTTGGTGTTTGGTTTTTGTTTGTTTGGTTGGTTTTTTTTTTATTGTTTTGGGGGGCTTTTTCCCCCCTTTTTATTTAGAGATGGCATTGTTTTTCATTTTCCTCTAAATTTCTGTTTGTGAATATCAATGTCTTTGCAGCCTCTGAAAGATTAGGTTTGGGAATGTTTCAATGAGAAAAATGAACAAGCACACCAGTGGGTATATAAAATGACATTGTAGTAGACACACTCTAAGTCTATCTCAAACCGGTTGCCACACAGAAACAGAGATCCTCTTTATTTCCAAACTGTTTGGTTCCCATTTTTTTGCAGGAACTCAGCATGCATTATTTCATGCATTTGTGCATGCTGCTAAGCATGAATACATAGTACCTCTTGGCTAAGTTTATGTGGAAAGTCTCTGAAGATAATTTGACAGAGCTGAATGGAATTAAAGGCTGAAATTTAGCAGTGTACTACAAGGATAAATTTATACCAAGGGCAGCTCCAAAATAACTTGCACAGCTTCAGTATTTTTTCGCTGTGTGGAAACCTCAAGAGGCTGAATATTTTCTTACCTACTTGCAATTTATAAGGGCTATAGGTTATCTGTAATTCACAGCTTTTTCTTCGTAGAGTTATGTTTGCTGGTTTTGAGTTTGACTTCCTGCAGTATTTGTGGAGTTAAGTACTTTTTCCCCCTCCCCCCATGCAATGTCTTTGGGTGTGCCTGAAAAATGTGTTCTTTTGATAAAGAATTTGTTATGGATTTCCCCCGCCACCCCAGGTCAGCACTTGCCACAGAAATTTGTTTCCAATTTAGCACTGATGATAAGCTGTTTATTTTTTAAAAAAGATACATACAAGTAATTTTTTTTCTTTGATAACTACATCCAAACTGGTGTGATAACTTGTCTGTGTAGGATCATAGGGTCAGGGTGACAGTACTGAAAATCTGAAGGTCATTGTGTTCCCTTCAGGTGGTCTCTGCTGATTGTGCCACTCCAGTAGGGTTCTGCAGAGAGCCTTTCCCTGTGTTTAAGGCAAACACCCTATGGATAAATTGGTGGTGAGAAGTGGTGGTGTAACTGAAGTGCTCCATGGACGCACTTTTTTGGTTAGCGTGGTTGCATGAGTATCTTGTGTTTTATTCCCTTTGCCCTGTGTTGGTACTGCTTAACGCCATGCTGGCTCTCTCAATCCCTCCAGTGAGAAGAGACCTCAATTTGCCTGATCCTTCTCTCCATTTCCCACACAGAGCAGGGGTGGGAAGTGATACACAGATGAAAATCCTGACTGGAGGACCTTTAGCAGTGCTGTGCTGCAGCATTTTTTCCTGCTTGTGGCCCTCATACCTCTCACCTTGTCCTTAAGAATGCTCCCATGAATGGCCTGGGCCCAGACAACAGTAACCATTGCCTCCAAGAGTCCCATCAGTGTTAGTAATTTTGATCTGCTTCTGGCTACCTGGACCCCAGGCTGCAAGTCCTGTAAGTGTGGAGATCCTTCTTTGAGATGGCTCCCTGAGCAACTATCCAGAAAAATATCATCTATTCTCAAAGATGTTTTCTCAGGCTTTATAGAAAAGGCCTTGGTCTGCTGCTGCTTCACTAGGAATGAGCTGAAAGCCTTTGGTATTTGAAAGCTGATCTGTTGTGATCAGATACATAAATCACATAGGTAGCCAGTCAGAAGTGTTCAGTGTTAGACAGATAATATAACTGAAAAATGCTTCTCTTCCTTACACTGGCATTTTCAACAGGGCTCTTCATGTCATCTGTGACTTCAGTTTTAGATTAGGTGACTATAAGAAATCCTATAGATATTAGGTTTACTAATGTGTTTACTAACAGGTTTAGCATGAAAATTTGCTTCCCATGAAGGATCTTCAATGTTTGTTTTTAATTTGCTTCTGTTGTCCACACTGGCAGACTTATTCTGACAACTATTTATTTATAAAATATGAATGCAAACAAACAAACCTCTGAGGTTCAAACTGAAAAGATTTTCCAGACTTCATTGAGTTGTGTTTACTTTCGATTTGCCTTATATTGGTTTATTTGCTTTTATGAAGGTGCCGAGGCAGTAGCTTAGAGCATTTTATCTCTCTTTTTTTTTTTCCCCTCTCACTTCTTTCTGCTCTGCAGCTCAAAAACAAAAGAGAGAATATAGAGGAACAGTGACTGAAGAAATCAATTTCCTTTTTCCTTTTATCCAAAGTAACTGAGTTATGAATTTCATGAAAATGTGCAGTCTGAGCTGCCCTGTGCCTTCTCCAACTTCAAGCACCGATATCACAGAATGGCAGGGGTTGGAAGGATTCTCTGGAGATGTAATCCAACACCCCTACCAAAGCAGGATCATCTAGGGCAGGCCTAGATGACCATGCAGGAATGCATCCAGATGGGGTTTGAAAGCCACCAGAGAAGGAGACACCACAACCTCTGTGGGCAGCCTGTTCCGCTGCTCTGTCACCCTCACAATATAGTTTTGCCTCCTCTTGAGGTGAAAAGTCCTGTGTTCCAGTTTGTACCCCTTACCCCTCCTCCTATCACTGGGCATCATTGAAAAGAGACTGGCCCTGTATTCTTGGCATCCTCCCTTTTAATGTATTTGTAAATATTTATCAGATTCGTAAAATGGTTTAGGTTGGAAGGGACGTCAAATATCATCCATCTCCAACACCCTGCTATGGGCAGGGACACCTCCCACTAGAACAGGTGGCTTAAGGCCTCATCCAACCTGGTCTTGAACACCTCCAGGGAGGGAGCAGCCACAGCCTCCCTGGGCAACCTGTGCCAGTGTCTCACCACCCTCACTGTAAAGAACTTCCTCCTAACATCCAGTTTCAATCTCCCCTCTGCCAGTTTAAACCCATTACCCCTTGTCCTGTCATTATAAGACCTTGTAAGTAGTCCCTCCTCAGCTCTCCTGTTGGCCCTTTTTAGATACTGGAAGGCTACTACAAGGTCTCCTCGAAACCTTCTCTTCCTCACCCTAAACAGTCCCAGGTCTCTCAGCCTTTCTGCATTAGAGAGATATTCTCTTCCCATAATCATCCTTGTAGTCCTCCATTGGACACTCTTCAGTAGTTTCCTGTGCTGCTTGAACTGTAGAGTCCAGAACTGGACAGACTAACCCAGATGCAGCCTCACTAGGGCATACTAGAGGAGGAGAAACTCCCTCAATCTGCTGGTCACATTCTTGCTGTATCCCAGGATATCATCAACTTTCCTTGACCACAAGGGCACATTCCTCTCTCATGGTCAACTTACTGTCCACCAGGTCCCTAAGTTCCTTCTCTGTGGAGCTGCTTTCCAGCAGGTCAACCCCTAACCTGTACTGTTGCATGGGATCCATGGACTCTGTAGCTGATTGTGCTTTCAGCTTGCTGCCATGAGATACTTGAGTAAGAATTAATGAATTAAGACCTAAGGATCTTTTGCTGTATGAAAAGAATACCAAGACAGGTGTAATGAGAAGTCAGTTGCAAACAAATAGCCTCACTTATTCTCAAAGGTTGAATAATTCTGTGTGCATTAGCAAAATAAATTACAAAGCAAATGTGCTCAGGCAGCGCATCCAGAGGGACTTTGTTTAGCAGCTAATTTATCAAATGTTTTCATGTTAGCTGGCCTGTCAAAAGAACTAGTTATCTCCTTCATGAGGTGCTACTTCTTGCTAGAAGCTGTTCTCTGCTAACAGAAATTATATTTTCCAAGTCCAAGAATGAAGCACTGTAAGGCCCATGGAGATGAACAACCTAGCACTAGACAAACACCGTTTGCCTAGTATGCAATACATCTCCTCATTTTCATGTCATCAGCTTAGGTTAAACTTTTCCTTGATGTTGAGCAGAACATTTTGCCATTCAATGTGAACAAACAGAAACAAATAAAGCTCAGGCTGCTAATGAAGATTGGCTCTTGCACTGGGCAGTACAGCAACGGCAGGAGGTAGATGCTTGTACCACTGAGTCATGGATTTTTTTGAATTTTTTTTGCCCCTAAAGCTCCAGCTTCCTGAGTCAAGTGAACATATAATTAGTGCAAGGCTTGGCCTTTGTCTTGTAATTCTACCACTGGAAACCAGAGAGCTTTGCTTTGTTTCAGTCCTCCTCCCTAACTTAAATGGTGGGCAGTAAACCTGAAATAAATTGTCGGAGGGTTTTTTTCTCCCTACCATACATTGTAGCTGGGGCTTAAAGAAAAATCCTGTACATTCCTCAGCTTGCTTTGAAATTGTTAAAGCTGGTGTGCTGGCTGTAAAAAACCCCAAAGTGCAGCAGAGTGTTCTAGAAGCCAACTGCCTTGTGCGCCCAGCCTTGCAGCAGCAGCGACATGGCTGGAACCAAAGCAGAAGCCCACAGCTTCTTGCCATATCTCATGCAAGAAATGCAACAGAGCTTTAGTGCAGAAATAGGGTTTAGCCCTTGCCATTGGAAGTTTTGTGGAGAAGGCATTTTATTTTAAATGATTAGGAATAATATTTCAGCCATGTTAGCTTGTTCAGGCATCTGGATCACTGTTAGGAGTGAAGGGGCTGGGAAGCTGAAGTCTCACATAAGACCTATTTGTGAAATGAAGGATATTTTGCATAGTGACTAGGTAAAACTCTCCNCCCCCCCCCCCCCCCTTGTGTAGCCTTGCATGCTTCTCTACAGAAAATGAGTCTACTGATTTCAGGTGAAGCAGTATTTACTGGAGTTGTAATCTTTTATTTGCTTCCAGGGAGGTGTAGGTGTAAATAAAACAATCCCAAATTGCCAGCTTACTGTTGGCAACTCTCTATTCGGGTTCAGGCATGCTCCTTGCAGTCATACCTGCATGCCAAGGACTTCCTAGCTAATACTTGTCAAAAGAAACTTTTGCTCAGTACAGACATTGTGAGTTACCACTTCCTAGGCTGGGTCAGATGGAGGGGTAGTCTTTCATCTCTTTTCCCTGTTAATTAAAAGACTGGGTACTGAATGATCGAGAGCCATGTGAGGAGAGGTGGCCACTCCCCTAGGAATGGAATGTTGTTTAGCCCATCTCTCTGAAAGCATCCTGCACCACCTGAGGCTTAGGGTTAAAAATAAAAACCTTTTACATCCCAAGTATTGACAAAAGAGATGGGCTAGAGAAAAGTGTACAGAAGTGAAGTATTTCTCCATTTCTAATGGGGATCTTTTGTCCCCCTGTCTCTATTTAACTAAACTGCATGCTTGTGACAGTTATAAATGCTTTATCCTAAAACTTCTCTTTGTTAAAGGAGGTCCTTTAAAGGTTGCACAACCTCTTTTGCATGGAAACTGGGTGTTTTGAGTGTACTTTCAACATTCTTCACTCTCCTGCTATAAATGTCTTAATTATTCATAACATTCATCTTAGCACTCTTCCTACCAGGTCACTGAGCTCTCCACTTCTAAAGGCTAAAAAAGGTGCTGCCATTTGGGTTAGAGAAGAGTTGTCTCTGTCACAGTGATGACTTCCCTGATACTCAAAACAATACCCAGAGTGTATCTTCTGCGTAGCAGGGCCATGCTTACTCCACTGTAGAAGCTTGTTTTGGCACAGAAGCTGTTTTACCATCTAAACCTATAACCCAAATGCTTCAGTATTAGAGCATGTTTAGGTGATTTAGCTTGGCTATGAAACATCTCCAGTGTTAATGTCTCAAACCACAAAGATTCTGGTCTTGGGAATCTTGGACTTGAGTGGCTTGTTTGGTTCTGTTTGTTTGGGGTTTTTTGTTTGTTTGTTTTGTTGTCTTTTGCTTGCTTGTTGGTTTTGTTGCCTTTTTTTTTGGGTGGGGGATATTTGTCCAGCGGGGTTTGGGTTATTTTTGTTTGTGGTTATTTTCTTTTTTTTTTTTTCTTTCTTCTCTTCCCACAATATTCATTACAGAGGGCACCTTAAAGCAATATTAATCTAGGACTTCTTTCGTGACTACAAACCAATGAAACCAAGTTAAATTATAAAACTTTGCTTATGTAATATATGCAAAGTGCATGTTCAATATAAAGGTGTAAGCACAAGTGGATTGTTGTGATTTTTTTCGACTTGTGTGGGTAGTGGGAAAGGTCATGGGGTGGACTAAAGCCGCAGCAGGACATGGAAACATGCGAGAATGTCTTAGAAGGGCTGACTTCTAACTTGGGCAAACGAGGTGGTTCAGAGCTGAAATTACAAAAGAAATGCACATCAGCTGAGAATGGCAGGGCAGGAGGTCAAGACAAAAGATAAAGAGCAGGAAAAAAAAACACCAAACCAATAGGCAGCGCTTGACTTGCTCTTCAGCAAAGTGCTGGTGATTCCACTAGCAACAGCAACAACAAAAAGTGGAAAGAAAATATTCTTTGTGATGCTGACATAAATAACAAGGATTGTGAAAGTTTTGTCGAATAACTTTTCAGTCTGTTTGATCTCAAGTCCTGCTTGGAAAGATAACTTGAAAGGTTTGGTTTGTGAGAGCTTAAGTGTGTTTAGGGGAATGCAGTAGTGATTGGAAATGCTATGCAAGGGCTAACAGAAGTCCACAGGATTCTTCTCTGCAAATGCCAAGAGGTGTGTGTAACTTCAGAATGCGGTGTCCAAGACAGAGGGAAAGGGACTGGCTTTAATACCTCTTTCTGCTTACAAAGGACGACCTTAGAATAAAGTCTATTTATCTTCACCATAGGCCTGAACACTTCCCTCCCAAAAAGAGTGATCAGGTTGATATAAACTCGTTTTGTTTTTCCTTCCTCACTGTTTGCAAGAGAAATAATTTAGCTGGGGAGAAGGGAGCCTGTTTGTTGTGTGTGTGGTTGCTTTTGGTGTTTTGTGTAGGGTTTCAGGTTTTTTTTCCCTACTTTTTTCTTGGAGGGGGGGAGTGTTGTGTGGTTTTGTTTGGTTTTTTTTTTTTCTCTTTGGGTTTGTTTTTTGTTTTTTT